>CM057170.1:17381957-17461385 GCA_029962745.1 Echinometra lucunter
CACATTCTTATAAGCACCTTCACATGGTTTTTAATCCATGTCCAATGATTTATGTAAGGCCAAGTGTCAACCCCTAAATTCTATTGATCCCTATGAAATAAAACAAAATGAATCGGGTTCTACATCGTAAATGAAGTACAAATTCAATTGTGACAAGTTGTGTATCACCAAGTGGGCTGACATTTAGCAAATTATGAATTGCTGACATAACCTACCCACTAGAACCCCCCCCCCCCCCAATTTTTAACATGGTCAGGTGCAATTTTAGAATAAGGCCCATTGACCCCTCTCAACACTGAATCAACCTTAAGCCCAAAGCACACTATACGATCTGAATGTGACTTGATTTTCGAACAAATGGCATTTTGCATTCAATATGAAAGCTTAAACAAGTAAAATTATCTTATTTGAAGTTTGGAATAATGATAGGAATAATGAAATCGAAATTTTGATTAACTGCAAACCTTGTGGTCACATAAAAGCCAAATTGGCTTGAAATCCAAGCACAATCGCAATGATTGCTAGGACATGACTACGATTCAGAATTGAGTTAGCTTTTATTCCTACAGGGGAGGTTTGCAATAGCCCAGAATTTTGATTTAAGTATTCATACGACTATTCAAACTTTCATTGTTAAGAATTTTACATGTTTGAATGGTTCATTCAATGCTGTAACATTTCTTTTTTTTAAATCGGATCACAGACAGATCGTATCGTGTGTTGCAATGGGCTTTAAGTCCTAAGATTCTAACGTGAGCAGCAGGTGAGTACACACACGTCCAAATCAAAAGCAAGAGAGTCAATATGGGAAGTATGGAGAAAGAAAATTAGCTCACACTTAATTATTTCTTTTTTCTATATACAAGTTACATAAACAATCTGTACACATCCAGTCGCTTGAGCTAAAGAATGTATGGATATAATTCATGTCGCACACTTTCTTGCTAGAAAAAGAAAAAGAAGAAACATAAAAAGGAACACAAGTGTGACATGTACTGTCCTAAAATACCAAGATTTACACAAAAACATGAATAATACGCTAGTAAAATACATTTTGTTTTGCAGGGTGGTAACTCAAAACGTTTCTCTCTCCTTTCCCCCACTTTTAGTGAGCTCCACCTTTAATCAGGGAAACAGTGGTTGGAGGGATGACCTACACACATATAGTACAATTTAGTTGTGATAGAACGTGATTGAAAAATGTCAAGAAGCGAAGTTTTAAAGGAAACACATCAAAACACGTGAATATCATATCCAAATAGTCCTAAACGTTTCATAAATACAGAATACACCATTGCTTTGCACTGGTTTCAAATTATTTCAATGAGATAGACAAAAAAAAATCTTTTTTTTTTCTTACAGTGTTATAATGAATGAGTGACACAACAACAGTTAACTTCCCTATTTAGTTGATAATGTATAACACAGCCTGTCTTTTGTATATAGTCTATTCTCCTTAGGATACATTATATACATGGTTAAATGTACATCAAAACCGACTTCGCTTGCCCAATCATTAGTCAAAAAATACATTTCTGTCATTTTTTCTACAATGGTGATATTCAAACACAAAATTCATAAATACGAACCTACATATATATCTCCAAAAGGCATTCCCCATGCTTTTGTTTAGTTATCAAAATCGATCAGATCCTATATACCATAATGCCTCACCTAAATCAATGAATTTTTCACAAGTGATAAACTAAGAAGCCATACATACATCCACGCAACTTCAATTTATACAATTCAATAGATATATATATTTATTTATATATATATTTCTTTATGCCACAAAATAGTGGGCAAAAAATAAAACATATCTTAGACATCATGTTTTCTTTCTTTCTTTACTTTTTTTTCAAAAAGGAAGGATATCTTGCACATCATCCAAAAACAAAGAAATAAGACCAAATCGTATACCTATAAAAATCAAAAAATTATCAATCTATTCATTTGTCTCTACTTTTTTATTTTAAATTACTTTTATCTATCCTTGTTTTTTTCTTGATCAGATAGTGTGAAGACTCAACAAAATCAATTATTATTGTTATTTTTTTTGTATTTTCATAATAAACACTGAATTTCATATGTAAGACTGAATGATCTTTCACCAGAGTTGTGTCAAGAAAAGATAACAAAAGTAATGAACAAAAATAATAAATCTTACACATAAATGTCATCTTTCACATCAAAAATGTACATCAAAAATGTAAAAAAAAAAAAAAAAAAAATATGCATCCTGTGCTCCATTAAGATGAATTACGGTGTGAAAATAAAAATGAACAGTAATTTAAAAGACATTGTGCTTGGCAAGGCTAAAACAAAACAAGAGATGAATACTTTTAAAATTACAAAAAAAAGTCAAGAGTTTTAAATTCTTACAATCAGGGTGATCTTATACTACTTTGCATCTTAATTTCAATTTACAATAAGAACAAAAATGTAAGCCTTGGACATTTTATTTTTTTTTTCAAGAAACTGTCTGAAATTGTCAAAATGCAGTGTTGTATTTAATTTGTTACACAGCAAGAACTCTTCTGCAATCAAGACTACAAAAGAAATTTGTGAAAGCTTAATGACTTACAAACAATCTATGATTACAATTCTGTAAAGTTTCTGGTTCCATATGGGTGGCTTTGCATGAAAATACATGTACATAATGCCTTATCTGGGAAAAGCAAAGGATAACAGTATTCTAACTGAGCTACAAGTAAGTTTATGGACAATGGAATTGTGTTATAAAACTTAGCGCAAAATATGAAGCTGACCAACCTACAGTGATATCAAATTGTTTAAAACATAGGCCATAGTTACTTTACTTTTTCCATTGATCTGCAGTACTTTCACACATTACAGTAGCTGGAATTTGACCACTTAAAATACAATGCAACAAGTCAAAAGCCAGTAAAAACAAATCTGGGGTCACAACGAAGACATGTCGCATATTACTCCCAACATACTGTCCGGTGCACATTAAAATAGATTCAGCAATATTCATGACGATTGGCACTGATTTACAGAAATGTCAAAAAGAATAGCAAGATTTCTATTGTTATATTATATACCTGAGATATCTAAAGAGAGACGAAACTGTTGATGCTAATTGTTGCAAAGTTGTGGTAAAGGCCATGCAACTACACCATGAAAAAAAAAATATCTAAAAGTTACATAAGAATAATTATACACTGTGAAATTTTGGAATCATTTACATGATAACTGACCCTTGATCTTGCTAAAAATCACATTCAATAAAAAGCAAAACAGCAGATACGTGTACATCGAACTTGGAACCATACATGTATGCACATGTGGCATCAGAGTTTCACCAATGCTTTTATTTAAAAAAAAAAAAAATTCTTAGCTTGTGTAAGTTCAGAATAACTTTCAGACAGTTATCTCCAGCAATGCACTTTCATTACCATAACCAAAGACTACCTGCAAGTAGCAAATATGTAAGGATAACAACACAGAAAAAAAATAAATAAAAGAAACAAATCACTGTTATATTAACAATGAATTAAAACACCTCCTGAAAATGTGCATTACTTTTACGTAAATTTGTTCTGAACTCACTGTATAAGCAAGCGATTAAGAAAGAATCATATGGATATTAATGGTATTACCGTATTTCATGTCACTACAAGTATGAGTTTTCTGAAACAGTTCAATTGTATACAGACAAAAATTTGTAAAAACTTTAAATTACATAAATCAATAACTGTAAGTACGTAATGTGAAAGGTGTACAGGTTTACGTCAGAAGAAACATGAAGATAACCGTCTGCTGCTCTCTTAATTTGAACGTCTAATGTTCAAATTAAGAGAGAAGAAAGTGAATATTGGACAAGAAATGGTCAGCAAAATGATATCATGTTAAGAGCTATCCAGCACCAAGGGTGCATTACTTTAGAAGCAGGACAGAGTTTGTATCAAGATATGCTGGTGATGGCAATACAATATTGTAAGATTATGGGTATGTCTGTCCGGGAGATATTTCAAGTAGCTGACTATCACCTTCTCATCATAGACTGGCCTCCCATGGAAGGCTTCATGAAGCGATAGTTTGGGTACATTCCTGCCTGGTTGTGCTGCTGGCGAGATGCCGCCATGTGCATCTCCATCATTTGCACGCTAGGTTGCTCCATGAAGCCTGGCGTGCCCCCGGCATGGTAACTGTTGGGCATCATCCGGGTTTGCATGTAACCGTTCATGGGTGCAGTAGGGTGTCGCGGAGAAGACGGATACTGTCCAAAGTAGTTGTAAGGCCGGGCTGCGTTGCAGTGCTGCTGGACCGCAGCTGGCATCATGTTGGGGTGAGGGCTTGCTGGGTTGTGGGTCGGGTGTCCTTGAAAGTGGCCGTATGGTTTGTAGTTGGAGGGATGCATGTGCATTGTTCCAGCTGCTGTGGGACCACTACCGATTTGCTGCTGAAGATGATGTGGAAGGTGTTGACCGTAATGTTGCTGCTGTTGCTGCTGCTGCTGTTGTTGTTGCTGTTGATGTTGCAAGGAGATGGCTGGATTCATCTGATTGGGGTGTGCTTGTTGCTGTGGCATATGCTGTTGATGTAGTTGCTCTACTGCTGCAACTGCTGCCGCTGTTGCAGCTGCCCGTTGTTGTTGCTGCATGGCACGTCGTTCTTGCCTCAATGATGATGTTCCACTCGGAATGTGTGGTACCATTGCTTCATGTCGTGATCCAGAGACGGATTCCTGCCTGCGAGGGGTCACAGTGTCTTGGCGCTGCTGAGGAAAGGTACCCTGACGATGAGGTGTTCTAGTATCTTGCCTTGGTTGTGTGACAGGCTCCTGGATATGTGGTGTCATAGGAGCTTGCCTGGCCATAGCATCATGCCTCTGAGATGCCATGTTGTCCATGATATGAGGTGTCATGGCTCCTTCTCGATGAGGAGTGGTGGTGTCCATCCTCTGGACAGCCATTGGGTCCTGCAGATGCGGTGTTATGTTTTCCTGACGATGTCCAGTCATAGCCTCCTGCATACTATGACCCATTGGGTCCTGCCGATGGGGCGTTGCTGTGTCCCTTCTCATGACTTCCTGCACCTGCATGTGCTGTGCCATTGCATCTGTCCCATGTGGTGTTGCTGTGTCTCTTCTGGCATCAGGTACATGTCCTGCTACACTCTCAGGTCTGTGAGCCAACATAGGGTCATGCATGTGAGGGTTCATCATCTCTGGCCTCATGTTGCTGGACATGGAATCTTGATGATGTTGAAGCATAGGCTCTTGTTGCATATGACTTGACATGTTGGTGTCCTGCATGTGGGACGTCATGGAGTCATGACGATGTCTGTGAGGGGTCATTACATCTTGCCTCTGCTGTGAATGGACATTCTGCCTTTGCTGTTGCATCAAGTCTTGCCTCTGCTGCTGCTGTTGCTGTTGTTGCTGTTGCTGATGCTGTTGCTGTGGTTGTGGCTGCTGCTGTTGCTGCACTACCTGATGCTGCATAGCTGCTGGGCCATGCATGGTGTCCATGCTATGCTGTTGCTGAATATCAGTCCTATGCTGGGTCATCATTTCAGCACCATGACGGGTCATGTGATCTCCTCCCTGTTGCGGTATTCTGTGATCAACCACCGGCTGTTGAACAGCTCCTTGCTTCATGCTAGGGTGTTGCTGCTGCTGCTGCTGTTGTTGTTGTTGTTGTTGCTGCTGCTGCTGTTGTTGCTGGACATGGTCAACAGCAGCCATAGACACTCTGCGTTGAGGAGTCTGTCTGTGTGGTTGAGAAACCGGTGGAGTGACATTCCTTGGCATATGTACCTGAGTGTTCTGTACCGGTGGAGTCTGCACTGGAGGTGGCGTTGGGTTCTGCGGTGGTGTCAGATTAGCAGTTGGCTTGGGAGATCTTGGGACTGTCAGTGGATTATTTGGCAAAATATCATTGGTCAGCTGCTGAAGTTTGGCTAAGCTGCTTGTGGAACCTCTCTTGTTCTGTGTCTGCTGGCCTCCTGCACCAAACATCACGTTGTTATTGGAGTTGTTACCATTGTGCCCAGTGGGTGACCCAAGTGGAGGCTTCATAACACATCCAGTGCCAGGTTGCCCCATCGGAGAACACACTTGTGGGCTCCGCATCTGAGGGCTGCACACGGGTGCATTATGCATCTGTGGACTGCATGAGGTTGCTGAGGTAATCACCGGACTCTTGACTGGAGGATAAGTCATGGCAGGGCTGCAGGCTGGACCACTGCTTCGAGCAGGACTGCATGTCTGAGTGTACACTGGGCTGCAAACCTGGTTGTTGTTGTTCAGGGCAGGACTACAAGCCGACACATTCATGACTGGGCTGCATACCTGTGTGTTGTTTAGACTAGGACTGCACAGAGGGTTGTTGTTGGTCATTGCAGGACTGCACATGGGAGCACCCATTGCCGGGCTACAAACTTGAGGACTCTGCAAATTGTTGATCTGGTGTGGACTGTTCATTTTGCCCAGCTGAGGACTGTTGAGAGAATTCATTTGTGGACTGATACTAGGCACTGGCTGACCCATACCAGGTCTACCTGGTGGGCTAGACTGCTTGGGACTGTACCCCTGTTGTTGTTGTTGTTGTTGTTGTGGCTGTTGTCCTTGCTGTGGGCCAATGTTAGTACTGCAAATATCTCCATGTGGACTATTAAGATTATGGTGCATCTGAGGACTGCCAAGGTTACCCATACCTCTTACTCCTGCAATACCAGCGGTAGGAATCAATTCTGACTGGTCTAAGCTATGATGATCGGCTATTTCCATACAGTTCCTGTACCTCCTAACAGGGTTACTGCAAGACTGATAACCCATCTGCATGCCACGTTGAGTCATATCACCTGAGCGTCCGTACTCCGGCATATTCATTGCCTGCATGCTCTCGTGGGTGCTGCCACCTATGGGAGCCTGCATGTTGGATTGACAGGAGGACATGTTGGGGCGGTGTGGCATCTGCTGTGGCATCTGTCCCTGAGAGCCCATCATCTGCTGGGGTTGCTGCTGATCAGCCTGAGGTGCCTGTGGTGCCTCTAGATGCTGCTGTGTTTCAAGGTGAACATTGGTTTCCATACACTGTGGGTCTACATGATGCATCCCATGGGAATCTATTTGTGGTGGGGTGGAATTCATCACAGGTTGTGACTGCTGCTCCATGACTGGTTGTTGCACTGTCATCATCTGCTGTGTTGAGTCCATGACCCCTGGTACACTGTCCATCATTTGCTGCGAAGTATCCATAGTCTGTGTGGCATCTATTGGTGGAATGCTATCTAACACAGGCACAGGTTCCATTGACTGTGGGGTAGGCATTGTGCTAGGAATATCCATCAACGATCGCTCTACAACCTCTTGGTTGTCCATGTTATTGTTGGACTCTTCTGCAGAGGACAAACCAGTGTTCATGCACATGGGTGATGTATCTAGTGACTGTGGTGTATCCATCACCGAGGCCACAGCCATAGCAGGTGCCTCTGATGATGCAGGAGGTACCATGGGTTGTTCATTTATTCCAAGGATATCCATGTCACTGCAGTCATTCCTGGACCTCATTTCCTGTGTATCACTGCCACTAAAATTTGGGAAGTCCGAATCAGAGTTGTGGTGGTACTGTTGTTCGTGATCATCACTATCTGCCATACACTCTGGAGATCTCCTACCCTGAGAGTTCATTTCCATGATGGATTCAATAGCCTCAGCAGTCTCCATATCTTCTGCTTCTGTTGGTTCTATACCTTTAGGTTCCGGAAAGTCCATCATTGCTCTGTCACTTGCTTCAGCCTGCTCTCCTTCGGTGTTCTCAAAATGACTTCCTTGAGGGCTAGATTCTTCTGCAATCTCATTGCTATGATCACTGTGACTACTGAAGCTATGCTCTTTCAAATTCTCCACATCGTCTCTGCTTTGAGTAGAAGGATGCGGTGACAGAATATCAGGTAACTCATCTCCATCGTCACCCTCCAAGGTTTCTTTCCTGTCAGACATTCTCAAATTATCTCCTTGATCTTCAATTGACTCTGTTTCTTTGTGACTGTGAGGGCTGCTATGAATCTCCTCGTCAAAACGTTCTAAGAAAGGGCTTGTATGATTTAATTCTGGACTATTCACATGAGATTCCACTTTTGCAAGGGTAGGAGGACCATCATTATCAATCTCACTTCCCTGATGTTCATCATCTTCAGCAGATGAGAGGCCCCGCAGTTCCTCTTTCCTCTTATCTTCCTCTTCCTTTTCGTCTTCAGATGATGACGAAGATGAAGATGATGATGTGAATGAGAGTCTAGACCTTGTACAGCTGCTTTCTTTGGGTATTACAGAAATGGGAACAATGGTACTTTCCAGTTCTGGCTCCAGTTTATTATCAGTACTGTGGTTATCAAGAATATCATCATTGTCCGTTTTCTCATCACTGTCTTCACTAGCTTGACCACTGAAGACATCCCTTGCTGGTTCTATGTGACCTGTCTCCTTTGAAAGAGTCTGTGAATGAGTTTGATCATTGCTTTTCAAGCTTAGGTCTGTAGGAATGTCCTGTTGTCCTGTGTTTTCAGTGTCATCATCACTCTCCTCATCATCACTGTTTCCAGGTGCTTCATCATCACTGCTTAATTCTGTGTCTGCTTCTCTCCCTTTCTCGATCTCCTCCTCATCCACTTCCATTTCAGCATCCGAATCGTGAACATTATTTTTCACCACTATTGACTCATCTTCCATTTTGCTATCAGCAGTCCCATTATTCCAAAGGTTGTTTCCAGCTTTTGCCGATTCCTCAGTAGTGGCTTTAGATGTTTCATTCTCACTGTCACTGCTGGTGTCTGAACTACTACTGCTAGAGCAGTCAAGGCCATTTACACAAGCTTCCACACTGTGAGTTCTTTGTGGATTTGCTGGAGCAGCAGCATCTTTGGATGCCTTTGAACTAACGTTTGCAACGGCTGGTTTTGCATCGTTTGTATTTTCATCTGCTTTTTTCTCAGGTGCAACTTTGTTCACTTCTTTGGTCCTGATTTCAAGATCGGTATCACTGTCACTGTCCGTGGTAGTGCTAAGATCTATTGCTACACTCAGTGGTTTACTTTTCACCAGTTTTGGTGGAACTTTTTTCTTTGGTCTGACCACCTGCTTGGTGAGCCTCAGGAGCCTGGCAAATTCCTCTTCATCTGACGATGATGTGGTATCGTCCGAATCGAGCACAGGCCCGAGGGGTAATGGTTTGGCACTCAGGGTGCTTGGAGGTGTTGCACTTTTTGGCACAGCTGCTTGGAGTGATGGAGGTGGTGGGGTTAGAGGCTTAGGTTTAGGTTTTGGCTTCGGCTTCTTCTTCCGTTCCCAAAGTGGAACACGCTTTCTTCTTCTCCTGCGCTTCTTTACTGCTGGTGGCCCATCTTCCTGTGGTTTCGCCCGCTGAAGCCCCCTAGGCCACCCTCGCCTTTGCTCTATGGGGGGTAGCGGGCTCTCCGTTTTTTGGACGCCCTCTTGTGGTGGATGTGCCGGGGGTAGAACCAGTTCTCTGTGTAGAACCCTTGCCGGACGTGGTACTCGTAACTGGGAGGGCAGATTTGACTTTGGGTGGTCTGCCAATTCGTGGCGGTGGTTTGGGTGGTTCAAAATCACTGTCAGAGCTGCTCAAGCCACCATTTATTTCAGGACCAAGTTTTGATTTCACAGCAAGTTTGCCTTTCCCTCCTTTACCTGTATAACAATGAAAACATAAAGACAAAAATAAGCCATTAAGATAAGACTATGATATCAATAAAGCAGTATGATTTTTGAAAGATTCCTTCTGACTCTCCAAGCCTTATGAACATGAACTGTCATTTTAAAATTTTAGTTTGCTTCAACTATTTCATAGGAGTTTGGGTTTTTCTGGTGCTTTATGGAGACTCTGAATCCAAACACAATAAATAAACTTATAACTGCAATATCTATCTCACAAATCATGATCTATGACATCATGATTATGATTTGTTCTCTTTTGCATGTTCTGTATTGTCCTGCCTTGGCAGCAATGCTCTGGGACCTGGACTACTCTTACCGCTATGTTCGTGAATGTGCAACTCTTATTATGTTTTATACTATGTTCCTCTATTGAAGAATGACAATAAAGTGATACAATACTACTGTAAAAGTTTGTCCAAGATTTGAAGTTTCCCATACTGGCCAATCTGTACGAAGAACTCACCTGATCCTTTCTTGGTTCCCTTGCTACTTGTTGCCAGTTTGCCTTTTGATGCACCTTTGGATTTCAGTCCCCCTAACTTCAGCTTGGACTTGGTCATCTTCTTGGCGCCAGGTCCTGGACCTTTCTTCACCTGAAGGGAGAAGAAATGCATTTAAAAAAGAAACAAATTAGAGATAATCATACAAAATAATAATGATAGTTACTTATACAGCACTTCATGATAATTTCAAAGCACTTTACATCTAATTATTACCTCGGATTCAATTGCTCTTCGACACATAATCTTCACTCCCTTGGGAGCATTCAGTCTGCACCATTTTACAAGTGCACAATTACCAACATTCATGACAGGAATTATCTTAAGCCTAATTTGATCAGCTTTTATTCTTCAAATTGGCAAACCAACATTTTTATTTTATTGCTACATTTTCTTATAAAACGTCATGTATATGAAATTAATATAAATTGACAGAAATTATGATGAGAAGTCAAAAAGTTGCCAATTTGCAGGGGAAAACGGTGATTTTAAACTTTCTATCACATTGTCAATCTAAGGATTTTAATGCTTATTTTCCTTTAAAAAAATTTCAGCATCAAACAATGAATATTAACGCAACCAAAATGGGCCCAGTTTGTGTAGAATTTTTTGCTCTTTCTGCTCATGTATTTGGTATGATTTTTAGGGCTTTGCATCAAAAGATATTAGGCCAAACCACAAAATGTGGACCTCTGTCACGAATGGGTTTACCACACTGACTTTCACTTCCTGCTGGGTACCTATTTAACACCTGGGTTGAGAGTGGCAAATGTGGATCAATGTCTTGCCAAAAGATGTTTGTGCCAGGCTGGGATTCAAACCCTCAACCCTTGGATTGAGAGTCAAGTGAATGAACCACGACACTGCAGCACCTTCACGAGAAATGGTCTATTTGACGATAAGTCTTGTAAGGTATAAGGTGAACTGCAATGTACGTAATTACTTGTAAAATAACATTCAAAATGTATCACAAATTGTACTGTAAGAAGACCTAGGGTAAAAAACGTTTTCAATACAGTAATATTCCTACTGAAAGAAGAAAAAAAAATATGACAGATGCATATTAAAGAAGCTTAATACACATATGAGAAATAATAGGAAAATGTGATAGTTTGCATCAGCAATCAGTTAGCAATAGAAGCTTCTAAATCAGAGCTAAAAAAGTGGTGACATCTAAGTCTATATAACCAAGAGATGATAGTTTGCCATTGCAGACTAAAATATGAATGTCAGGTCCATTGTTCTGTTAAATTTGTGAGCCATGACTATCAATCAGAAAGCACATTACTAGAGAGCGAATTTGCCATTCTGAAAGATTCTAATTTTTTATTACTATTTGTTTTTCCATTCTTCAGAAGTGAAGAGATTTCTTCCTAGATTCCTACCTTTGAATTCTTTTTATTCTTCAAGGGCGACTTGAGTTTTTTCTTGGGGCCTGTCCTGACTGGAGCTGTCTTTGGTTCGCTGGGTCCCTCTGCGATGAAGAGCTTTGGCTGTACGTCATCGGAATCCGAATCGTCCATCGTGGCACTCTTTTTCTTCTTGGCGACAGGTTCGTCGGCCACCGATTGCAGGACAGGGATTTTTCGTCTCCGTTTCCTGACTCTCTTCTGCCTTGTATGGACCTGATGATACAAAACAAACGATAACTGTTATAGACAAAGAATAACCATATAAAGAGGTCAAAGACATTTGACCAACTCAATAGAAAGGACTCTATGGCCCGAATTCACAAAATAGGTTTATTTCAAACCAAGCTCTAAACCGTAGATTAAACCTCTCTCATGGACCGGAATAAGTGTAAATAAGTGTAAATATGCGTAAATAAGCGTACATGAGTGCATACTGTCTGCCCTTGGAACCAGAGTACAAGCATGTACTACTCTCATAGAGGATTAAGCCATGGTTTTAAAAATAAATCTCTTTCGTGAAGTCAGGTTCATATGTTCATTCATTGCCTATTGGAACTGGGCCCCGTTTTCATAAAACTTGTTATCAGTAACAACTGCCACATTTCTATGACAAATTTGCTCTCAGCCAATCAGATGCAAGGATTTCAGTAGCTTATAACAGTTATTGCAACTTGTTACTGATAACAAGTTTTATGAAACAGGGCCCAGGAATGTGCCTGTATTAAAGTCACTGGGAATAAGAGAATCCAGTCGTCAACAGGTTCGGGATTTGTCTACCAAGGGCTGCAGGTGGTGTTAATTCAATATGACATTATTTGATTTCCCACTTTTTTGAGAACTTCCATATATTAAAATCAAACAAGCTAAGAGCCATAAAGGCATTAATTCTATCTATCAATGATATGATTTCATGCCTTTCTCACCATCAGGCAACTAAGTGATCACCAGAGAGGTTACGAAGATATAGAAAAAAACACTTATGTGGGGGGCAATATCCTAAACCTTTTTAACAGAAGGTGGCAAAATGCTGACAAAGATATAATGTCTAATTTTGGTTCAGACTGAAATAAGTTCTTTTTTCTTTTGCCCAAACTAAAGAGAAAGGTATACGTGCATACTCATAAACTGCAAATGGTATTCACTATTGAAGCACAGTGTAGCGAGTAAATTAAGTATACTTTCTAGTTTTGCTTTGATGTATCAAAGATGAATAATGAAACTATATATGTTCAAAGCAAAATCGGAAAGAGTTTGAATATCAAAAGGAATATATCAAAGCAATGTGTATTTTTCAGCATGAGAAACTATCTAGGTGAATTAAGAGTTCAATGGCCATAAAAGAATAACTAATGGTTGCGTGATAATTCTTTCAATGAACAACATGTGTGCAATAAAATAAACATGAAATACTAGATATTTGATACCTTAGACAATCACAATTGAAAATTAAATCAATATATTGTTAATCAACATGAGAGAGAGGAAGCAGATACTAGCACAATAGTATAATTAAAGATAAACTTCAGTATACACCTGAAAGAAGGCTGACATTACTCACTGCTACTTGCAAAACAGGACAATAAAATCTAAGATCTAAAAACAATTCTAATAACTAATAAAAAAAAAATGTTAAGAAAGGAATGCCTATTACATGCACTAATGAGATCACAAGGTTAAAAGAAGTGCAGGCACCAAATTCACTGTCACAAGGGTAACATGTATATTCAGTTTTCATTTTAAAAAAAAAAAGGTCTCTGCATTTAAGAATCAAATCTTAACATAAAATTTAGCCCTTTTTTTTTTTTAAAGCTTTTTTTTTAAAAGCTGTGTGCAATGTTCATAAAGCACATCTTAATGTTCATCATGATCAAAGTTCTAAAAAGTCGCATGAACTAGTAAAACTGAAAATCCGGGCTACTGTGAACCTCCTCATAGAACAAAAGGCAATATCCATAGCGAATCACGGATTGCCTGATTTCATGCAGTTTTGCAAATCTCTACAATTGGAAGCCGATTTTTCCTTTACTTACACTATAAAAAGGCTTGCTGTGAACCTAAATTTCAATTTAGTTTTCCTATCATTATTCCGGACCTCAACAAGGAGAAATTTTCTTGTTTAAAATTTCATATTTTTTATTCATAGTTTACATTTAATCAAAAATATGAATATTCCCATAATCGGGTCGCAGTCGGATTGTATAATGTGCGGTGGTCATAATATATCAATAATGGATTATTTACAATGCTCCTTGCTACTACTTAATCTTATACACATATTTATGTATCATACATCATCAGACCAATACTCACACCAAACACAAATGGTCTAAACATGCTTTCAAAACATATGGTGCAGTCTACATATTTGTTAATTTGTACAAGTACATATTCTAAGGATATACAGGTAAGATACTGAAGCATTACACCGAAACTGTCGTAAAAATAGAGCATTTACATAAACAAAGTCATGGTGCTTGTCAGCTTGCAGTGGACTAATTTACAAAATGTGCACTTAATATCTGTTTTCTATGATAATCATTTTTCTTTAAAAACTGTAACCTATTAGAAATGATACATACACAGAAGGTGAGCTGCATGCACTACTTAACATTAATATACACTACATTCACACAACTATCAAGGGTGTGGGGACAGGTCAACATGGCTGTACAGACTTAATACAGCAGAATATTGAGCCTGTTCGCATTGTACATGCTCTCACCTCCTTCGTAAGAGCCGGAGGTAGACAGTCAAATGTAGTCTCGATGTCACGTGAATGCACCTTGAACTGTGTAGCACATAGAATACATAACTTCTTAATAATATTGACAATGATTATAATATGGATTTATGTACTGTCCCCATCAGAGCAGCTTGAGTTCTGGAAAGAAGTGAAAGATACTTTGCGGGCTTTTTAGTCTTTTGATGTCAGTTTGGATACTTTGGAAGTATACAAAAGGAGAAATGTCCCCTGGAAAAAAAAGAAAAGATCACTCTTTAAATGCCTTCATATTCAAAATATGATTAGGAACGGCTTAAAGTGTTCAGCCCGTTCAGTCCCATATATACATTTCTGTGTGCAGTGTAGGTCTTCAACAAGAATGAATTTGTTTATCATTCTGACAATTTCAAAACCTCAGGGTATATATTCCTGTTTATTTACTACTTAACCAACCTTTCCCAACTGTTTTGGAACCGCTTTCTTTCACACTGCCATTCCATGACCAGAATTCAAAGTTTACCTTTAAAGCAAGGTAATAGCAGGCTACCAATGGCCTGCAAGACCAGCCTGGAGGGTGTTTCATAAAGCTCTTCATAATGTAGGAGGCGCTGTGGCTCAGTGGTAGAGCAGTGGTCTCGTAACCGGGAGTACCTGGGTTCGAAACCAAGCGGATGCGCTAATGCCCTTTGGTAAGGTATTAATCCTCATTACCAAGTCCTTCGGAGGGGACTTAAAGCCGTCGGTCCTCTGGTTGCTTACTAACAAGCATACACATGCTTTCTTAGCAGTCAGGTAAAATAACCCACCATTTAACCATTTAACCAAAGTTACGCATGAATTTACAAATGACTAGAATATGAAGTGCCAAATGGGATGCCCAAAGTTTTTCCTGACGTTTTTAACAAAGTGTGAATGCATTTTCCATAATCTCAATTAAATTGTGGCAAAAAATATACTTCGCATTTAAAATGTTTGTAAACAATAGTAATGTTAATCTACATATGCATATTTCACCTTTGGATGAAGTAATTCATTATGATTGAGAATCCCATTTGGCTCGCCATACTAAAGTTGTTCGTAAAGTCATTTGTCACTTTACGTATAGCTTTATGAAACACCCCCCGGTAATTCATTATCATTCAGACTGGTCCAACCCTTTAAGGCTCGTTCAGATATGAAGCGGCAGACCCTGGCAGTAAACCAACACATTTTTTTTTTTTTTGTGCGTGTGTGTGTACAAGTGAATGGGATATGAGGCGACACAAAAAACCCCGAACAAAACAAAACAAAACGCTAAGGCAAGAGGTATATTTTTTTCCCAGCTGGCAGCAAAAAGCTGTGGGCCACTTGGGGACCGATCAAATTCTTAAAAAGTAAGCATAAAATATGATGTCATGCGTCTATCTGTGCAACTTTTGGTATAACTCTCTTTTATTTGAGCTTTGAGACGTTGATGCATGTTTATTATCATAAGTTGTGCAGTTTACCGGGCCATATGTGAACACTACAAAAAACGTTAGGGTTTCCCTCTTCATATCTGAACGAGCCTTTAATATGTTGGTTGAAATTCATCAGGGTCAGTTGAAATAACTAAAGGCTTGTTGAGAATTTGACAACCCCCGCGACAAATCCCCGCAGTATTTTTAGTGTACAAGTCTATGGGATATGAAGCTGCAAAAAAATGTCACCGAGGCAGGATACATTTTTTTTTTGCTCCCTGGCGATAAAAAATGCACATCAATCAAATTCCTAAAAAAATTAATGCAAAATATGATGTCATGAGTTTGTCTGCACAAGTTTTGACAAAGTTCTCTTTTACCTGAAAGTTGACCAATCAAATTCTTCTAATAGTTATCCCACAATATGTTGTCATGGGTTTGTCTGCACAACTTTTGACAAAACTCTCTTTTGAGAGTTGACGCGTTAATGCGCATTCATTAACATAAGTGGGGTGGTTTGTTGTGCCATATCTGTACACTAAAAATGTTGCGGGGATTAGTCGCCCCATATCTGAACATGCCGTAAGTTTTCAAACACTCTAAATGTCACTAGCCCTAGAAATTCAACTACCTAAATCTCACAATGATATTCACATGTCAACTCAAAGCAAAAGGTGCTTTTAAAGAAGTAATTTTACTTTAAATGGAAACACAGAATGTGATGCAATCAGTGTAAAAGACTTCTTAGGCTACAGGAATGGAAAAACATTATAATAAGAAACAAAGAAAAGGCAAAAATAGAAGAAAACTTATTCAAAACAAAGTGTGATGAAGAAACAGACTAGTGTATTAATATCGAAAAAGTATCATGAAAGATGATGAACAACATGTGTTACTACAATCACAAACTGTAGACAAGGATTTAAATTTCGAGGTGACTTGAACAAGATTCACTCAAAAATGATGCAAGCTTCTAAAAAATGATCAAAAGTGACCAGTTTACATTGCAGATCTTAAAGATCTTGCATTATAAAGAGAACCATACAGTGAAGGTAGATGATCTTTCAAAAGAAGAAAATGAACGGTTCAGGAGTAATAATGCATGGATGTCAACCTCGTAAAAAGCACTGCAGTATTTGAGGCATGAATAAAGGGTATTTTGGGTGGAAAAAAACAGTGTTTTCACTTTTTCTGCAATAGACATGTGTAGCAATAAAATTCTGGGAAAAAATGATTTTCCCTGAAACCTGCAGTATTTTTTATTCAAAAAAACACCAGTATAAAATACTGTAAAGAAAGGAACAGCTGGCGTTTCTGATAATGTTCCACTGACTTTTCAAAGAATGAAAAAGAATGGAGGCAATTACAGGGCTTATAAATCCAGCATAATTCTTCCAAATTCTAGACTGTTCAGAGGTACTGGCATAGAACGTCCCTCTCCCAAACACTGAAGATTCTCCCACCATTTCTCTCATCTCTATACACGAGCATACGATGACAGAAAGTACCTGATTCTTTTTTTTAAATGAAGGTTAGTTTTTCCAAAGATTCTTAATTTTGTAACACAACTTTTACGTGTCAGAAGGATCATTCTTTGAAACTCAAATAGGCTTCCTAATCCCAAATGTTTGTTGCAGTAAGGTTTGTCCAGGTATGAGGCGACAAAACCCCGCAAAATTTTGCGTTCATATATGGCGCAACAAACCACCCCACTTATGTTTAATTAACGTGCATTAATGTGTAAATATCAAATAAAAGAGAGTGTGTCAAAAGCTGCGCACACAAACTCATGACAACATATTCTGCACTAACTTTTTAAAGAATTTGATTGGTCCACAGCTTTTTGCAGCCAGTCAACACGAAAACTGTCTCCTCCCTCGGCAACATTTTTTTTTGTCACCTCATACCCCACTGACTTGTTCGCTAAAAAATGTTGCAGGGATTTGTTTCAGGGATTTGTAGCCTCATATCTGATCAAGCCTTTATTCTGAAGATCTGTTTAGCTGAAGATCTATAATTCCACAAAAGAAATAAGGCTCACTTTCTGGAAGTTTGTAATTCTGCCACGGTGTATATAGGGTTTTATATCATTTTGAGAATTATCAATCCTATATTATAGTGAAACTTTGGAATTATGAATATTTTGGGAAAACAACCTTCGGAATAAAGAGCCTTCCAAATTATGCACTGTCCAAAAAAAAAAAAATGTAACCCTGATTGAAACCTCCTCCAAAAATGACTAATATCATTTACATGTCCTTCTTTGATTAATACAAGGAAGGAGGTACATGAGGTACATGAAAACAAAGCACAATATCAATAGAGTACCAAAGTGTGATGTCATCAGATGTTGTTTTTTGCATTTGAGCATTTTCATGACTATATTCCGGCAGAGCATGATGAAAAACCTCCACACACCCAATTTAACGTGAATCGGTGCACAGTGGCCCGAAGTATGGTCACATGAATGCCTAATTATCCCCATTGAAATCAGTGTAAATTGGCCTGGTTCATAATAGAACCAGGTCAATTTACACTGATTTCAATGGGGCTAGGGAGGCATTCATGTGGCCTCATATCGGGTCCCCATGAGCCGATTCCCATAAAATTTGGGCTGTGGATGCTCCATCGAGACACGGTATCCGAAATTCTGAAATTCAAAAAAAGGTTTTTTGTGACGTCATCGCTTCGGTGCTCTATGGCTTGTTGTCATGTACAGCGGTAAACCCCCTGCAGATTTTCCTCTTTTCTTAAGGAGATATTTTGATGGCATATAGATGTGGATCAATCAGATTCCTATAAAATTCAGCACAAAATATGATGTTACAAGGAACGTACATGCAGTAAAACTCTCCTTTAACCGAGTGTGAACTAATATTGATACGTAACGCGCATCTTGATATTATACGTGGCATGGTTTACAGCGCCGTATGTGAACACTAAAAAACGTGGGGGTTTGCCTGAATATGTGAACGAGCCTTTAATGTGTGAACGTGCTGGATTTCTGCTTATTGTATGAAAACCGCAGGATAAGCCTACATATTGTAATCTACAGGAAACTCAATGAAATCAATAATGAAAAAAAAAAAAGGAAAAAAATTATAATAAAAAAACTCTCTTGTTTTCATTTCCAGCAGTGATATTTTGGTGATTTGGCAAAGTATACAAATGTGGTAGAGATGGAAGTTAAAATCTAATATGCTGCCAGAACAAAATACATATAGTCCTGAAGAAACTACGGGTAAACCAAGTAAGAGTTCAACAAGACACTGTATCACTTGAGCAAGTTTGGGACAAAAGAGAAAGGAATTATTGCTTGTGAAGAAAAAAAAAATCTACCCTACTGATAGATAATTCTGGGTTAGAAATACGATTCTAAAATGTGAAAAGAAAGTGCAATGAAATACAATGTACTATTCTTGAAAAGAAGGTAAGATCTGGGGGTGTTTCACAAAGAGTTAAATTGGACTTAGAGTCATGCGTATTGAAGCGCCAGTGCGCATCCAGTATTCAATGCGTAATCTCATTGATAGACTTCCAAATAGCGCACGTCCCCTGAGCATGACCTGACCAATGCAATGAGGAATTTAAGTGTGACTTTAAGTCCAACGTAACTCTTTGTGTAAAACACCCCCTGCAAATGGAAGTGTTAAGGAATCACTTTTTTCAGGAATGAGGTTCACACCTCTAGATTCTCCATGTCTAAAGATTTACAATGTTTATGTGGAAGAATCAAGGATGGGGGGGGGGGGGGTAGTAAACAAATTCGCCCTTTTAAATAGGTGACAACCCACTTCACCGAAGGCCCGCGAGGCCGAAAATAGCAAATTGTAAACTATAATATCACACCCCTCTGACCAATTCCTGTGCCAGAAGGAAGTTTGATAATTATCAAAGGGCAACAAGGACTAAACATGCTAAAGGAGATATAATTATTTTATATAGCGTATTATTTGTGATGAAGGAAAATATTATACAAGAAAAGTCGGTCTCGCGGGCCTTCGGTCACGCGGGCCTTCGGTCTCGCAGACCTTCGGTCAAGTGGGCGGACCTCTTTAAATAAGCCCCTTGGTACAGTGTTTGCATGTTTCCCCATGATATTGAAACTCAACGCTCTAGTTCTTTCTTAATGAGTTTGTAACAAGATACAGTCTTGCCCAAACATTTAAATACACCTGGCAGAAAATCTCTTTTGGCTGATATTTCGGCAAAATATTGTTCTCTCCATCTTTCCTCCTCCAGAGGATGGACAGGTTGAGTCTCTATTTGATGCAAAACATATCATCCTTCAGACTTGTTCGCATATGACGCAGCAAACCCCCTGCGGTAAACCCCCACATTTTTTTCAACCACATATCAAAATGGATGGAACATAAAAAAAAATTTAAATGCCAATGCAAAAGGATGTGGACCAATCAAATTTGTATAAAGTTAGCACAAAATATGATGTCCCCAGTTTGAGCAACTTTTGGCAAAACTCTCTTTTATTTGAGCTTTAACTATTATTGACGTGTTAATGCGCATCTCATTTTAAGACCCGCGGTAAAAAACATGGTTTCCAGTTGAGCTTTACCGCTGCTTTTAGAAGTGTGTACATGTAACTTTGTAATAATTGTACACATACATCACTGCAATTCACTGAAAATTTGAGGAAAAATTGGGCTTTGTTTTTACCAGGTGTATGTAAACTTTTGGGTCCAAGTCTATGAGCATCTTAAGGAAATTCAATTTCAGATGATTTCTGCCTGGCCAAAAGTGTTTCTGACCCCAGCCATCAATGCAAAAAAGAGCCTTGGTGTATGTGATTGTTGCTCATGATAGCCTTGGGGGTTTGGGTTTTTTTCCACAGGACTGTGCAATGGTCATACAGCAAATCAAAATGTAAGAAGAATGGAAAGAAAAAAACAAGAAGGAAGAAATTTGCATGCATGGGTACCTATGAAGTGAAGTCTGAGTCTTCCATTAGCTGAACAAAATGGAGCATATTTGTTTCTTTTTTTTTCTTTTTCGGTGGGGGGCAGAGGGGAGGTGGATTAATACTTGCATTCAAGAGGTTGGATATTGAGGGCCAAACATAGGAGAAAATTCTTGTGATGAAAGAACAACATGGGTGCTAAATTCACAAACAACTATCTAATCTTGTATGACATGGAAAATTCTTCGAGATAAATTTGCAATTAAACAAGTGTCTAATGCTTGCTACAATTTGCTGAAGAGAGTTGAATACAAATGCCAATATGAGAAAAGAAATTGTCCATTAGCAAATAGAGCAATGATTTTGGGGTGAAGTTAGGCCACAAAGAAATAAGGGTGCAAAAACTACAGTGAAAGTTAGCCATCGAAAAAGAGTGCAGAGAACCTGAAAGAGAACTGAAGTGGCCAATTGGAGGAGCGTTCTCTCACCTGGTTAGTAAGTCGAGGAGGACAATCGCATTCCTCCGCGTTGATGGGGTTTGGATAAAGTAAGCAAGTACTCTGTTAAAGGGAGATGGACGGGGGAATGGATAATGCAAGGGAGAGAGAGAGAGATAGGGCAAATGAGGGAAACAAATCAAGTAGAAAAAAAAAAGGTCAAAATAAAAATTAGCAAATCAAATGTATGATCACAGTGGATAAAAGAAGCATGGATAGGGGAGGTATGTGCATTTGGTTTAGTACGATTCATAACATGTCAATACTTGGGACAATATGATAATAATACCCTCTCATTTCGAAATCGTACATGTACGATAGATATTTTTTTAGTTTTACCTTCATGCCCACATTAATTACAAGAAAATGCAACTGCAATCTATCTAAAGTCATTTTTTGCACACTAAAACTTGACATATTCAAAGGCATTGGTTAACAATGTTATAGTTCTAAAAAACTCATTTTGCTACTTGAAAATGGGATAAACATAAGGGCTATAGTGTAAAAATACCAGTCTAAAAGTTTCAAAGTGTAATATCAACAGGAAGTATTTTTAAATATTAGAAATGTGAACCAATGTTTGAAAAAAATATACGGGTCGGTTGCACAGACGTAAGGAGTACGCATGCGCGCATGGCTCACCTGACCGTATTGTGTGTATTGGCATATCACGCAGAGGGAAACAGATAAACGTTTTTTTTTTTAACTCGAGCAAAACAGTCCTCTTATTTATTGCCTCTGAGACAAAAATAATTAAATCGCGGTTTGCGTCTTACCAACAGTTTTTCATTCCAAATTATGTTTGGTTTCAGGGGTTTTGAGTACAAATTCAAGTACTCACACAAATGTTTCATCTTAGTTTGAGAATTGTTTTATAAATAGGCTGCTCACAAAGTTAGCCAATGCCTTTAAAGAATACTGAAGCTGTATTTGAAAAGTGTATTAAGACATTCAACAATTCCAACACAAATACATCATTGTAATTAATAGTGAAATAACCACAAAGATGACCCTGTAATTTTACTTTGCAGTAACAAGCATGGAGGTGTTTCACAAAGACTAAAACTGACTCAAATCGCTCTTTACTATGGCAGGCCATTCATGCCCCTGTTTGCTTTCACCATCGGTCTCTCAAAGGATGCGCAAATCATTGTCACAAATTTGAAGGATTTGAATTTTTTTGTCAATTCTGCATATTTGTGACCATGATTTGCAAATCCGTTAAGAGATCCATCGTGAAAGAAAACAGTGGCATGAATGGCCAGCCACAGTAAAGTGTGATTTAGTCAATTTTAGTCTCTGTGAAACACCCTCATGGACCCACATATATGTGAACTTAGTTACCTTGCGTGACAGTATGGATATGTTAACAAAAATGACATTTCCTGGCCTGAAACTACATTTCCTACACTTGAACATTTCATCATTATTTTGGGTTCAATATTACATCAATATACATTCTTAACGTAAATCCTAATAGTTGATTTTTGTAGCATATTTTGTTCAATTTATTACATGCATTAATATGCATATCCTATGATAAGAGCCTTTTGTAGCCAAACTCATTCAATATGGATTGAAGTTAGAATTTTGCTTGCTGGAAAGGTGATGTTTCATGGTCTGGAAAACAATTTTTTCTAAAATTGAACATATCATCACTATTTGTGGTTCATTTTGCATTTATATGTATTCATACAGTAAAGCCAGAAAGTTGATGTTTGTCCTGTGCCTTGTCCAATTTTATTTCAAGTATCACTATGCATATTAGCTGGGAAGGGTGCTTTGCAGACAGGGCCTCTATTAAACCAAACAAGTGATGAGGGAATCCCCACCTCCACACATACTGGGGAAAGTGGGTCAGGGTTCAGCCAAAGTGATTCTACTTGCCTTTAGTAGGAGAAAGTGCTTAATATCATAAAGTGCACATAGAATTGATGCAAGGGACTGTACATACACCGAAAATGTGGGTAAATTTAGGGGGAAGCTTCAAAAAGAGTTTGAGAGGCCCTAAAACAAACAACCCAACTTTTTGTCCCAAAAAGACAACAGATAAGGAAATCCAGTCACCAGTACAAGATAATGATGTAGTGAAGAGCTCACTACATTATCTACTCTTATTTTCTTCATATTTATCCACTTCAGGTGTGGTTGTTATTCTAACCCTCATAATAGTAAAAAGTCTGTGATAAAACATTTCCGCTTTTTTTTTCCATTTTATTCAACAATGTAAAAGTCCAGCTTAAAAGATGTCCGAACCAGAAAAAATATCTTGCTGTTAATTTCAGTTTCAGTTTCATAGTTTTATGTTATAATCTTGCAATATGATTCATTCACTGTCACATGAATATATGCCATGTAAAAGTTTAAAGGTTGATACTCAAGTCAAAATATAGTATGTACATGTGTGTTGATTAAATTAAGTCACCCCCAGACACCAAACAAAAGACTGTCTTAAAGGTTTGGAGAGACAGTTACATCAACAAAAGCTGCTTCTGAAGGGTCAGTTGTTTAATGGAGCTCCCAGTAGTTCTCTCCCATGGAAGATTGTGCCCTGGGGATGCAAATCACAACTCTCTCTTTCAATAATCATGGAAACAGCAACCTTCATATTTGGACATTTAACATCAACAAGTAGCCATTGGCTCTGAACTATGAAAAAAAAAAAAAAATCAGGAACCATATTCAACCAACCTTTTTCTTCTTCATCTTGGTTTTGACAGGACTAGCATCTGCAGCGTCTCTTGCAAAGACATCCCTGGTGACAGTGAGCTTGTTTGGAGAGGAGATACGTGGCGACAGGGATCCTTGTCGTCTCTCACGTTCAAGGTCACTCACTAGGGCTCCCATCTTCTGAACCTTTGTCATGGAAAGAGAGTTATCATCACCATTATCAATGATGATTCTTCCACTTTTTTTTTTTTGATGGCAAATAGCTGTATAAAGGGGCGTTCTGATATGAGGCAACATTGTGGCGCCACAAAATCATTGGGGTATGATGAGGCAACAAAAAAATGTTGCTGAGGCAGGACACATTTTTTTGCTGCCTGCCGCAAAACAATGTGCACCAAATATATTGTCATGAGATTGTCTGCGCAAAATTTGATAAAGTTCTCTTTTATTTGAGAGTTGACGTGTTCATGCCTGTTCATTAACGTAAGTGGCGCCACAATGTTGTGCCATATCTGAACACTAAAACTTTTGTGGCGCCTCAATGTCGCCTCATATCTGAACACCCCTGAAGAGAAAAAAATTCAATTCACCAACCCACCCAGACAGTACTGGTATAGGCACAGAGAACTGACACAGGATGGAGACAGAACCTTTTCTCTTTCCCATATCAACATGCCACTGTACAGGTGGCACTTGATCATAAACAGTCATGTATCTGAAGAAAAAAAAACAGAAATTGGCAGACTGTATGGTGAAAAGAATTTTGCAAATTCCCAAGGAAAGTCAATGATTTGAACTTTCCACTGTGTTGCCAATTAGGATTTCAGTGCTTGTTTTCCCTTAGAAATTTTCAACACCAAACAACAAATACTGCAACAATTAAAGCCAGAGCGAACTGGCACCCTTGTATGGGATTTTGAAATAGTGCCCTCTCAGTCCTAAACTACTGATTTTGTCCCCTTTTTGCTCCCAGCATGCTCTATTCTGATCAATGAGAGCTTTATTTTTTGAGTAACATCTGTTATTCATACTAAGGAAATTCACGAGAAGCCACAAAGGATATAACGTTTCTAAGAGTCTCTGGTTTTGAGTAGCCGTAAGTTGGCGCTGTTGTAAATACATCATAATAAGGGTCAGTTCACTGTTGCTTTAAAATGGGTACAGTGTGTAGAACTTTTTGCTCTTCCTTCTTATGCATTCAATATGATTTTTAGGGCTCTACATCAAAAGTTATTGAGCTAAACCACAAAATGTGGACTTGTGACATCATATAGAGCAGTGCTTCTCAACTGGTGGTGTGGGCCGCG
Organism: Echinometra lucunter; assembly: GCA_029962745.1. Classification (NCBI taxonomy): domain Eukaryota; kingdom Metazoa; phylum Echinodermata; class Echinoidea; order Camarodonta; family Echinometridae; genus Echinometra; species Echinometra lucunter. The sequence goes on from CM057170.1 coordinate 17,407,129, forward strand.
AAGCTTTCTCAGGTGGGCCGCGAGGTCAGTCCAAAATATCATGGAAAAATTCTCGAATTCGGCTCTATTGTTAACATCCAATTGAATTGAATTTATTAAACATATCACAATAACATCAACAGTTGTGGATTATCATCAATGAAATGTGCTAAAATTTTGAAGATTTCTGTACAAAGGGGGGGGGGGGGGGGTGTGTGTGGGGGGTTTTAATCTTTCATTATTTTATTGCAACCATACATGTAGGCTGGATTTTGTAATGTAATGTAGGTAATGTAGTCGTCCAGATAATCACCACACAATTCGTCCTCTATTTTCTTTTGTCATGTTTTATTGATTTTTTTTTCTCATCGAGATTCTGTGCGGTGGGCCTCAAAATATTATCAAGAATGAAGGTGGGCCTTGAAAAATTTTTAATAGCCAAAGTGGGCCTTGAGGTAAAAAGGTTGAGAAGCACTGATATGGAGGACCATGATTCACCTTCTTGGTATTAACAAGGTGAATCATAGTCCTCTTTGACCAAGAGTCCAACTGTGACACGAGCAACGGTCAACCTACCTCTCTCTTTGCTTCTCTCTCCTCCTCCAACACCGCCAGACCACTGACCGCCAGGGGTGACCACCGGAGTGAATCGTTGTCCAGTTCTAACCTCTTGTTCTTGCTCTGCTGCAGTTTGGTCAGGTGACGAGCAATCAGCTTCTTTCGTATCCTCAGAACAACCCTAGAAGACAAAGCAAAATACAAGGCATAATATGACATGGACCAAGGCTTAACACTAGCCAGTACCTACATGTAGGACACACTGGAACCCCAAATCTGGGTCCTGATCCCTTCCAACCTCAATACTGGAAAAAGCTTATGTGCTGTGAACCTAAAAATCTTGATCTGGAACCATCTATGGAAAAGTTACAATAAAGCTCTGCATGGTCCACTTTTATACAAAATATTGCTGGGTAGGGCAGTAGAAGATAGAGTGAATTGGGCCCTGTTTTACAGAGACTCGCGATTGACCATATTCTTGCATCCTTGAGTATCCTCAAGTAAAGCCCTAGCTGACAAAGACGAAACAAGCCATGGTATGAGATGGTTTACTTTTGCAGATAAGTTGGATGTGTTGGTTGATAGAAGGCAGATTACTTGATCTAGTTCAGAGCTTTCAAAACATGATTCGATAGATTTTATTTCTGGAAATTACACACTTAACAAAACGGCCTTCAAAGATATAACTCTTTTCATTTTCATACATTTAAGCCATGTTTACACATTAAACCTCTGCAACAAAATGAAATTATAAGCATTGGGCTGTGTATTATCACACACAATTAAGGTGCATACACTTCATCCCGGCCTAGATTTCTTTTGCATCCCCATTTAACTTTTATTTACACAAAAAAATATTTTCATTATGCTGTAGCAATTTGCCCTTGTTTAATTTGTGTGAAGGGGCTTTTATATGATATCTTACTTGTCTCCCTGTCTCTTCATCATGCGCAGGCTGGTGAGAGTAGCTGCAATATCGTGTGGGCACATTCCTGTCGATCTACTGATGGCTGTAAGCGGAAAATAGGATATGGTGGTGACAGTCGAAACAGAATTTGCGATGATCAACAGGACATTCTCTCAAAGAAATCCTCCCACACATACACAATGCCCACATGGCTTCATATTCACATGAAAATTCGAGAATAATGAATTTTTGGGGGTGTAAAATACAGATTCTACATCGTCAACAGGAAGTTCTCTGCGGGTGACAATCTCACACACATACAAATCCATGACTACCTTGGCATTATCTTCAAGCAAAAATACATGTTAATAATATAAGAATACCTGAAGGAATTATAAATGCAAGTTCTAAATCATCAACAGAAAATTCTCCTCCCCCTACCCCCACTCCATGTCTTGCTTGGACTCATATTCAGCAGGAAACATGCAAAATGGACAAACAATCATCATGATGAAATCCTCTCATTTCTCATCTGGTAATCATCCCACACATCCCAAGATCACAGGGTGGCTTCTCAAGGGATCCTATTGAACACCTCAAACCAAACCTTACCCTAACCATAAACCAAGTGAACGTAGTTATTGTTAGACTGACCTTTGATTGTGAGCTTCTTGGAGTCTCTATTCCTGTGTAAGTACTCCAGGATGACACTCCTCCAGTAAGCCGAGTAACTGACCTTACCTAGGTCAGAGAGTGGCTTCTCAGGAGTTCCAGTCTGCCCTTCTCTCCTAGACAACAAGTAACCTAGCAAGGAAACAAAATGTTTATCAGATTGTTAGATGTACAAGATGGGTATATTAAGTAGGATTTTTTTTGTTTTTTTCAGAAAGTCAGATTTATTTCAAGTACAGTTCTATCCAAGCTAGAGTTTTTCTCATATGAATGTAAAGTCAACAGTATAAAAAAGCTCCACAGCTCTCTTACCCAGTAATCTGATGAACTATAGATAATAGGGAATAGCCTTGGCTGCAAGTACAAATTTGATTGAAATAATTAGCTTATGTTTTAATTTACCTGATAAGAAGTAAGTGTATACTTATAATCAAGCAACAGTGGGACCTACCACTTTAACTCCTATTCAAGGGACTGGTAATAAGTTCTGTGATGTCTATCTAAAGGGACCTAGTGCATTGGCTTGGTTTCAAAGCCAGGACCTCCCGGTAAGGAGACCACAGCCTACCACTGAACTGTTGCAACTCCAAACAGACTAACAGTTTCAATAACCGTTAATGACTAATCCAATGGGCAACTAAGTAGGACAGAACAGACATGACTTACTGAAGTCGATAAGAAACCTTCCGTAGCCTTTCCTCTGGTACATAGGCAAGGTCATGATGCAGGACACGTTGTATCTCTGTTGGCAATGCTTTTCCTAGAGAAAGAGGAAAGAAGGAGGAGAAAGAACTTTCAGGGACAGGCTCATAAGGATCCACTTTGGTTTTTTTTTTGAAATACATAGCAAATAATTTCCACTATTTCATAACTATTTATAGTATCATCATACTATGTGATGAGAAGCTTATGTTGAGAAAAATTGGAGGGAATGTGATTGGCAATAATTGTTTGAAGGGCCTTTGATAAAAATGTAATCAAGAGTGGATGATACACATATTCTGGAGAGAGTGTCCTAAAGCTAACCCTTGTCCTACACCACTGGGGCATAGGAACCCAAAGATACAAATAAAGCATGATCTCTCCTGAATCTACAGCAAGGCTTAACACTAACATTTGCCTGGGAAACATGGGTGTTCAAAATCTACCTCCAGACCCCGACAATATCAAGATTTCGACGTACATGTAGAGTTCATGCATATCAACCCCCCAAAATGTCAGTCAAGACCACTAAAAGCATTTAGTGTGGCGGTTATGAAAAACTTACCTTTGAAAAGTAGCCAACAAGATGACATCCTTTCTTGTCATTGAGGGTGAGGACATAGAACAGGAATGGTTCCACATCATAGTACAAGGTTTTGTGGTCCAGGAACAGCTTGGCCAGAAGACAGAGGTTCTGACAGTAGATCTTGCTGATGTTCCCATCTACCTCAAACACGGAGAGGTCTCCCTTGCGATAGATCTCGTTAGCCGGCGGGTGGTACCATCCACACTTGGTCTGTAAACATGAAAGAAGATACAGGGAGACTTTTAGAGTAATGGGTAAAGATAGGTTTATTGCTTTTAGGGTGATGTTATCACTCTTAAAGTGCCAGCTACAGATAACGTTGAGCACTAGTCATTCAACTGTCTTGTATAAGAGGCTCTCCGGAAGTAAGTGGGAGAAGTTGATTATGTGGTATATGCCTATTATTGGGCATTTTTTTTTCTTTGTTGCTAGATATCTACATGAGCCATAAGCATCATGCATTTCATATATATATCTGTATCTCTTAAGACACAGGTTAAGTGAGAGTGTGTAGGTTCTTTGATGCATGCAGATTATCTGGGGGGTTTTCACCTCCACTTGATATCAACTTACACATAAATTCACATCTTATGTGAACAAGCCTCTACTCTAATCCTTTCTAAATTGAAATGGCTACAGCCAAATGACGGCTTGCAATTTAAGGTTCTCCCTCCTGTCTCTGATTAACCCATTCGTGACAGAGGATCCACATTATGTGGTTTGGTCCAATAACTTTTGATGCAGAGCTCGAAAAATCATACCAAATACATGAGCAGAAAGAACAAAAAATTCTACACTTACTGTGCCCATTTTTGTTGCATCATTATTTGTTGTTTGATGCTGAATTTTTTAAAAGGGAAAATAAAAGCTGATCAAATTAGGCTTTAAATAATTCCTGTCACGAAAGGGTTAACCATTTTACTTCATGTAATCTAGCAGTAAGCTCCTCCATTGTCTGAAAAGCATGAATCTGCTCTATCTTTTCCTCCATCAACCATTTCAGTACTGTGGGCAACAAATCCTCAACAAATCGATTTCACCAAAAATTTTGTGAGCTTTCAAATTATTTTCATGTCACTCTGGAAGAATATGATAACTGAAATGTCATTGCTCTTCAAATGCCCTCATATTTGAAATATGACAAGAAACAGCTTGAGAGTTTGGCTCGAACATTTGTGTGTAGTCCCATATACCCATTTCTGTGTGTAGTGCATGTGTTTTTTAAGCTAGACAGTGTTGATTTATCATTGTGATGAATTCAAAACCTCTTGGTATACTCTTATTTACTACTGTTTAATCAACCTTCCAATTATTTGAAATAATTTCTTTCACATTGAACTGCAAGACCAAAACTCAAGTTTAACTTAAAGATAAACAATGAAAAGGAAAACGATACTGCTATCCTAATTCTCCCAATGCACACATGTGTTGATTTTCCATGAGTTAACACTATAATAGATCTTTAAAAAATGGTGTTAATGATCTCCCTACAAGTGCATGAAATATATTTTAGCTTTGTGCTAAACAAGTTATCCAATAAAGTCTACTACCACTACTGCTGCTGCTGCTGCTGCTGCTGCTGCTGCTGCTGCTGCTGCTACTACTACTACTACTACTACTACTACTACTACTACCACTACTACTACTACTACTACTACTACTACTACTACTACTACTACTACTACTACTACTAGATGAGCATTATCAGTGGGAGGAGAATGAAAACAATAAGATATTGGGGTATAAGTTTACAATATGCCTAACCAAAATGCTACTGCTTTTCATATATTGGAGACAGAACTCGCAGAGGTACAGCTCCGGCAGTATGGTATATTCCTGAGAATATGTTGAAGTGTCCTACTATGACAAACTGCCACAAATCTCATGATAGACTATGAAATCAATGACATATTTGTGTGTATGCTTACCATATGCCTGACCAGAATGCTCTTGCTCTTCATATATTTGAGACAGAACTCGCAGAGGTAGAGCTTGGGCAGCATGGCATATTCCTGAGGATACTGCGAGGTGTACCACGTCTGGATCTCATACCGTCCAAACTCAATGATGCATGGAGACTTGACCGGAGGAGGGGCATTGGGTCCCGCTGCTCCCGGAGCCTTGGCTGCCCCTGCGCCTGTGCTGGTCGAAGGCCCCGCACTTGTGCTGGCGATCGTTGTTGCCTCCGCTACAGCGGCTTGCTCGGCCTGTCTCGATTCCTGTCGATGGTAAAGTGAATCTCTAGTTACGAGTAGGCCCATGTAAGCAGAAATTTCACCAGCAAGAGCATTCAAAAGTTTTAGCATTCCCTTTAATTTCCATTGTGGAATCTTATTTAACAAAAATTGCACTATAGGTGCAAATGAAATAATGCCAGTTATTATTAGATTTCATAACTTTTTCCATTAAAAAATTCAATCCAAATTATTCGGAAATGTGTTTTTTTATCTGTTTGTGAAGTCTGTAATTAAAAAAATATACAGTCAACTCTGCCTAAGTCGAATTTCTAGGGACTGAAGAAAATGCTTCGACTTAGAGAAAATTCGACTTATGAGGGGTCAAAAACAATAGAAAATAAAGGAATGGGACCCAGTACAGACCTTCGACTTAGGCGATTATTCGACTTATGCGACTTCGACTTATGCAGAGTTGACTGTAGTTTCCTTTGAATGCTAAAACTAATGGCAAACTCATGAAATGCAAATCCATATGGAGGTTGTCATAGTGAGGGAAATAGAAATAGAAATGCATATATATATATATACTGAAAGAAATGAAAACAGGAGAATAATAATTGCGTAGCTCCCTCAATGTTCCCCAGAGCTGTCATCCATTTTGAATCAAGGGTTGAAAAAATGCCTCCGCCGGGAATCGAACCCGGGTCACTGGCTTAGAACGCCAATGCCTTACCACTAGACCACAGAGGCGGGCCAGCAGTTAGGCGTGACCGAATCCAATTGACCGACAGACAGATTTCCAACCCTTTTTGATCCTTTATTTTGGTGCAGATGAGTTAATGAACAATGAGAAGCCGCATGCCGCAGTTGGATCTCAGCTAGAAGCCTGGATACATGCATAAGTCAGAATAAGGGGACAATACATTGAAAGAAATTTGACGAATGCAAACAACTTTGGCAACTCCCTTGTAAATAATAAACACTGAAAGAAATGAAAACAGGAGAATAATAATTGCGTAGCTCCCTCAATGTTCCCCAGAGCTGTCATCCATTTTGAATCAATTGGTCAATTGGATTCGGTCACGCCTAACTGCTGGCCCGCCTCTGTGGTCTAGTGGTAAGGCATTGGCGTTCTAAGCCAGTGACCCGGGTTCGATTCCCGGCGGAGGCATTTTTTCAACCCTTGATTCAAAATGGATGACAGCTCTGGGGAACATTGAGGGAGCTACGCAATTATTATTCTCCTGTTTTCATTTCTTTCAGTGTTTATTATTTACAAGGGAGTTGCCAAAGTTGTTTGCATTCGTCAAATTTCTTTCAATGTATTGTCCCCTTATTCTGACTTATGCATGTATCCAGGCTTCTAGCTGAGATCCAACTGCGGCATGCGGCTTCTCATTGTTCATTAACTCATCTGCACCAAAATAAAGGATCAAAAAGGGTTGGAAATCTGTCTGTCGGTCAATTGGATTCGGTCACGCCTAACTGCTGGCCCGCCTCTGTGGTCTAGTGGTAAGGCATTGGCGTTCTAAGCCAGTGACCCGGGTTCGATTCCCGGCGGAGGCATTTTTTCAACCCTTGATTCAAAATGGATGACAGCTCTGGGGAACATTGAGGGAGCTACGCAATTATTATTCTCCTGTTTTCATTTCTTTCAGTGTTTATTATTTACAAGGGAGTTGCCAAAGTTGTTTGCATTCGTCAAATTTCTTTCAATATATATATATATATACATTTCTGTAATTCATAATATTCCCCATTTCATCACACATGAATGAAATAAATGAAAGAATATCAAATGTCAATATCGACATAAAAATGAAAATAAAAACGATGTGGAAGAATGATCAGACCCTCTGTTGTTAATGGAGAAAAAAAAAATGTTTTGAGTCACCTGTAAGTTAGTAAAAGCGATGTTAAACAAAATGCAAAACAGAGGAAAGTTTAGTGTTTAAAAAAATGACATAAAACTCTATAAAAGATGAGATATGAGTAGCAATAACTTAATGACAAGGGAACACGATTTAGGAAAAAACAGATTGGTACTACTGTTTTTCTCTACATTTACTGTAATTCTTCAAAGCCGCTTTCTCACAAGTACATGAAACTGGGGTTATCCCTTATTTCCAGATGCACTGTATACAGCATTGGGAAAACAGGGCCCTGTTTCAGAAAACTTGTTATCAATAACAAGTAGCAATAATTATTATAAGCTACTGATATCCTTGCATCTGATTGGCTGAGAGCAAATTTGTCATAAAAAGGTGGCAGTTGTTACTGATAAGTTTTATGAAACGGGGCTCAGATCTGCAGTTGTTGCCAAGTGACTGTCAGCAAGAACAAAGCGCTAAACCCTGCATTTGTCATGCCACAAGGCTTGTTGTCCTTTCCTTTCACAAACTTAGACTCCAACTTGAACAAAAATTAATAACACTTCAAAATGCTTTTCACATCCTACAACAAAATAAGCCAAGATGATTTCTTCCTGAAAGTGGGCAGCCATGCAACATTTCTGAGAAAACGGAATCAGGAAGTCATTACTCATAATACAAAACAGAGAAGCCAAGACAGGTCGGGTCAAAGACGGAGGAAAAGCAGAACATCTCAAAGACATTTACTGATGCTAATAGGAAGATGAGACATGAGTGAGAATATTCCCAAGTGAGTGGGTTTTTTTCTAAGGAGGAAGTGACCAGGAAGAGAGGCAGATCCGACTAGACAAATTGGAAGTCCTATTGGGAAAACCTGACAGCATCGCTGCCACCCACCTACCCATCCGCCCACATTCCGTGGGAGGAGGTAGGATACTTAGTAAGGTTTCATTTCCAGAGGAAAATGATACTAAGACAAAGTGCTCTTACACTAGAGCTACGATTAGAGTCGGTTCATGACGGTCAGTGACGGTCAAGTGACTGTCACTGACTGTTCTTGACCGCGCTGGACCGTCACACTGCAGTAATAAGTATTAGACCGTAAGAACTGTTCTATGAACGGTAGTACAGACAGAAGTAACTGACAGTTGGAGAGATAGTTTTGAACATGTTCATAACTTCCTTTCTGACCGAGTCAGACCGAGTGATCCAAAATAACCAAAGTAAACCAAACAACAACCATACAACAACCGTTATTAGACCGTCATGGACCATACTTGACTGTTATGGACTTCCCATTATGGATGGAATTTGGCCGTAGTAGTGACTGTCTTACTTCATGTCAGTACGACCAAACTCGGCTAAATACAGTAGGTAGACTGTAGCGCTAGTATGAGAGCACCTTAAAGTGATTACACAATGGTAAACAAATTTTTTATATATGATCGAGAATAGAATTCTAAGAAGAATAACATTAAAAATTTAATGATTTTCAATCGAAATCAATGCATTTTGGCTAATTTTCTCATAAAAAGTCAAGAGTTGACCAAAACAATTGAGTATGAGGCATGACGTAAAAGTGGGTACCCAGCTTCGCGCATTGCAGTTGTGCTGCGGGTTAGACTGTACAATATGTATTATACCTTGCGCGCATTTTGCTAAAGTGCGCGACAAGGTACCCACTTTGACGTCATTTTGACGTAAAAGTGGGTACCCAGTTGAAACTGGGTCACAGCTGAGGGGTTAAAAATATCCTGAAATCTTACCACATTTGGGGGTTTCCTTGGCAACACGACTTTTTAAAAAACTTTAGGCAGATGATTTTCTGCTAATAAAATCATGCTCTTTTAAATGAGCTAACATTGTTTCAGCATTGGGTACCCCCTTTAAGGAAATCACTTGTGTCCAAATTCAGGAGCAGAAGAAATATCTGGAAAAGACAATTAGGCCCGAATACACAAAGGAAGTTAATTTCAAACCATGGTTTAAGCGTCCGCCAAGGACTAAAATAAGCGTTGGTAAACATATAAATGCTTATAGCATTACTGTTTTCCCATTAGACAAGAGGACATACATATTACACTTTAATATGGAGGTTTAAAGCATAGTTCAAATTTAAACCATGGTTTAAATATAAACCGCTTTTATGAATTTGGGCTTAAATCTTCATAAGGTAGGCCTGAAGGCTCAGTGTTTGAGCAGTGGTCTTGTAACTGGAAGGATAAAAATCAAAACCATATTGATGCACTCATGTCCTTTGGTAAGACATTAATAATCAAGTCTATCAGATAGGACTTATAGCTGTAGGTTAGTTGGTGTAAACCACATAGTTTGTTGTTATCATTTCTTTATTGCAAAGAAAAGTGAAACTGAAAGAAAAGAAAGAATTCAAAAGAGGAAAGTATTAATGAAAGAAATACCAGAAGAAAGAGCTACTGAGATGAAGAAAGGTAGGAGAATGAAGACCATTAAATGACAGATCATACGAAAATGAAAGACAAACTTTTTTGGTCTATACATTGTATATAGAGAGAGCGAGTGAAAGCAAAAGAATTGGGTACACAAATGTCCATATCAATACTAATGGCATATCAACAACTGACAGTCTCAGATGACACATCATTATTCAGAAAAAAATCAGAAAAAGATCCATTTCCTCCATTTGTGTTGGATCTTGGAAGATTGAACTTATTTCCCAAGGAGTCAACATATGAGTCTAATCAGCAGGACTTTAGATTAACATTTCTAACTGTACACTTTATTAGCACAATTTATGAATACTAGAGATATATGTGGCTCAGCACTTTGCTTTTGCACTGCTGCTCCAAGCTTTTATAAAGGAGAAATATGTTTTCAATATCATAAATCAGGTTACACAAATGGCTTCCTTAATTTAACCGTTTGTTTACCAAGCTATAAATGGTACTACAGACTTCCAGTTTTTCGTCCAAAGTTTGTCAACGGACAATGAATCTTGATCGGCACATGCAAACAATGAATGATGCTATGATTGATAATTTAGCATTACTGTTTTGACAATATTTGCATTATAATGGGGAATATGTTGTCAGGCTTGAGTTTGCGTGTCATGTTTTTAATATTGGATTGCCAGTCACGCAAATCAATGTGTGTTTATCAGCTTGGTAAAGAACAGAGTCCTGGCAAACAAATCACACAATCAGATACTCATCTCAAACTAATTTAATGTGCACAATTGCAATAAATACAGCAGGGGGAAAGAATAAAGGGATACATCAACAGATACCTCTACTTTACAAACCATGTCATAAAATCTCTGCAGGAATTTTTATTTCATTGATCTTAATCACACATGTCTTCTGGCTAACAAACTAAATAAAAAGATAAAGGAAATAGATGCCACACCTCGGAAAGATTTGGGTTGGTTTTTAATAAACCACATAAATTTGTTAATCCATGTTTGTGTATGGAGAGGAAATGTAGCAATTAAATAGAAAGAGAAAAGATGGCTTCCAACTTGTGCAACTCTTAACAAGTGAAGTGAGAGAAAACAAGTGGAAATAGAGGAAGAATGAGAGCTTTGGCAGAAGAAAGATATGATCTATTAAATCGGTTTGTCACAGGCCCACAAACGATTTGTGAAGGAAGCTAATGTCGTAAAAAAGAACGGTAAAGTCCAACGTTCATATTTTAGGCTCCAAAATTTTGGCAAACATGCGCAAGGGGTTTGGAAGCATCATCAATGGTTCGCAGGATACTGGAAACATTCACAATAAATTTCAAACTTGATTAAAACTCCCTAATCCCTGCACATTTTTGGTGAACTTTTGGAGCCCAAAATGGCTATGCCATTTTTTTTTTTTACATTTGCATCTTTCACGGTTTATTCACATGCTTGTGAAAAGGGCCTTTATATACCACTCTCTTCACTTCAATAACAGCAAGAGAGAAATGATAGAAGATATCAAAAAGAAGGAGAGAGAGAGAGAGAGATATAGTGATGGCAAGCTGCATAAAGGAGAAGAAGGAAGGGAAGTATAAAAGAAACAGAAAGAGAGAAAGACTGAAAGAGGAATGAGAATGAAAAGGAGAACAAGAAAAAACATGAAGGGAAGTAAAGAGGAGGGGATTTCAAAGTACAAGCTTTGATTTTTAGCATTCCCCTCCATTTTCATCATTTATTGATAGAATTAACCTTGAAAATTACATTGCATGAATATTATTGTTATCATGAGCATTTTGTTGACAATGATATTATTTATGATGTAATTACACTTGCTATATTATGTTGAAAATGGAAAAATAAATGAAAGAGGGTTTGAGAAGACAAAAAGTTGGAGTTAGGCAGAGAGAAGAAAGAGAGAAAGAGAGGAAGGAGATGGATGGGAGCCACAGAGACAGAAAGAGTGAGAGGATAAGTGAGTGAAAGAGACAAGAAAAGAAACAAAGAGACACATAGACAAAGAGACAAAGAGACAAAGAGAGAGAGGGGAAGACAGACTGAAACAAAGACCTGAAAAAAAGGGGAGAAAGAATGAGACAGGAGGAGAGGGAGGGAGAGGGAGAGGGGGAGAGAGAGAGAGGAGACAGAAGTAATCTTGACCAACTTCTCTGTCATTGACAAAAAGATGAGTCAGAGACAGAGTGAGAAGATAAATGAGTGAAAAAGACATGTGAAGAAACAGAGATAGATAGACAAAGGAGAGATACAGGGGAAGACAGACACAAACAAAGACATGGAAAAAGAGAGAAAGAATGAGACAGTGAGGAGGAGAGGGAGGGAGAGGGAGGAAGAAGGAGAGAGAGGGAGGGGAGGGAGAAGGGGAAGGGGGGGGGGGGAGGAGATAGTAGTAATCTTGACCAACTTCCCTGTCATTGACAAAAAGATGAGTCACAGGACATGAAAGCATTGCATTGAAGAGGATACATAAACAAACAAAGAGGAACCTTCACCATTCTCCAAAGAGGAGAAGAATTTGCAAACTGTTGCTCTCCACATATCATTCGCATTGCATCACCACTACCTGCACACTGAGTCATTTCTTTACAGTCAAGGTTACACTTTGTGTGTACCACATCATTTTCCAAAGTGCCGCTGAAATCCGCATTAGATATGGACCTCTCACAAATAGATTCACAAATTTGGAGCTTATTAATCTCCCATCAACTTTCCATGTCCATAAGCATTTCCTTTGTGTACAAAATTATCCTTCATGATTTTTTTCTCCTCTCAATTTTCATAATGACCCACATTATCTGCGATAAACGCTCAACAGCATAATCTATTCATATATTATTTTCCAAGTAATTTCTCTCAATTCAATGAAAACACTCAAAGGTCACATGAGACATCTAAACCGATCCGAGTTTTTGACAACCTTGCAGAATCTGAAAGCATCATATTTCATAAACAACATGAGACAATTCACATCCCTTGCCAAGCCCTCGAACAATCCAAAACTAAACATCTACAACATGGCTCTCCTGCAGAAGAGACAACTGAGATGCCAAGAAAGAAATGATGTTGTTGCCAATCCAGAACATGATAGCAAATTGGCACAAGATTCAACATTGCTCACATGTCAGGGTCATTTACAATTATCTAGGCACAACACCATCATCAACAACAAACACAACCTAATCAATGTTTATCGGTGAGATATTAATTGCTATATGAATCTTAAAGAAAGTGTATGGTTTTGAGAAATCTACAAAATGTAAATTTCACTATATGAATTCATTGCCAGATGATATGCAAGATTGCATCCTAAAACTATTATGATGTGAAGGATATTACATATAAGCTCATTTAAGTGGGTGTATTTTACAATCAAAATGTCAACACTTAATTTTCAGGTCTCTGAAAACAACGTCGTCCTGCATCACGCAATGGCTGCACACGTGTATAACCAATGGAAATTCTATTGTGCAACAAGCACAATGAAGTGCTGTGAATGTTGTGCGGGGAGCGGTTGGCGTGCAGGGGTCATAGCACAGGGCAGAGTATTAACCATTCGATTGCGTTCTGTTCAGACATTTACACTAAAATTCACCAGAAATCATGAATGGAATATCACATCATCTCACATGCGTATCTTTTTATGCAGGGCGGACAATGTGAGACTATACTTAATCAGTTTCATACAATTCTCTCTTTGCTACCAGGGTTTTAATAACAGTGCTGGTTTTCAAAACCATGGTTTAACTTGAGAGCCCAGCCATGCACCATAAATGTTTGCACAGAAAGTGAAACAACAAGGTAATGTAAACATATGGACGGCCATCAAAAAAGTAAGTGATTCAAATCTCACTTTTTCTTGTGCAAATGAACCACTTGTGTATGTTTGCGGCTTTGACCTGCTTGTACATTCTCCAACTAATTTCCCATTTCGGTAGCCTACCCAGCACTGGGGTAAGACTATACCACACAAGGGAGCTAACACTTTAATGCCGTAGTTGCCTCTCGGCAGCAGGATGGTCCTTCACTGCTGTATATTCAAAGAACATGCAATGCTAGTCTGCTGCACAAGCTCTATTTTGACACTTTAAAATCTTTCCTGGAAGCCTCGAGTAAAGCCTAGCTAACTTTGCCAATCGCTGGCCGTGTCAGGAGCAGCCAAAATACAAGGCTTATGAATGAGTGCAGTAGACCATGTAGTCTACAATTCAGACTCTGTTGAGCATTACGACAGACAAGGTTTTGTAACCTGCAAACTCATGCAACAACTACGAGGTACAAGAGAAGATGATGCTCTAATGGTTGCACCGACTCAGTTGGGGATTCTGTGGTACATTTAAGAGGTGACTTGAGGCAGATTGGAATTGATCGCTGTGAAGTCCGTCTCTAGATATAAGGGTTTTATAAATGCATCATTTTTTTTTTTCTATTTTTGGTCATAAGTGGATGGTGGCATATTGCTGTAAACTTCTTTCCAAACACAATTACAGAGACTTTAAAGAAACAAACTCAAGGTCTCAAGGGAAATTTCGATACCCTATTGTGTGTTCCCTTAAAATCATGTTCGGATTACATAACTGTATTGTTTGCACATTTCAAAACCAGATGAACAAGGCTACTGAAATTGCCTTAGGTAGATGTTTTCAAAGTCTTTGCTATGATTTTGTACCCCCAGAATCTATTTCTAAGTATTTTTGATGTCAGCATTGTTCACCCAAATCCCACGAACCATCTTCGCCTTAATACATGGACAAGCATTACATATATGTAGATTCGAACAGTCGGTATCAGATCTGTTATAACAAAAGTTATTTTGCTCTTGAATTGCAACTCCCATATGACAACTTCATCTAGGTTCACAACCCAATCAAGAAACAAGTTGATTTGTATCAAGATAAGGTAGTCACATTTATAATTCTTGGAATGCTCGAGTTCAGAACAAAATTGTCACACACAACACTTCAGTACAAATCAATAATCTATTCTATGAGAAAATACTTTTAGTTCCTTGCAAGTACAAATCCTGAGGATTCATTAAACAGAGAGAACTATTGCAACTTTGGTTCACCATTAGTATGTCAAAAGGCTTAAAGTCTGTGCGACATGATACTTAGAGGGCGCTAATCAGAATCATGAACATGGATGGACTGGGCATGTTCCCCAATGAGGTTTACGGTACCTCGTATACCGCAGAGGTGCACATACACATTTGGGCCATTCCACGACGGAAAAACAGTCACCTTACTTCACATTTATAGCAAAAACATTCACTTTGATAGCCCTGAATAGCCAAATCTTTGAATTAAAAAAAAGCTGAAGCAATAAAGAATTCCACAATCTTAGTCTGTCTTGGTATAATGCATGTTTGATTTTAAAAGACATGTTTGAAGTTTAAAATTGGTGCTTTTTTCTGGTAATTCCATTATAAAATTGTTGGAATGAAAGAGCTCACATGAAAGAATGGGCATATTTACAGAGTATTAAACGGTGAGAAGGGAGGCAGAATACAAATGAGGCATAGAAAGTCTAAAAATGTTGGTAACAGAATTACACCTGTACCGTGGAATTGCCCACTTGCCAGTTTTACGAAAGCCAGAAGATTGCCAATGTAGACCAAAGTTTTGCTTGGTTTGTTCCACAAATATATTTCTAAAGTCCGTTCTCGCATGTCTCACAATGCATTGCAGGATCTTTCTTTGGTCACTAATGGGGTGTTGCAAGAAAGTTGCAATCAATTGCAAATAATTGCTAATTTTGACACAACCATTCTGATTGGCTTAGGGTCTTCCCTTTTAAGAAGACATGCATGCAACAATGATTTTGATTGGCCAGTGACAATCAGTTGCAACTTGCAATCGATTGCAACTTTCTTGCAACACCCTATTAGTCTTCATTTTCATCAGATATTTCTTCATTTTTACGATTTTTAGACTACAATCGTCAATCTTCATGATCAAAGTGGCAGCAAGGAATCACCCCGTCCATAATTCTGAAAAGCTCCCTCTCAATGATATGCAGACTTTAAACTAAAAGATCACTTAACTCTAATACTTTCTAATCAAACACACTTTAAAAAACAATAATAGGAACTATACATGTATTCTTGATAATGAATATACACTTCTTTCTGCTAAGCCTATGAATATTTCACACAAAAGAAAGTCAAAAAGATGGGGCGGTTTATGGAGAATTGGCTGTCATAAGAACCATAAATAATGGAAATCTGTAAATATGCGCTAGATCAATTCCCTCTCAGAAAGCTATGACAAATTGAAGATTTGAATGCAACTTAATTCCCAACCTTTTACTCCTGTCAAGCACCTTGCCCAAACAATCCTGGCTAGGACAATATGACCTCGATTGATTTGAAGATCAAGCAGAAAGAAAATGAAATATGAAAGGTAGAGAAAAGGAAAGGTATGACAAAATGAAGGAAGAATATATATTTTATGCTAGCCTGCGGATAAGATTTCCAGATTAGTGGGATTAAGGTTTAGATTGGAATGTAATGCTTCCAGGGGGTCATTCATATGAGAGGAAACATTTAAAACGTTGTATGAAGAAACGAATACAGGCATAAAGTGATGGGATCATACACACAGGATAAAATCGAGGGCTTGTCTGTTCCAGTCACATTGACACAAGCTCCTGCAAAGCTCATGTGGTGGCTATATGAAACAACACTCTACAGTGCCTATTATTATTCTTTATCAGGCTATCAAACCAAACAAAGCCCAAACCTCTGGGCACCTCTTTGAGAAACTGACATCTCAGTAGGACTAGCACGGCACATTCACGAAATGTTTCAGAACATCATTTGTAAAGCAACAATTTGCTTTAGCAGGGATATCCACACATGACAATCTTATTTATTCACCATGCAGCTGTACAAAGTTGTAAATTTTGCCCCGTCTGAACAGGTTCAAGATCTCTGCTTCGTCAAATTGAAACAAGGGATATTCCTCCCACGAATGAAGCATGGATGCTGATGAGATTCGTTGTTGCCATGGCAATAAATGTACCCACGATTAATCCTGCAAAATTGTCTCTTGTGGATAAGTAACTGAGGCTTTGCAGATTTTCAATGCCTCTGGTTCTAATCGGGTCTTAGGAATTTCTCCTGCTTGATGCAAACATTTCAGTATCTAATCGAGGTATTCATTTGTCTGAATTTTGTAAAGTATAATACTGGCTATATTTTTAAAAAATGACCTTTAAGGTAGATTCTTCCTTACAAAGAAGAAAGGAGAAGATTTAGTAACATCTAATTGAAAGTGAGCTGGATAAATAATGCATCCACAAGAAGAAGATTAGAATTAGTGTTAAAAGTCACATCAAATAACAACAACAAAAATCTACACAAAACTTCAACAACAAAAAATCACAAATGAGCAGAACATCAAACATGATTGTTATTGAGGGACAATGGCAGATTCATGTGACAATTACCACATACAATGCTGTTTAACGAAATAGCCTGCTGCAATACCAGTAGTTCAATTTTAAGCCCTTTCGCACCATCTGACATTTTAAGCCAATACAACGGCCTAAACATATTTTTGGTCAAGAATTTATGGAGTTGCCACTTTTGTGTTGAATAATGAATATTTTCTGTTTTGTTTCGTTGTTTCAATTCTGCCTTTACTGAAATCAACATCGATGTGAGCTACACTCTAAATATCTCTCAGATTCTCAGATGATGTTAAATCCTTTGTAGTGACATTCTCATAAACGGGTCCCATTTTCCAAAACAGGTTTTTATCAGTTGTGACAACATATTCATGCTGAACCAAGGTGCCTAGATTTGAGGTACCTTTTAATACAGGTGGGGGTATGGGGGGGGGGGATCCTTGATCAAGAACCGGCCAGGGACGGCGGTTACCAATCAGGATCCATTTCCTCAATCCTAGTCATTCTCTTCTTGTTCTACAAGTATTTTTAGCTGGCTGAGAATGGTTTCAAACTATCACATGAATCTGCCCCTGGTGCGAGGGATCATTGGTGTATGCTACGCATATCTAGCATGCATTTTATGCACTCACGGATATACATGTATACGCTAGAAGGAAAATAGACCAAAAATCTCTCTTCTTCCCCTAATATCAAATAAGTAAGAAAATGAATGCCTTTTCTTTGATGTCATTTTAATGGAAATTAATTTGATAAGCATATCAATATGGGTGTATACAAACAATTTACATACATGTAACATGAAAATTCACTGAACTTCTTTATATCACACCATAACATATTAAGGACTGCAAGCGCTTAGTGAAAGAAAATATCTCCAATCTTATCAAAATCAAAGGCTTATTTCTAAATTGCTGTTGCACATTATTGAAGCTCTCTTATAGAATATCATTCACTCATCTACAAAATGAAAATTGCTAGCTTCAAACCCTACTTTCCCCTAACCCTCCCTTATTTTCTCTTCAAATGACTAAGAATTAGCAATGCAAATGCACAAAGTAGGTGACAAGGATTTTAGCTAGGATGATTCAGGCTGATTAAGTTTTTGCTTTAATAACGGAAACTAATTTCTCATCTAAATATATCAGCTCCAAATCACACGACTTGATGCAATTTTCTTTCCAATCCTGAACACCTTTTTTTTTTCTCACTTTTTGTTATGAATAATGAGCAATCCAAGCATGATCTATTGAGCGGAAATACAGAAAAATGTCAAAGTGTTCAAGGGAACTATTACCTGAAATTAATTACTGCTAAATATGAAGAACAGGGCACTTATTGTTTGTTCAATGGTCTAGATTCTCGTGTTTAACAAGTCCTCATTAAATTATTCGTCATATAGCATGAAACTTTTCCCTAGAATGAGTGCTTGCACTTTTATTTTCCATGAGTAAGTGCTTAAAGAAACATTTTTTCCCTTTTTCTCTACTTCTAATTTCATTTCTAATTTCATTGTTCATGTTTCTGGGAATGACCTTTTAGCTGCTCCCCTCACCAAACTAATGTAATATAAAAGGAGGAGGGCCTTGCGGTCAGGCGTCGAGCCAAGTCGAAGCATGTGATAATGACTCCTGCTTTTATCGGGAGCATCTTGAAGACAAATCTTGGCATTTCGGTGCTTCATAGAGACTCTGCGTGTCTAACTGTACGGCCTAAATTCCTTCAGTTGTAAATGTGCATTATGCATTCATTTGTACATTCCTTATTCTTTTTCTTCAAAAAGAACTTCTTTTAAATAATAAAGAGAATAAGGCAAGAGACTTCATGGTCTTGTAAATAAGGAGATTTTTTTGTCCTATTTGCACATAAAATATACTTCAAGATTTAATGATGTTGGCAGGATGGACAGTATAAGTTGCCTAATGCACAGGACCCCAGATTCTGACCTAAGTACCATTAGAACTTTCAAAGAATTTAAGGGGGGGGCATCCAAACAACCCTAGCAATTCTAGTCCCATAATATGACTTTAAAAATATATATCTTAACAGACTTTGCTCATTATATTGGAGACAGTTTCCATTAAAGTTTACCATACATTTAAACAAACGGAATTGGATTCAGGGCCGAAACATTCTGAGGGTTAAAACCCTTTTGCATGCATTCTGCTAAAATTCAAAAACCTATCCACGGGTCAGGGGAAGTGTTTTAACAAGGGAGATGATATTGAGGTCTAAGTTTCCTTCCATTTAATCATGACTTTTATTACATCGGGTGTCAGGTTTTACTGAATTAGTAGATAACAACCTTTGATATTAAGAGACTTGCATGGATAGATCTGCCATAAAAATGGCTATGATTAAACTCTATATACAAATTATGCATAACATATTTCTTGATGCTAGATTCAGAACACCAATGACCATCACACCTGCTCACACATGTCCCAACAAGGAAGAAAGTGAAAAGCCTGAGAAAATGTGACCCAAGTCAAAAAGGATTCCCACTTCCTGAAGAGCAACCTCACTCCTCCGACTCCCACCAACCCCTTCCAATCACTTCTCCTCTCACTCCCTCTCCCCCCCCCCCCCATTCCATCATCCCTGTAATTCTGAACTTCTCCTTTCCATACCCTTTAAAACAACATCCATCCCGCGTTCAGAATAGGTCCCGTTTACAGGGGAAAGTCCTTGGCAATCCCATGGTGTGGGCACTCACCAGGACATCTCCCGGTGGTCCCACCAAACAGGAAGGGTCCGGGGGACAAAATCTTGAGGGGACAACGACCTTGGCTCATAATTGATATAGCTCAGCTGTTTTCATCAAAGGTGCGCGTTTGCAAAATGTGGCATTTCAGCCGTATTGTCCCCGGAAAGCATGGGCATTCAAAGAAAGACAGTATGTAGTAAACAGTAAAAGACCTTTCCAACTGTACCCAGTAAATTGGAACCTAGACTGAACGCGGGGTAAGAAGAGGTCCTGCTCACAGCCTACAGCATCCAACCACACATTAAAAACATTGGTTCACATTGTTATAATTTTTAAAAATCTCATTTTGTTACTTGAAAATGGGATAAACATAAGGGTTATAGTGTAAAAATACCAGTCTGAGAGTTTCAGAGTATAAAATCCACATGAAGTATTTTTAAATATTAGAAATGTGAACCAATGTTTGAAAAATATATGAGGGTCAGTTGCACAGACCAGACGTACGGAGTGCGCATGCGTGCATGGCTCAACGGACCATACTGCAGAAGGCAGATAACAGTATTTTTTAATACGGGCAAAATGGCTCTCTTAGTTTATTGTCTCTCGAGACGAAAACTAATAAAATCACGGTTTGCGTCTAACTTACAGTTTTTCATTCCGAATTATGGTTGGTTTCAGGGTTTTTTAGTACAAATACAGGTACTCATACACATGTTTCATCTTAGTTTGAGAATTTTTTAAATCAGCTGCTCACAAAGTTAGCCAATGTCTTTTACCAAGAAGTTACTTGCTGGGAGCCAGACCAAGGCCACAATACACCTCTAAATTCATCAAACATATATTCCTAGCACTGAAAATTCAAACATTCTAATCTTTTCCCTAAGACACGTTTGCATACAAAGTGAACATGTTTATTTTTGTTATCTGGAGCACTCACCATCTACGTGTTTTTATAATCATCTTGACATTCAAAAATGAAAAAAAAAAAAAAAAACACATTTCATTCTGATTCAGACATACCTTTGCATACAGAGTGCCCATTTCATGTTTTTTTCCTGCCCTTCCAATACTCACATCTAGCTTTAAATACTATTTCTTTGATGTATATGACATTTAACTTCCCTTGTAACCACAGTTATTTGGATTATAACCTCAAAATAAGCGCAGAAAATTGAAAGATCATCTTTCTCATATTAAAATGCATCGATTTTATGATCCATCTCCTAGATCTTCCACAAAGATGGAAATGAATAAATGTGACAAATTATGCATTCTCTGGCTTTTATTACAAGTAACAGTAATGATAATTAATCCAGAATCTGACTTGATCTTTTTAATCATTAAAGATCAAGTCTATGCTTAATAATCAATAAATGCATGATCTGCTAAGCCTAATGGAGATTTAGAAAAAAAAATCATCTGAAAAAATCTGAAATCATGAAATAAGTTTTCCTTAATTGAAATAGTATTTGAAATATAGCCATGATTATGTGATTCATTAAGGCAACAAACCATATCACTCTAAGTATGTTTTATTTTTAAAATGCCAAAATGAAAGTTTTTGAAAAATGCAAATTCTCATTCTATATTAATGATCTACCCCCCCCCTTTCTTTCACTAGAAACCTACCTTTCGAACACCTAGACTATTTTTTTCTTTTGACTATACCGTAACCAAAGTTTTATGATCCCTTTTTAAAATCCTTTTTCAGAAGGTTCAATTTACTCTTTAAGTGAATTTGATCATTCAAAACTAACTCATATAACATACTAAAATATTGACAACTAAAAATATACTGTCAGCGCAAGCAATAGAGGAAATGACGGGCAAGTGGAAGTTGAATTTATTGTCATGTCTTAGCCTGAGATCTGGGACCTTTTTCTCAGTTAAAAATCTTTATTCTATCGTGATACAAGAATTTTATCCTTTCCATCCCTTAGTTTTCTCTCGTTCCTTTTCTATAAAACTTTAATACTACCCTAACAATTCTTTGAACATATTTATATAGTTCTGAATATATTGTTTTAGTTCTAACTTTCGGCTTAATCAAATTTTCTGTTACAAATTAAAGGATATGAAGAGTTTGATTTCAAACACCCAATATATCCATTTTCATAAATTTGGGATAGCTAAAATATAAAGAAAATATTAACAAAGTATATTATACTACGGATCATAAATTTAAACTTTATCATTTATATGTAATGACTGAGGTATCGAATGGAAGGCATTCTTTTTTGGTACTTTAAAATGACCTTTATTGGTTTTTGCAATCAAACTTTTCATACATGTTTTCTGCCCAATCTCCTTCCCTTTTTCCTTCCCCGTTCCCCCATCCCCCAGAGCTGCTAACCCCAATTGGGCAAAAATCCTATTCTTTATTTCTTTTTATCCTATTTTCAAGCCCCAAATCCTATTTTTTTTTCAAATTTCGAAACATCCAACAGTATAAAGAATCATTCTTACAAGTTTCAAAAATCCTATTTCAATGGGAAAAATCCTATTCAGTGTCATATTCCCCTTAAAAATCCTACTAAATAGGATAAAATCCTACTAATTGGCAGCTCTGCATCCCCCTTCCCCTTGACCCCCTTCCTCTTTCTCTCTCTTCCTGTTCCCCCTCACCCTCTCCCTTTTCCCTCTTCCCTTTCCCTCTCTCTAACACTCTCTACTTAGGCTGCAGGCACAGACCCCAGTTGACACTTTATTTAAATGCAATGCATATTGAGAGAAGCCTAGCCAAAGTGCCTAATGGCTGTGTCACTCTCAGGTCTGGAGCAGCTTTAGTACACGATCCCTAATGACCTCTTTTAGTCTCCCACTCAGACCTCTATGAATGTGTTTTGACAGACCAGGGTTTGTGCCCGCAAACTAGCTTCCCCATTACCCTTTCCCTTTTCCCTTTACCCCTCTCTCTCTCTCTCACACACTCTCCACTTCCCTCTTCCCGCCACCCTCCCCATTCAGAGAATCCCCAACCATCTGATCACATGTTCTCAGGCCTATCACGGTGAGGGTCTGGGAGAAAGAGATAGAAAAATGTCGGGGACTTACGCCCTCTTGAGGTGATTTCGGTGGCATAATTACCAACATGGCCTGCTCCTGGGCCAGGCGGAATAGCTCGTTATCGCGCTCCGTCACACCACTCGGTAACTTCGGCTTCTGAGCTGCAACCGGTGAATCTGAAAAAGAAGACAAAAATCATGGATGAATTGCTAGATTTTTTTTTTTTTTTCCAAATCATCGAAAATTGTGTTTTGCAGTTTGTAATGGATAGCTCTGGGAAGCAATTTAATTTTGGCATGACATGCTTTTTCTCCAACTCTAGCCCAACTTACCTTGAGTTCAGTTATTTTTAGAGTTTAATACTGTTTTTTGCACCTTTCACATTTCAAATATTGTCTACAGTTTCTTTGAAATCTTGGTGTTTTTCCTTTTCTTCTTATGCAATAAGGCAATTCCACTGTAACACAATTACAAATCAGAGATTTTTTACTCACATTTTCAGAGTTTATGTGCTTATTTTGTACTCTGCCCACCTTCTCACAATTCAATACTCTGTGAATATGCCCATTCTTCCACCTGAACTCTTACATTCCAACAATTTTCGACTTATATCATGATATTGTGTTATATGTACCTCGATAACGGAATTACCAGAAAATGGTGTCACTTTCAAATAACAAAAATAACATGTAAAATCAAACTTCCCCATACTAATTAAGATGGTGGATTTCTTTTTTAGCTTTTTTTTAATTTAAAGATTTGGCCATTCAGGACAATCAAAGTGATTGTTTTTACTATAAATCTGAAGTAAGCTGATTGTGCTTCCCATGTGGAATTGCTCAATAATCTCACGATATATTATACAAATATGCAGGGCCCTAAGAAATCTAGTTCGATCTATGGGGTCGGTCGAAGCGACTGCAGTCATCAATTTCCCCGGGGGGCACCAACCCCGAGGTAAATATTATTTTCTTTCTATACAGTAAAAAAAATTTCAGATGTGGAATACAAAACAAATATCCAGGACCTTTAATTCAGAAATCTTGTTCAATCTATAGGATCGGTCTCAGCGACTTGCGCCCCTCGGGGAAATAGATAATTGACTGCAGTCACTGAGACCGATCCTTTAGATTGAACTAGATTTCTGAATTAAAGGTCCTGTATATCTGTTTTATATTCCACATCTGAAAACATTTTACTGTGCAGAAATAAAATAGTATTAGATTCACTTCTCTACAAGAAGGATTTTGGTTCACAAATCAAGCTCTAAAACCAGAAAAAGAAGTGCAAGCTCATTGTGACGTCCCAAAAGAAACAAAGCAAATACTATGAAGCCACGCTCAATCACGCCAAATTCGTTGCACTCGATGGTTATGGTACAAAAGTTTTTTTTGCACTCAATGCGATAGTAACTATATGTCGAGTGCAATGAACTTTTCTTCTCAGGGTGATTGATAGGCAAAACTACGCTTTATCACATGATTAATTTTGACCAATCCTACAGCAAGATTCTTAGTATGTGAAATATAAAGTGAGACATGTATCCAATGTAGCAGGACAAGAAGCTACATGTAGATGTGAATGGAATGCAGTTTGGAAGATGGAAAAATAATTGTGCAAAAAAAGAATAAACATATGCTCAATATCTCTTTTCATGACATTTTAATTTGTCATGAACTGTGCAAATATATATATATATATGTATGCTGAATATCTCTTTTCATGACATTTGCATTTGTCATGAATTTTGCAAAAAATATATGTACATGCTAAATACCTATTTTCATGTCATTAGCATTTGTACATGCAAGGCACTATATTTCTGATGTTAACAGGCAATTTAATTCTTGTGACAGAAATACTGATTTCTTTACCACACATAAGGAACATACTAGAACTTGCAAATCAAATGAGACTTTGATGCAGGCATTAACAAATATCTAAAATAATACAAGAAATAAATTTGAAAACAGATCGAAAACCAGAAATTAAATGCAAACCAAACATGCATTATAAGACACTAAAGGATAGAGTGGAAGAGCATTGCTTTACACTTTCCGGCATATCTAAATGACCCCAAAAAGAGTCACCTCGGAAACTTCACTCTTTACGGCAGAGGAGAAGTTTAAATTTCACGATCTTTGCTGATACACTTAAAGGCAAACTAGAGTTCTGGTCATGCGATCATAACGTGAAAGAAGCTATTCCAAAGCAACTGGGAGAGTTAGATTAAACACAGGAGTCTAGTGTGAGATTTGGAGATTATTGAATTGATAGAAATTCACTTGCTTTCCCTAAAAGGTACTTGCATTGCACAAAAAAAAAAAAAAAATGAGTACATGGGACCACACACAAATCTGGCATGAATGTTACCCCCAAACTTTTCAGCTTTTTCTTATATTTCCATTTTTTTTTCATTTTCATATTTGAAAAGCAATCCTCTCTAGGGGACAATTTTACTATGATATTCTTCCTCACTGACATGGAAAAAATGAGAAAACTGACATATTACTTTTTACCTTTCCCAGAACTCGAGCTTCTCTTTAATATGAACCGATCAAAGCCTGAATACACAACACCCCATAGAAATCACATCATCATCAAGTGATATTTGCAACAAAAGAATGCACAAAAAAACCCCACAGTGAAGATTCCACAAGTTATTGACCAAAACCAACGCATCGTCAGAGGCCGAGGTAATGATACAACTTAATCATATTCAATTTCAGGTGCAAAAAAAAAGGGAGAGTGCATGAGATGGGGAGAAAAGTCCACGATATCTTTCAACCGACAAATTTGCGGGGAGCGGGTTGAATTGGGAGAAAACAGGGAGTCTAAAGGAACAGTTTCCTATGGCAACGGCTGAGTCAACAGAAGGCATTCAAAGAAGCGACTCCTGATTTGATAAGGGCATGGCGGGATAGATTCACTGACATTTACTGATTCAACAAAGAAAAGCAGATAGAGGGGACAAGTGAGATTAAAGGTAATTGTGAGTTTTGTGACGAGACTGTTTAAAGATGGCGTTTGGGGGAAAAACTGTTTAAAAGATATGAAACATTATTTATCTCATAGGGATCTGCAAATACTGTGAGGTTATTACATGTACATCAAGCTAAAATGAGAGTAAACATCAATAAATGTTGCTAATATACAAACAAAGCACAAACAGAGATAAGCACGTACAGAACACAATTTAGTATTTTAGTCCAACTACATCTGATGACTCATTCCTTACTTATTCACTTATCAATTACTTTATTTATTTAATCACATATTCAACAATACAATATTCATCAAAGATCTGTTTAACAACTAAATCCTACTTGCACATATTAACACAACATGTACATGTATGTGTGTGCATTTTGTCACCTTATGGAAATTTTTCATTTACCATCTTTACAAAAAAAAAGTGTTTTTCTCAGACAGAATATATCACATTTATTAATATATCTTAAATTTAATTCAACATGACATTTTGTCAGTCTTCTACACCACACACAGAGGGTAGTTTCACAGGTATTTTCCCTACTGCAAATCAGTAATCTTGTCAACACATGCCTCTCAAAATCATTTCACTCCGCATTATTCAAAGACGCTTCTAAAGGAAGATCAGAACAAACAATGCCCTCCGGCATATGCATCATTAGCGCAAGATTACGCAAGTAAATACGCAAGCAGCTCACCCGATCCTACGATACTCCAGGATCCGAAGAGCGGATGAAGCGATCTTCATCCCCAAGCTCTATGAAAGGGTTAACACAAACAGACCTACTTGACTAATATTCCCATATGACTCGCAAATGTCTTGGCATTTGAGAGCGCGATCTGACCTTGTCTCGACTTTCGGGGTGATGAGTTTGCATCCCACATTTAGAAGCCCTTTTTCTTTCCAACTGATTGCATTTTTTCCTGTCTTATTTCATTTTGATGTAAATGAAGTCTTTTTTTCACTTTGATGTCCCTTTCTGATTTTATGGCTTCTTATTCTGTATTTTTGGTCTGTATTTTTCCTGCTTCAGTACTGCATTCTTGAGGGGGGGGGGGGGGGAAGGGGGATTTGCCCCTTAAAGTAAGAAATGGGTTAATTTGTACGCAACCAAATTAAGAAAAAATATCTCTGACACTTTCAACTAATCAATTTTTTGCAATTTTCATGAAAGTATTAATCATAAAATTTCAGTGAAGGTCATGATCATGTAATTGTGGTGCACTTTTAACAAACCTCTCAAGCTAATCAATAGCCTTTCTACAAGGATCATCTGGGATCTCTTTATCTCTTTTTTTATAGGACAATATCCGTGAGTGCCTGTAAGGTCATCAAATGTCACAATGGAGTAAAATAAAATGAAGGATTATGACAGAAACTAGCAATGGGCATTATTGATGAATTCTCTCTCTCTCTCTCTCTCTCTCTCTCTCTCTTATCGGGTTAATGCGGTAGAGCTTTTAATAAATGTCACTTGGGCTCAAATTAAAAGATTGAATCACAAAGGGAGGTTAGCCTACATAAAAGGAAAAAAAATATGATCAAACAAATTTTTATTTCAAAATTATAAATTGTCACCATTCCAAATGTAAAGCAAGATGAGAAATACAATCATTAAAAAGTTTAGATATTAGGATGGTTTTTAGTTCTCTAAAAGCAATCAAAACTTTTCCCTGCCATTTCCTTTCTCTCTCCCTTTCTCCTGTTCTATCATTGCCCCTCCTCTTTATATGAAATTTACATAATCATCACTGAACACACATTCTTCAATCTTTGACATTTTTCATTATGTCATATCACAGCTCCTTGTCACGTGTTTATTTATACTCATATAGTTTCTCGATAAGCCTCCACCATGACTAGTATGCCTGCACATCACAACTGCTGCTATGTCAGAATGAGCTCTCCGTATACTGAAGATAAAATAATCATCCACAATACACATAACTGCCCGGCCACAATTCTAAACAGCCAGCTCATTTTTTTTTTAATTCTTCACCAAGCCAAAAATGGCAAAGTCCTAAACATTGCCTCCGGGCACCTCGACTGCAAAAAGCTCAGTGGAAAAGCGATGCGCGACTCGAGGGACAGAATGTTGGACAAAAATTGGGGTCTCCGATAATCCGGTCACGTCTAGCCACGGGGTGAAAGGAATTTGAGCAAGACCTCCCCCTGTGCTACATTAATACTTGTGCTACCAATCAGCATTATGATGCTTGCCAATAATGCAGACAATTTGCTTGGAAATCACAATTTTAGATGATTCACATTCAGACAGCCTAAATTGCAATCCCATGTATTGTGGATAGAAAAAGAAGATGAATATATCTATACCAGACCACGTACAATGTAGTTTTGATTTAAAAAAAAAACAACAGCTTCAAATTCATCTATACAAAATTTTCTTTTGGTTTGCTATACCTCTCCTCATATGTTATTTATTTCTAGATTCAATTCTTAATGTCATCTCTAACTTTTCCATTTCGTGGGGCAATCTAATAGATCAATAGGTAAAAATAAATATGGTATCTTTCAAATTGAGTATCTATATTATTTGGGAATGGGTTTCCTTTAAATATATTTTCAAAATTTGTCATTCTTAACTTGGCTGTCTCAGTGAATATTCTTGTAGAGCATTATGAATTGAATACATTTGTTAGGTTACTAACTGCAGTTTTATTTTGAGGGTTAGGTTTGCTTTAAGTATGTTTTTCAACTTCATCTTTTTTCATCCCTAACTTGTCAAACATGCTTTTTGCTACATCTATCACCCACTTCACATATGTACTGGTCACATGATATTTTTCTTCCAATTACTGCACATATCACATTATACTTCAAGAAGGCCTTACACTTCAAGTCTCCTCATCATCACATTTCATCTTCACTTCTTTTCCTGTCTTTTTCTTTTCTCTGACAAAAAATGATATGTGCATAAAAATACACATTTCGGCCAATCTTTATAGCTCAGCAAGCCAAATGTATGAAGGGATGCTACAAAATAGTTCTAGTAAATTAGAAAGAGCTGTCCTCTGATTCAAAACAATTAATAAATGAATAAAAAAATCAATGAGAAATATGATGGTACTTCTGTAGAATCTAACTCTAAAATAGCTCCAGGGAACAGAAGTTGTTTTTTCTTCTTTTTCTCCTCCTCATGTTTCTTCTTCTCTTATTTCCCCTTATTCTTTTTCTTCTCCTCCTCCTTCACGTTCTCCGCATTCTTTTTCTCTTTCTCAATCTTCTCCTTTCTCTCCTCCTCCTCCTCCTCCTCCTCCTCCTCCTCCTCCTCCTCCTCCTCCTCCTCCTCCTCCTCCTCCTCCTCCTCCTCCTCCTCCTCCTCCTCCTCCTCCTCCTCCTCCTCCTCCTCCTCCTCCTCCTCCTCCTCCTCCTCCCCTCCTCCTCTTCCCCCTCCTCCTCCTCCCCCCTCCTCCTCCTCCCCCTCCTCCTTCTTCTTCTTCGCCTCCTCCCCCAACTGTGTGGGAGATATCTACACCTGAAAATCATTCTGTGTTTTGATTTTCCTTGCTGAACAAAACATCAAATGCCGACTGGTGTTATAAAGATATCAGGCTATTTCATTGCACAGTAATAATAAGGATGCTTTATAGCAAAATGGAGCAGCACCAAAGGATGTTTATGGAATGCAAAACGTACAGATAACAGTTTATGCATTTTGAGTTCTTTATGCCTCTTTTCGTTGCACTATGCTTTGCTGTAAAGCTACCTAAATCACATTCAAATCTGCTGCCTTTAAGGGTACCTGCTTAAGCATCAAGAAGGAAAACCCACTTTCTTTCCTTTTCAATTTGTCAAATATCCTTGCTATAAAAAAGGCTCATTAAGAATAGTGTGGTAAACCAGCCAAAGAAAAAAATTGAAGCAGCAAGATTTAAAATATTGTACATAAATTGAATGACAGATAGTAGTTGAAATCAGCTATAAAAAAAAAAATCACCCACTTTATTATGCACTGCAAGAAACACAGATTTTGATGAGTGCTTCCTTCTTTTTATATTTCTTTTGTGTTTATTCTTTTTTTTTTTTTAGACCATTTACCAAATCACTGTTAATGAGACTTATAGAGTGTTCATGATATAGACTGCACTGAATTTACATGAAAAAGTATTAAACTAATTCCCCTTTTCCACTACTCTCCCTTAACAAATCATCATTGAATGTTGCATAAAACTGTTCCATAAAATGGATACGTATCAGGTTGCACAAGACTGCATTTAAGAAATCTGTGCCAAAACGACAAACATGTTACTTCATGTTTTGACATGGACCTCAAAAAATAATAGTATCCTTTTACCATGACAGGAAGAGAGAGAGTCCTGTTCTAATTTCAACATTCATTTGCCTAATGGACATTGGAAAGTTAAATTTAACGAAAGCAGATTGCTTACACGAAGTGTTTTTGTTTTCCTTCTAGGAAATTCTGTGGCAATCGAAAAAAGGATGGCATGATGAAGTAGAAGGAAGGGCATATATGACAGGGAATATTCAGTTGTAAATCTATTTTTACACTAATTGTCTATCTAGAAGCTTAGGGCAATTGCTCTTTGTCCAATTATTTGGGGGTTTTATATACTTATTTTGCTGGTGTAAACAGCCCATACACAGAATGATATCAAGCACTTTCTCTCAAAAAGCAGGACTCCAGGGCACCGTTTCATAAAACTTGCTATTGATAACAAGTTGCAACAACTGTTATAAGCTACTAAAATCCTTGCATCTGATTGACTGAGAGCAAATTTGTCATAAAAATGTGGCAGTTGTTACTGATAATAAGTTTTATGAAATGGGGGCCTAGATCAGCTATAAACAAAACTGGCAATTTAAAAGTATAACAATCAATTGATTGGCAGATAGTTTCTACAGATAAAGGGATCCCCATCCCACTCCTCTTTTATAATGGTTCACTTAAAGAGTTGCAGGTAAGAAATCCCTGCAAATCCTGTTTGCTCTTTTTCCAGTGACTTATTAGTGAAATTCTTTAACAAATTTAACAGCTAATGTAAAAACCTGGTTACTAATAGAGGCCAATGCACTATTTCTAAGGGAACCTGACCCACTTTTCATGGGGTCAGGGGAAAGTTCAACTATTTAGATAGGTCTCTAACAGATGGAATAAAACTCCACCTCTATATTTAGTCACCACCGAAAGGAAATGCTCTCCTGAAACCTGTTTAAGAGGCCTAGGCGTGTTTCATGCTGAGGGATTAAAGAAAGAAAACATTTAGTCTCACTCTACAGATGGATAAACCATACCTGATCAAATCAGAAAATTTGTTGTGAAAAGACCCATTTAGACCTAAGCTTCTATATGGGGAAAAAAATGAATAAATAGTTGAATTCACTTGAGAGAGTTACAGTAGGCCAAAAACAGAGCAAAAGAATATCATGAAAGAAACAAAAGGCCTTGGGAATACTTTGTACAAGAATCAGGGTCATGTCACTGTTAATGCACTATTACATGTATTAGAAATTATATGCTATTAAAATATATGATCTCATTCATTTTTGCTGGTATACTATCGATTTAGAACATGATCCGCTGTAAAGACAAGTAATACTGGTAAAAATGTATTGACAAAATGCTCAAATAGCCAAGATCTTAAAAGACTTTGAACCCTGGGATGAGGTGAAATATCATTTGGAGCCTGATGACTTAAAAGTGACATTTTTGTCGGTCAATGACAATAATCATTTAATATGGATTCCAGTTTAACTAGACAAACAGGATAACCAAATTTGATTGCATTTCAACTCCTTGAGTGGGGATGCTCTTCACAATAAAACATAAAACAGCCCGATAGTTTATTACTTATTTTCTAAGGGCCTTCCAACTTTCAGATTTTGTCAAATGTCCGTCCGTGACAAGCTAATCAGGCTCTTTGTGAGCTTTCTTGGTCTTTTGATGTCATTTTAGAGTAATATCAGAGTAGAAATGTCCCCTGAAAAGGATTACTCTTCATATGCCCTTATGATGGAAATATGACAACAAACAGCTCAAGAGTTTTTGTGTGCAGCGCATGTTCTTTTCACAAAGATTTGGTTGAATCCTTTACATTGTGATGATTTCAAAATGTCAGGGTGTACATCAATTTTTATTTACTTCTTAGTCAACCTTTTATAACTGAAACAGTCTTGTTTTCACATTGTAATAGCATGACCAGAACTCCAGTTTATCTTTGAATTACCCAAAATTGCCTGAAATCGGTCAATTTGGAGTCGGTGTGACTGAGAGCGTGTTTATTGAGGGTAACAGAGGGCTAATAAGCGACCCAAGTTCCGAACTAGCTTACCCGTTACCCTTGATAAACACGTCGGCGACTTGATTACCGAACTAGTGTACCGGACTTGAGTTCCGCAAAAAAGGAGGATTTGATTACCCGTTGAATGAGATCGGCGACTCAAGTCGTGCCAATAAACACAACGCGACTTTGGTCGCGTTTCGTTTGGGAACTTCGGATTCCTGTTTCCGGATGAGATAAAAAGTAATAAGCCCGCCAGATTTGACCTTCACTGCCGGGTCACTTGCAGCTGAGCATGGGCTTGATGGTTTCGGGAACTCAGATCGCGACGATAAACACGACATCCAGAGAGACCACCCATCGTGAGCGCGATTTGTGTTCGTGACTCAAGTACCCATTTCGAGTTCCCTCACTAAACACACCCTGAGATATTACACAAATTTTCCACTCACGTGAAAAGACCTTGCATACACATATCATGTATATGTATCATCAAGTTGAGATACCTTTGGTTTTGCATAATTCTCCATATTTACGATCTATTGTGTTTGAAATTCATCCACTTCTATGACACTTCATATTTTCAAATAGCTAGAAATCCCACAGAAACCATAAGATACATGCTATTTTTAAACTGTATAATTTTGCTCACTTCTACTGGTATTGTACATATGAAGAGCATAATCCACTACTACATACACTGAACTCAAAACAGTGGAAATAAACAAAGGGGAATAACAATTTTACCCGGAAATGTATGTTAATAACTAAAAATTAACAACAGAGCAAATGACAGCAGTAACAGCTAATCCAATTACTTTCCAGGAAGTTTAAAACCTAAATTATCACATCAATTTATCAATTAAGATGATTGTATTTGTATATTATAAACTTTATTACAGTAGTTAGTAATCATGGGAAGCCAACGTTTCGTAATATCCCTTTCCTTTCTGGCATATTCTATGAAGTTTCTACGTCATCAATATCTTTAATGAGAGCATCAGTTAGATTATCATATGAGAACCTTTCAAATTATTATTATTTTTTTTTTAATGACAAGGAAGGACAATAGACAAAATAAATATCCCCAACATCTGAAGTAAAAGGAGTTAGGCAATATACAATTGATTCCTAGATTCCTGTCTGGATATTTCTTAATTGAGGAGGGGGTTCCATGGTATTTGATATTTGGTATTTTATATTTTTGAGGATGTGAAAATGCTATTCAATGAATTTAACACAAACTTCCTCTTTTCTTAAAAATTTAATTTACATAACCAGTTAGGAGGTTTAATGCTGTAAAATGCATATTAATAATTTTCTGTCATCTCACTGTCCTGATGTACTCAGATTAATACTAATTTCATTAAAGAAAAAAAAAGGGACAACACAAACTGTGATTCAAACTGAAAAAAGGAAGGAGGAATTGATGAGAAACTGGGAATTATTTTCAGATGTCCTTATGTACACGTAGTAATGCACCAGACTGAAGTATGAACATAAATGAGTTAGTCCTGAAAATGGTATGCTAAATCACCAGCCTCAAATCAATGTGAATTTAAATTTAAAGATGTTTAATACTGCAATGCTTTTAGCGAAAAGTAAAGGGGAGGGGAAAAAATCTGCAAAAGAGAGAGTTCTATCTTGCAATTAGATCAGATCCTGGTGCTTTTACTCCACAGGCTGAATGCCCCCCTGCCTACAGTTACACATCTCAGTGATTGAAGGTGTATTGGAAAATTGACAAATGATGAAATTTCTGTGATTGACCTTTTCTGACATTTACAACAACTTTTCTGGGGATTATTTCTTGGTCGTTGCAACAGCAGCAGTAGCGCAGAATGCAAAGTTAGGGAGCGCAGACCCTTTACATCAATTCCAAGAAATCTCAAATGACAAAGTATAGACAATGGAGTCTGAAGGCTTTAGATACAATATCAGCAAGTGATACACAGAGGGGGAAGTATATTTACATATAATTTATTGCTTTATATTTAGCCAGTATCAAAAAGGGGCCATTAGGTTGAAAACACAAAGCAGTGTGGTGTGTAGGCCAATGTATTTTATATATTTGATAGATTCACAAAACAAAGGGGGGAAGCGTTAAAGACAAGGGTATACTGAAGACCAAGGGAGCGTTTCATGAAGAGTCCTGTCGGCGATTTTCACTGACTAATTTGCTCTCAGCCAATCAGATGCGAGGATTTTCAGTAGCTTATAACAGTTGTCAGTGAAAATCGCTGACAAAACTCTTCATGAAAGGCTCCCCTGGTCATAAAAAAGACTTTCCTAATACTTTCCGCTGTAATTTTCTAACTCCTGACAAACAAAGGAGGCAGTGCACACTCCCCGTCATCGACAAGGTTTACAGACGTCGAATTGAGTCTGCATGACCTAAGACTAGATTTGAAATGCCTTCTCCCAACTAAGCATGCATCGTTTGTAAGAGAAGAACACTTAAACGCCTACAGACAGCAGACTCTCCATTACTCCAACTACTCACAAATGTATCCAGGCTTTAACACACATGAAAAGATAGTAAGTTCGTACCTCCACAAATAATATATTCTATCATAATTGAGCTATGCAAAGTGAATACGACCAAATGCATCATATTTTCAGAGCAATTACTTTTTTCAGTTACTAAAGCAAGATTTCGATATCAAGATCTTTTTTTTTTTCTATTCTTTTTCTTTTTTTCAATGCTGTTATAAATATGATGATATGCTAGATGCAGATGGAAGGTGTTAGCATTTCCAAAAGCCAGGCATGATACATAATGAAAAGATAGGCTGGGATGAAGAGAAGGAGATAAAGAGAGATGGAGAGAGAGGGAGAAAATGAGAAAAATGAGGAGAGGAGACAGAGAGAGAGAAAAGGATGGCATGAGAGAGAGAGAGAGACAGACAGAGACAGAAAGAGGAGAGAATAAAAGATGGAAAGCGAGAATGAGGATGGCAGGGGAGAGAGAAAGACAGTCAGAAAGAGGAGAGAATAAAAGATGGAAAGTGAGAATGAGAAAGATAGCATGAGAGAAACAGAAGAGATAGAGAGAAAGAGAGAGAGAGAGAGAGAGAGATATGGAGAGAAAGACAGAGGGATGTGAGAGATAAGAGACTGGAGTTATGAACCAAATAACAATAACCCCTGGTCAAGTTGACCGTCCATGACTCCATAAAGCAAACCACACAGGTGAGAGAGAGACAAAGATAGGCAGGATGTGACGTCAAATGAAGCGAACGCCAGGTGGAAGAAAAGAACGCATGTCTATTAATATCTCCCTCACTTTATTTAGGAAAAGGGGGGAATCATGCAGAAAGCATGCCAATTGCATGTTTCTTCCAACATTGTTGCAGAGTATTGATTAGAACTGATACAGATATATTTAACCCATTCGTGACAGGAATTATTTAAAGCCTAATTTGATCAGCTTTTATTCTTCAAATTGGCAACACCAACATTTTTCTTTTATTGCTACATTTTTCTTATAAAACACCATGTATCTGAAATAAATATAAATTGACAAAATGTATGATGAGAAGTCATAAAGTTGCCAATTTGCAGGGAAAAAACGGTAATTTTAACATTTTCATTGCATTGCCAATATAAGGATTTTAATGCTTATTTTCCTTTAAAAAAATTTCAGCATCAAACAACAAATATTTATGCAACGAACATGGGCACAGTAGTGTAGATTTTTTTGCTCTTTCTGCTCATGTATTTGGTATGATTTTTAGGGCTCTGCATCAAAAGTTATTAGATCAAACCACATAATGTGGACCCTCTGTCACGAATGGATTGATAGTGTTCCCCCTCTTTTTGCTTTAGTAATCTGTTTTCCCTCTCTTTTACATAGTTAACTTCATTTTCAAGTTTCTTTTGTTTCTCTTCAGTCTCATCACACAGTATTCTGTCTCTGTGTTTTTATTTTGATACCCTATCACTCCTTCTTTTTTCCCTCCTTCCTCCCTCCATACCTCTCTCCCTCTCTTCTTACCTTTCTTGCACTCTCTCTCTCTCTCTCTCTTTCTAAGATTTCCCTTTTCATTTTTTTCATTCTCTTTACACATTTTTCTTTCTGATTGCTCCTCAAATAATAATACCCATCTCGATTCCATTAGTGCTTTAGAGCATTAGTGAATACCGCAAACCACAACAGCCTTACTGAATCAATTGAGTTTCACAGAGATCTGCAACTGCATTAAAACATCTTAAAATCTGAATCTACTTCTTTGGGTGTTGGTTAATCAGTGGTTTGCATTTCCCAAACACAGAAAATCTATCACTTTCCTGTTTTGAAATTGCCAAAATTTACACTTAAGTTTTTCACATGGCTACCTCATTATGACATAATGTGATGTACATGAAATGAAACTTTATGATCGAATTACGCTTCGCACGAAAGCAAATTCCCAAAAGATAATATTTCAACAACTAACAAAATGTTGCCAATTTACAAATTTCATTGCCAGTTTCCTTTTTTGTATTCGCCAGAACAAACCTCATCTTATTTTCCTCAATATCATATCAATCATATTACCGTTTTATACTAAACTATGTTTTAAAAAAAAAAAAAATTTAAATGTAAGATGGGTTAATGAACTGTTACATAATTCAAAGTTGCTATACTGGTAATCTGGCAATCTGCGGTTCTAAGGACAGAAAAGGAGGGATGTTGGAGAGGTAACAGGAACAACATGGTAAGTCCACTGATAGAAAGGAATCTTTCATATGCATTGGCCTTTTGTTCTGCATCATAAACATGCTTCTCCAGCATCTGATGGGTTAATTAACTGTTTTAAAAGTTGCTACCATGGCGGCAAGCTGTGGCTTACGACCGGAGAGGAAGGGATGTTCGAGAGGCAGCCGCGCAAGACGAACAATACGGTAAGTGAAAAACCAATAGAGAGAAATCCTTCGCAGCCCACAAAACCACTTAAACAAAATTCCTCCCCCAGGACGGGAAGCAGAAACCAATGAGATTCAATCAATACATGTAGGAGGAGATGTCGTGATATGATGTGGTAGCTAGAGACGCTTAGGAGTAAACATGACGGGAGTACATAAATTACAGTAAGTGGGACTATGCCAATTGTCATGGACAATATCTATTTTTGGTCTGCTCATGCTCTCTCTTTCCCTGTTTCCCTCCCTCATTCTCTCTCCTCCTTGCCACCCCCCCCCCCCCCCCCCCCATCTATGATTGCTCTTTTCTTCTCTCTCTCTCCTCAGTACATGCATCTATCTTTCTCGCTGACCTCACTCTTTCACTGATTTTTCTCAATAACCTACTATCCCTCTCTTTCTCTCCTCCCTCTCTCTCTCTCTCGTTCTCTTCCCTTCTCTCTTCCCCTCACTGTTCTGAATCCACCAGGCAATCAAAGAGTTTATCAAGAAATATTATCTCCTCTAGAAAAAGCGAAGCAATATGAAAGAGACAAGTGTGATCAAATGAAAATTTCAGCCACAAAAACGGCAAACTCTGCATATACCACAAACGGCTCCTCTGCCATTGAAAAAAAAGGTATCGTACTTAATGCAAGCTACATTAACACAATTCTTATGACTATTCATGATGAGATATTGAAGCTGTGGCTTCTTCTTACAACATTTCTTCCATTAGGAGACTCTTGATATACAGTATGGAAGACCAATGCTAAAGCATTCAATTCTAAATGCAAAAAGCAGTGACTGGCATCCCTGAGAAGTACTGAAAAATCATGCTGTGTCATGTTAAAGGCATTGGCTAACTTTGTGAGCAGCTGATTTAAAAAATTCTCAAACTAAGATGAAACATGTGTATGAGTACTTGTATTTATACTCAAAAACCCTGAAACCAACCATAATTTGGAAGCAAAAGCTGTAAGTTAGACGCAAACCGCGACTTTATTAGCTTTCGTCTCGAGAGACACTGAACTAAGAGGACCGTTTGCGCGAATTAAAAAATACCGTTACTTGCCTTCCGCCGCGTGATACGTCAATACACACAGTGCGGTCCGTTGAGTCATGTGCGCATGCGCACTCCTTACGTTGGGTCTATGCAACCGACCCTCGTATATTTTTCAAACATTGGTTCACATTTCTAATATTTAAAAATACTTCCCGTGGATATTATGCTCTGAAACTTTCACACTGGTATTTTTACACTATAACCCTAATGTTTATCCCATTTTTAAGTAACAAAATGAGATTTTTTTAAAATCATAACAATGTTAGCCAATGCCTTTAACTAGAACATGCAATAGTAAAAAGAAAATGAAATATATATATATGAAACATTTTAAGAAGGGTGACAGCAATTCAGTACTTTGTTACACAGAAAGATGCACTTTACTATAACATATCCAATCTACTAAACCTACACATTAGTGTCCAACAAATATGCTTCCAAAATGTATAGATAAATAGAGCAGAAATAAAGAGCCATCAGGATTTCTGAAAAGACACAGTAGATCTTGACCCACACATGTACACCTGAGTTTCATCTAATTTCCATATTTCAATGTTTTACTGCTCAAAAAAGGCTTAAATCCTATTCAAGTTTTTGATTTGCTTTTTGTTCATATTTTCTTCCTTAAACTTTTAGCTTCATTTGATAAACGGTGCGAAATTGCTTTAGGTGATTTCATTTCATTACCACATCAAGATTATAAGTGGGATAAAGGATTGGCAAGAAAAGTTTGTTAGAAAAGAGACACACCTACAAGTCCCTACAAGAACGAAGTTCATAACAAGGATTTCATGGTATGCTAAATGGTTCGGTGACGTTACAAGAGTGAAGCTAAGTATGCAGGTTCAGCTGGTGGTGTGGAAGGCACTGCAAGCATTTTCTATGACTATTATAGGGTAATACTGGAGAGATTTGAAGGGATAGGATGAAGCCAGGTCACCAAGTACAGTTTCTGAGGGAGTGATAGGAGAACACATGCAGGATGAAATGCAGGGATATAGGAGGAAGGGAAGGGAGGAGAGGAAGGCATGAGTGGAACTATATGAGGAGCACTGCAAGCAAGTAATCACCAAAGGAGATGAGTTCTTACCACCGGATTTGGCGATCTTCTTCGTTTTGACTCCCTTCTCCAGTTTAGGCATAGAGGGAACTTCCGAATTGTTTGGTTCCTGCAACAACTTTTTCTTGATTTTCCCAGGCTTTTTGTTCATGACTGCCCATCTCGACGA
Source organism: Echinometra lucunter (assembly GCA_029962745.1). Lineage (NCBI taxonomy): Eukaryota > Metazoa > Echinodermata > Echinoidea > Camarodonta > Echinometridae > Echinometra > Echinometra lucunter. The sequence continues at coordinate 17,446,572 of CM057170.1, forward strand.
CAGTTTCATTCCTTTCTTTTCTTTCTTAGATCCCATGGCACGAGCCTTTTTCACGATCTTCGAAGCACTTGCCGATAATCCTCCTTTCATTTTTTTCATCTTCCTATTCTTTGGTGTGAGTTGCCCCTTGACAGGGGTGGTGTCGGTAGATAGCGGTGGGGACGGGGAAACTGAGGGCGATTCTGATGCCTTTGATAAAGCTGGACTCTCCTCAGCAGCTGGTACTTTGAACGTGTCATCATCGTTACTGAACATATCCAAATTCACTTTCCTAACCCTCTTTGGCGCGGCATACACAGGAGGTAAGCCACGTTTCCGAGGGGAAGCGGGCGCAACGTACAAGTGCGATAGCCCATCAAACAAACCTTTCAACTGCATATTACCCGTTCTCATCATTTGGGAGTGTGGCGAGGAGGAGTTCGAATGTGACCTGGTGTCCTCGGATGCTTGAGTGGCCAACTTTTTCAAAGACGGCGACAATGACGGAGGTGATTCTTTGGCATCTTTGGTGTGTTTCACATCATCTTTTGCGGTCCTTACCACTTTATCATCCTTCTCCACCTTCTCTTCAACCACAGTGGCATCCTCCACCTTATCTCCCTCTTTATCCTTCACTTTCTTATCCTTCTCCTTATTCACAACATCACTCCGCGATTTCACATTTGCCGGAAACACGGCATCCCTGTCGCTTTCGCTCTTGTGCTTCACTTTGGGTCGGAACGGCCGGATGTCGTAGAACGCCGATGACTGTGATGAGCTGCGTGATTTCCGACGGTTGGTCGGCGTGAAAAACCTACTGAGGCCATCGATGAGCCCTTTTGGCTTGAGCCTGTCATAAATGTCTCCAGGGGGCAACCCTGTCAAAGTAGGGGAGACGATCCCACTCTCCAAAGAGAGCAGGTCCGTCTCACTTGGAGTCCTATCTCTTGAGGAGGGGGACAATGTCGTACCCTCCCTGGGATGGTGTGTGTGAGGATGGTGATTTGTTGTTGATGATGATGTTGTTGTGGTTGTGTTGTTGGTGTTGTTGGTGGTGGTGTTGGTAGTGGTGGTGGTGGTGATGGTGGTCGTACCAGTGCCATCCGATGAACCCTGACTGTCCGGCTTTGCTTGGTGTTTCCTTGGACCGCCTCCTCTTTGTCCTTTCCTCGAAGCAGCCAGTTTCTTGGTCGCAAACGATCTGAAAAATAGAAGTATACATCATGTCAAATATCTATGGAGCACCAAACAAGCAACATATTACATTAAAATATAAGCAGTGGTTTCATCTGTGATAAAAATATTTGCCTTTATCAACTTCATCCCAAATAATATTTGTCTTAGTAAAAGTCCCAATAGTTTGGAATTTGAAAAAGGACTTTAAGAGACAACATTATATGTTGGTTGCATTCATATCATAATTGGGTGATCACTATTTCAAAAAGAAAAAAGAAACATGTTATAATTTTTTTCATATTTCTCCTTGTAAATAATAACATTATGTAACACAATCTTTATCACCCTCCAAAAAAATAATAAAATGTTTAAAATATTGCACATTTCCCACCTTTTTCAGCAAATAAAATTGCCTTAGTATTTATACTAATTAGAACATATGTGTGACATGTCATGTAGTGGTAATTATGTTAAACATATTTTTTCTTTGAATGTTTGACTTACCACCAATGAATGAACTTTGGAAGACATTCAAATCAAATTTCAAATTGTCTTCTTAATACCTAACATGCATTCAAGTATAACAATAATTGTGCTGATAAATATCAGGAACAGAATATCTATGTCCATCTCAAAAAGAAAAACTGTTACATATCGCAAACATCCTGTTGACAATTTTTTTGTGAAGTATTTGTTTTTTTCAATAGGGAGACACACGCAGTCTGGAGGTATTCTTCCCATACACCCACACTCAAAAGCCAGTAAACAAAATTGGCCAGTAATGATATGGTGATCCTCAGTGACACACAACCTGTAGGCTGGGATACTGTACATCTTCATTTGGCCATTCATCCTCCGTGTACCCATTAGCAGCATCTCGGTATGCAAAGAGGTTAAGACTGGCACACACTTCCATCAGAGCAAGCACGATACACAGGGTTGCATTCACACTATCATGAAGTGGACCTCACTGTACACTTCTATTTGAATTTCAATTTAGATTTCAATTTCAATTTAGATTTCAATTCAATTTAGATTTCAATTTCAATTTAGATTTCAATTTCAATTCAAACTTCAATTTCAATTTAGATTTCACTTTCAATTCAAATTTCAATTTCAATTTAGATTTCGATTCAATTCAGATTTCACTTTCAATTCAGATTTCAATTTCAATTCAGATTTCAATTTCAATGCAGATTTTAAATGCAGTAATTGCATTATCCTCTGATAAATATGGTCAATTGAAGAAAGGATGATAATGCAATTCAGAGTAATTACTTATGAACAGGACTGGTATAGGTCTGACTGCCAAACTTGAATCAAGAAAAAAAGATTTGATTGGTATCTCTTAAAATGGAAATAGTAACCATTTCTGAAGACTCCATTTCTATTCATTACTGAATTAAATGGTAAGTGGGTGCTTGAAGAAACAGGCCTCAGGTTTCTTCCATTCTTTGTACTTATTTTGCTACTATATTATTGTTCATTATACAAAATTTGAAACATCAATCTTTATTTCTACAAAATTTCTTTTTCACATGATAAGAGACAAATGAAAGCATCCTTTTTGCCATTCGAAATCATCCAAGAATGTTTAGAGACCATCAAAGGAACAACTCCTACATAGTACATACCATAATTTCAAGAAAAAAATCAACAGCAAACCCGAAGCTGATATTGATCAACAATGTGATAATGCAATATTTATCATTTGAATAATCGAATTGAATTCCCTGATCAATATCTCTACATAAAGTTTATACAGAGACATTATAGGAAAGACAGTGCCGAGAATTCTGCATAGTGTGAAAAGGGCCAACTCCTTACTAAGAACTTCTGCGTAGGCGGCCACAAGAAATCAACCCCCACAAAATCAAACCACTGGAGAGGAGCCGACTACGACATAAGGTCTGTTACCTAGACTATTAACCTATAAATCAGCGTTAGCAAGATATGTCTATATTTATCACACTGCTCGGTGTTTATGTGCAATTCATCACCGTGGAAAGTCAATGGGAGAGATCGGCCATTCATAATGGATACCGCTTAGCGTTATGGTTTTAGCTTATCATCATATGGGGTTGTTAAGTGGGGAAATGACTGTAAAGAATGTATATCTTTCAACTGTGTAGATACAAATATGGCAATCAGCAACATATCTGTGGCCATCTGATCACTGTTAGCATTTTCATTAAGATATAGGACTGCACAGTAGGATGAGATTCAATTAAAAACCAAATGACATAGAAAGTAATTAATCAAATAGGAACGTTTATTCATTTTTAATTATAAAAAAACCATTGCTTTCAAGGGTTTTCTCCATCTACAGAAGTAGGTTTAATCTGCCTTGAATAATAAACTGATACATACTTGTCCCAAAATGATGAAATATTTAACACTCTTCTATCAAATCAATGTCTAATTAATGCCTACTTAATGCCTTATCTGCTTAAAAAAGACCAGAAAAATACAATTCTTACATGTTCACTCCTTCAAAATATGTAATGAGTTTGTGTAACTTTTGACAAAACTCTATTAGAGCATTGACTTGTTAATACGCGTTCATTGACATAAGTGGGGTGGTTTGTCGCACCATAAATGAACAATAAAAATGTTGCAGGAATTTCTCACAGGGGTGACGTCATACCTCATACTCAATCTTTTTGGTCAGCTCTTGACTTATTTATGTGAAACTTAGCCTAAATGCATTGATTTCGATTGAAAATCGTCACATTTTTAATGTTATTCTTCTTATAATTCTATTCTCGATCATATATCGAAATTTTTTTTTTACCATTGTGTAATCACACTGTACTGAGATGCACCTATCTAAAGATGCTGCCTGATACACTGTACATGCAACATGCCAAGGTGAAGAAGAAACTGATTTTAAAAAGCCACTAGAACACCTCAGAGCCTATTTACTCATCTTAACCAATCAGAAGAGAACACTTCCTTCCTTGGTTGATGACACTCATCAATAGTCCCAAAATAACACTTTCTTGGCCCAAATGAAGAGTGTGCCGGAGGAAATAATAAAGAAATTCCCCTACTGAAACCAACTCCATGACTCATGACTTGTTGCTTGTCTATAAATTTCCCTTCCAGACAAAATTACCCACATTACATTAATAGACTTAACTTCTGTAATAAAATGCAATATACTGGTAGGAAGTACATGCTATTCATAAGTCGCATCCTGCATCAGCAGAACATTTGATTCTGAAGGTTTCAAAATGCAGAGAGCAGATTGCGCTAATACAATTTTCACATTCACTGCCAAAAGGGCATAAGTCCAGACTTCAATATGGGCTCATGAAATTGAAATGGGCTCATGAAATTGAAAAACACTTTTTTTTTAAAGTGTAAAATTAGACACAGAATCAGGGAAAGCCCCTCCCTTGTGAATGATATTATACAGGATTTATACGCGGGACAGTATCAGACATAAAATTTCAGAATCAAGCATTTCTTAGACTTCCCTTTAACAAAAACCCCAATTATTGTTCAAATGTATTTCAATGGTTTCACATTAATTTCCATTCCATTTGCTAGAAAACAGTCTGAGAATATTTCCTCTAATAAAATTTCACAACGCCTTTTTATTCAGACTAAGTCCGCACTCAATACCCTTTTGGTAGTGAAAATGAAAAAGGCATTACATTCCAGGAAAATACTGAAAGATCCTGTCTTAACGGGACTACAGTTTTCGATTCTTCTACAAACCTCACCAGAAACTCCTTGTAACCAAAAAATTAAGACACCAGGCTTTTTGCCCATTTCATGATAATTGTCCTTGTGGTTAACCATCGAATCAACATGTAATTCTTTTCTGAGATGTTGAAATAGGTAGTATACCCTGTTTTCAGGAGGCAGGAGGATGCCGCTGCAACTGATGCCTCAAGGAAAGGATGGTCTCTTTTTCAGATCAGCCCAGGACAATTAAGTTTTCTCCCTCCAAATAAATTCGATTAGATAAAGAGCAACTGGGCATTAGGTCTGGTTAAGGTTCCTCTGAGGTTTTAGGCTATGCAGAGATGTCTGGTCACAGTAACATGATACAGCTTTGTCGGATATTCTTTTTTCTCTCTCTCTCTGTTTTTTCTTCTTTTTTGCTACAATATGTAATGTCTACTCCTGCGCAGTATGTTCAAGCGTTCCCCTCCCCCCCCCCCCCTTCAAAAAAAACCCAACAACACCCCACTAGATGTTTTTTTATTAGCAGCCATTCCATATATGAGCAGATGGTTTGCCAAGAGCTACACAGACATTGACTCGATTTCAGTTACTTAATGCCCTTATGACTCTAAACCAGAATAACAGAATTGCCTACCTTTTATCATATTTTGTGGAATTTTATGTCTAAAAGGAAGTATTATGAGCGGGAAAAGAGTATTGTCCTATGTTACAGCCATAGAAGTATACAGTTATTAAAGTTTAGGAAAAATAGTATCTTGCTGGAAGCCTGCAGTTTTCCCCTAAAAACAGATCATAATACTGCCACAAAGGAACAATTTGCATCATTGCTCAGCCGATGGTATAATGATTATTGTGAGCCCTCTTCTAAATCGCAAACTTCAAAAAATTGTGATTTTAGGTACATACATGTACAATGAACTCATTTAATACAAAAAGTACACCACATGTTCATCACAAGTTAAGAGCCAACCCCAAACCAGTTCCTTCCAAACTGCCCTCCCTTGAAAAAAATGGAAATTTAGTCCTCCACTTATAAATGGATAACAATACGTGAACAAAATATGCATACAAATAAACAAAAACTACACATCTGAAAATGTCAAAGTCTCCTTGCACATGTGATTTTGCAAAGTCAAAATTAAAGTTTGACACTTATTACTCTCTTTCAAAATGATGCATTTTTGTAAACTATACGTTATATTTTTTTCGTACAATTATACAAATCTAATAAGAAAGTGTCTAACGAAGTGTCCACAATAAAGTTGACCTCGCAAGTTTGAAGAATGCCCTTAGCACTCCGAATTCGACAAGCTAAATGAGATTAGCACCTTTAATTCTGCCGCGAGTCGAGAGGAGGGGAACCAGTTTCTGTATTTTTCAACGTTTCCTGGGAGTTACATATAATTACCGTTCAGGATACAGTGGTCAGAGCCGTTCCCACCTTTCAAATGTTGATAGCTTCCTCCACTAAGCAGGGGGACAGTTGTGGATGCGTTCACATCCTGTAAAATTTGGGGGGTTTCCTCTTTGCATTCATATCCTGCAATGCGCACGGGGACAACGGATGCAGTCCCATCCTCGACAAAAGTGTACAGTCCTCGACACATTCATATCCTGAAATATGTGTGAGGAGGTTCACGGATGCTTTCACATCCTCTGATAAAATAATGGGATATCAATGTACTCATGTCTTACTCTTCAAGGAGTTACTCCCTACCAGGTACCTATATACTACTCCTGGATGGAAAGTGGCAAACTTAGGATCATGTCCCACCAAAAGACATCGGTGCCTTTAATGAGGGGGGGGGGGGAGGATCTGCCTTATAAATTCATAGCTGTCTGTAGCTAGAAAAACATAATAATACAATATGATGCACCCTCTGGTAGAATTCATGTAACTGCATTCACACAAGAGGATTTCATGTACATGCAGTATGGATGACGTCAACAGACCTAACTTTGACGTTTCTACTATCATGGCTCATAAACCACTACACTGGACTAACTACAGAGTTTTACTACAGAGGGGAAATTCCTGTTTATATGATCCTTCTGTGGTTTAAATGACGTACTGCATGACGTTCTGACTTGATGACATCTCCAGACTAGTGACAGACAACTACTGACATTGAGCTGATACAAGAGGACTCAATAGTTTCCTCCCCTACAGTGCTGACTTGCATTCACACTGGGTAATCCTAGAACGTACTTGGTTTAATTAGCATCTTTCATAACGTTTTTGCAACTAATCACAATGGCCCTTATTCTAAACTCCAGTTTAACTTACACCCAGGTCTAATGTGGTTTAACTTTGTACAGAAATTTAGACTGGACTTGTGGTTTAAGTCAATTTTAATTCAACTTAGACTGGAGTTAAAGTTAAACCGGAGTTTGTGTCATGGACAGACTAACACTTGAATTAGTACATGGATTGTGTAGATTTTGCAATAGATCTTTGTAGAAGGTACTGCCTGATACCTTGGACCCGATTACTTCCTCTATGACACGTGAATATCCCTTCACAGTTCCTGCAATCATTGGAATAGTTCAAAATTTAGACAGCTTGCCATGCAAGAATCCTGCATAACAATCAGGGGAAATCCCTGCTGAATAAAATTTGGTTTTGAGTGTCAGGTTGCATACCTAACCAATGCACTTTATTAAAAATTATATTTCTTTATTTTTATCTCTGTACGTTAACTATCTGGATGCAGCAGTTTAATTCTCAATGACAATGTCAAATAATTAAGTGGTGGTTCTGTATGAAATTATTCTTAAATCACAAAGGTTTGTTTGGATTTAGTATACTAAGAGTACGATTTCCATGTGACCATCTCTGTAATTTTCAAACTAGACCTTTCAGCGCTTTTCCAAGATAAATCACTGGCCACTGCCACTGTTTTCACTGGTGTACATAACTATAAATCCACTTTAATACACCCTGGACATGTGTTGTGGTCATGTGGATGGGTCACTTGACTGTAAACCAGAAGGTATGGGGTTCAAAACACTGGAAGAGTATCAACTGTGCTAGATCAGGGCAGCAGGCTACAGACAGGTACAAATCTGAAATAATTCACCCACCTAAAGCCAAGGCTTATTCACTTATCTAGCGGCATCCCCCCCCCCTCCCCGTAAACTTCAGCGGTTTTGTTTTTTCGTGTTTATATATTGCACAGTAAACCATGCCACTATGATAATTAAATGTGCACTACGTGTCAATATCAGTGCAGGCTTCATTGATAGTGTAAACATAAATTGACATTGAAAGTATGATGTTACTTCATCATTCTGTCTCATCTACAGCACAGGTTTTCAAATTCATTACATTATGCTAACGTCTAAGAAGTGGTCAATAATATATTGAACAAAAATGGTTAGAAATTGCCCAATTCTAAAGGCTTGTTTGAATATAAAGAGGGAAACCCCTGTGTTTTATTCTTAAGTGTCCAGACACAGCGTGGTAAACCAATCCACTTATATCAATGAACACGCATTAACATGTCAACATGTATAAAAGAGATTTTGGCCAAAAGTTGTGCAGACAAACTCATGACATCACATTTTGTGCTAACTTTTTAAGAATTTGATTGGCCCACAGCTCTTTACCGCCTGGAGGCAAAAAAATAAGCCTCTTGCCTCTGTGTTTTTGTTTGTTTTTTTTTTGGTTTTTTTTGGCCGCCTCATATCTCATTCACTTACCACAAAAAACCACAGGGGTTGCCGATGGGTTTGCCATGTCATATCTGACCAAGCCTTGAGGCATCATATTTCGATCAAAAGACAAGGCACATGAAATTTTGGTTAAAAATATCAAATGAGTGTACATGCATCATCGCTAATTTCACACGTACATGTATGTACATAAGTGGCATTAGGCCTTTCGCGCATGAGCTCTAATATTATCAATCTAAAAATAAACACGAGATGTGAAGTGACGGAAGATGAGGTAACCCACTTTGTGGGCTAGTTAAAGAAGAATTTCTATATCAGGATCAGAGGGGTGTTATTTATACATCCAAGCAGAACTTTTCCTGTTGCTATTTATAAAGAGACTGGGGGTTAGATCTGGAGATTTACACGTAGCCAGATGGTGGTTGGTTTTATCAAGCCTGAAACATTAATCACAATCCCTGTCTCCTCAACAAAAAACAAAAAAAAATTGTCAAGCATCTCTTCCAGTTTACAGTAATAATTTAAATCAATATCTGATTGGTCATGATTCTTCATGCATAATTTATGCCAAGTTACAATGCTCAAAATGGGATATTCCTTCAAAGGGCCTTCATGGTGACTTTGGTTATTCATAATCAGCTTTAAAGGGGGTACCCAATGCTGAAACAATGCTAGTTCATTTAAAAGAGCATGATTTTATTAGCAGAAAATCAGCTGCCTAAAGTTTTTTTTAAAGTCCTGTTGCCAAGGGAAACCCTCAAATGTGGTCAGATTTGAGGATATTTTTGACCCCTCAGCTGTGACCCAGTTTCAACTGGGTACCCACTTTGACGTCAAAATGACGTCAAAGTGGGTACCTTGTCGCGCACTTCTAGCAAAATGCGCGAAAGGTATAATACATGTTGTACAGTCTAGCGAGCAGCACAACTGCAAATCGTGAAGCTGGGCACCCACTTTTACGTCATACCTCATACTCAATTTTTTTGGTCAGCTCATAACTTTTTATGAGAAAATTAGCCAAAATGCATTGATTTTGATTGAAAATCATCAAATTTTTAATGTTATTCTTCTTAGAATTCTATTCTCGATCATATATCAAACAAATTTTTACTATTGTGTAATCACTTTAATAGTGCACTTTAAGCAATGTATGTATAATTTGGAGGAACAGTAGGTGTCTGCCTTTTAAGGTGGCATAATTCATTATAAAATTCAGTTTTTATTTATCTACATGAAGTGCTGATATAAGAAAGATAATTAGGCCCTTTCAGAGCTAAAAATAGCAATATGCTTGTCTATTGTTGTTCATTATCAATATTTGAAGGAAGGAGCTATTTTTTTACTAAATGGCCTATGGTTTTAAAGACTTTATGTATAATGACGACCATTGAAAAATTTTCAATTTTTATGTGGGTGTTCTAAGAGGTTGTGGGGGCAGCGTGCCCCTGGCTCCATATTTCTTATTTTCTCTCACCGTCCTATTTTAGCAAAGGGAGGCTGTCAACGCAACTGGAAATACTGCCAAATGTTTCATCACTGCCTCTACCCACACTGCGCTGCGTACTCACTGGCTCTCAACACCAATCGATCCTGCACAGGCTTCTATAGAAATCAATCTGCCTGCAGACTGTGAATGAAGCCCATGCCTGTAAATCTTCGGCTCTATTTATAAAACGGGCTAGTAACACATTTAGGGTGTTGCTTCGGCACCTGTCACACACGGTGCGGGAATTAAAGAGAGGACTCGGTCTTGGGCAGAATATAAGTAAAAATGTGTGAGCTTTTTTTACTATATGAACATGTATGCCATCTCTGTGTGGCAACCCTTATAGGGATCCAGTAACGTTGTGGAGTCTTGATTTACTAAATTGTTCAATTTCGATGTCTGTGCTGTAGAAAGATGTTCAGAAGGATATATAAACAACCAAAATATAAAGGTTTTGAAATATAAGATGTTATTTTCAAGATAGCTATCACTGAATACTGCCACTTTCAAAACTGTCCGGGGTATGCTTTTGAATAACACTGAAGTCTATGAGTAAAAAAGGTCTGGTATCTTCAATCACTTGTTCATACTTTCGGTTTCCCTGGGAAAAACTGTTTTTCCTGTCAAATCTCCATATTTCAGTAATGAAGTAAAAGAAGAAAGTGAGTACCATTTTTCCAGTAAAGCTCTGTTCCATGAATGGAACAGAGAAAAAAATAGAAGCTAGGCTAATTGATCCAACTGTCATTTAAAAACAAAAACAAGAACAAAAACTTCAGTTCTGTACAGTAAAGCTGCATTTTCAGGGAAATTTCATGAAGAAAAGAAGTTATTTCCCATTTTGATCATGCATGCAATAAACAGGAATGCACATGATGATGCTTTTTAAATGCATTTTTCAGGGCTTCATTTCTACACAATATTATATACAGTGATAGCATGTAGGGCCACGCAGCTCAAATTTTTTAAGGTTACTCAATGGCTTTAACATTACAAGCCACATCCTAAAACATGATCACCACAGAATTGTCATTTCTATTCAAGTACTCTCTGAGAGACCTTGAGATATATACAATGAACATCTGGTAGTTTTGATATCTGTTGAATTAACCCATTCATGACAGGAATCATTTAAAGCCTAATTTGACCAGTTTTTATTCTTCGAATTGGCAACACCAACATTTTTATTTTATTGCTACATTTTATTTATAAAATGTAAAGTATCAGAAATGAATATAAATTGACAGAAATTATGATAAGTCAAAAAGCTGCCAATTTGCAGGGGATTTTAAACTTTCTATTACATTGCCAATTTAAGGATTTTAATGCTTTTTTTCCTTTACAAAATTTTCAACATCAAACAATGAATATTGATGCAACCAAAATGGGCACAGTTTGTGTAGAATTTTTTGTTCTTTCTGCTCACGTATTTGGTATGATTTTTAGGGCTTTGCATCAAAAGATATTAGGCCAAACCACAAAATGTGGACCTCTGTCACAAATGGGTTAATACATTCACATGTCTCACTTTATACAGTATGATTTCAGGAATATTTGTCATAAATTTGCTATTAAAGTATGCTGCTGTTCTGTGCACCAACATCATACATTCAGTGCTGCGCATTCCTGTTTATTGCATGCATGATCAAAATGGGAAATAACTTCTTTTGTTCATGAAAGTTTCCCTCAAAATGCAGCTTTACTGTACAGAACTGAAGTTTTTGTTCTTGTTTTTAAATGACAGTTGGATCAATTAGCCTAGCTTCTATTTTTTTCTCTGTTCCATTCATGGAACAGCGCTTTGCTGCAAAAAGGTACTCACTTTCTTCTTTTACTTCATTACTGAAATATGGAGATTTGACAAGCAAAACATTTTTTCCCAGGGAAACCGAAAGTATGAACAAAAAGCATAATAAACATCCTTATAAAAGAAAACTTTAGGTCCATGATTTCTTCATGAGGTAAAATTACTTCAAATCTTTTCTTTTGAATACTCCTCAGAAAGCAACCACTTTAGCAGAGTATTGAAAAAATGGTAAAAATATGATACACAGAATCCATATTACATTCAATCTGCCTCATTGTGTCTTTGTTGAAAATGCCAACCAATTATTTAAGCTCTCGCAGTGTCCTATTATTACATTCGAAACCAAACTATAAAAACAAATCATGTATTTGTCCTTTGGCAAAATTTGTCACTGAATTGACTGGTGACACAGAAAAATTTATGACACATTTTGAGGCCTAATTATGTCTTTTCAGATCACCTTGTATTCGTAACCTAAATATTATCTTATCAATTAATAATCCATCATTTACATTAATTTTTGCTTGTGGAAGGAACAATATTTTTAAATGGATATTCCCATCCTAACAGTGCGCACTCGAATATGTCATTTCCTCCTAACGGCTTCAAGAGTTACTATAATAATCAATTCTGGATATCTGGAGAGTGTTTCATGAAGAGTTTTGTCGCGATTTTCACTGACTAATATGCTTTCAGCCAATCAGATACGAGGATTTTCAGTAGCTTATAACATTTGCCGGTGATTTTCACCGACAAAACTCTTCATGAAACGCTCCCCAGGGGGCATGAAAATAAAAAATATGATCACTTACAAAAATCAGAAGAAAAAAAAAAACCACAGCACTTATCAAAACATAACAAATGAGTTAAATTACACTGCACATCTGCAGGACTAACAATTTTAATGGATCTTTTGAAAAGATTGGACAAGTTGTTTCTTTAATCATACAATCTAGGCATTGTTTCTAGTAAATCTGAGATAAATTCACTGCTGAACTGGCAACACATGAAATCTTCTATCAAGCTGCCCCTAACTGCACTTAGCTAGATGTGTGGGATGAGCCAAGCCCAAGGGAGAGGGTAGCAAGTGACGAAAGCGGAAGTAACAATTACACACCGATGCAGGAAACATGTGTGCATACCAGCAATGTGTCAACTTGAGTCTGCTAGGAGAAGTTCACAGCCAGGATTTTGCCGAGGAATGAATCTGACAAGCTCTTTGGGATGTGGATATACATGTATGAGGAGGGGGTGACCCCCTTCTTATGTCAGTCTTTCTTATGCTGGCTTCCTATGCAATATTGTATAATTTGCAAAGTTGCCCTCATCAAAATCTTGCTTCATTCTCTACTTTCTTCCATCTTTGCTTTAATTTTTTTTTCTACATTACATAAAGGTGCCCAAGAAAGGTATCATTTTTCATTGCTGTATCTTTTCTCCATTATTATTATCATAATCATGGTCCCTCTTAACAAACTGTTTGAAGTCAGTTCCTTTGCTACATAGCATAAAGTTTTTAACTTCAGTCAGGGCTCACCTGACTGATACAAAAGGAACACAGAATCTTCATGTAAATGTAGACCATACAGCCCCCCCCCCCCCCCAAATGTCAAAATCTTAACATGGGGCCCTATATACAAAGACCCCAAATGTCAGTATTGAGCCTTCTTTCCCCTGAATTTGACACTATTTTGATTCTACTTATGTAGATCACATAAAGATTAAAGAGGGCATATGAGTACAGTGTTGAGCCATTTTTCTGGACCTCATCTTGAGTTTGTTGGCCTTGCACAATTTGGCCTGGTACTGTTTGCCCTGGAAAATGTTGTTGCTTCGCCTGCCAGCATCTTACTTTTCTTACCCTTCCATCCTCCCCCCTTCCTTCTTCAAGCCCTCCCCTATCCCTCCTCCAAGCCCTCCCCCATCCCTCCTCCCCCCCTCCCTCTCTTTTCCTCTCCCCTCCCTCTCCCCTCCCTCTCTTTCCCTCCCTCTCTCTCCCATCTGTATTTTGATCTCCTTCATGCTAAGGAAATGAATTGTGCAAGTATGCAGTTACTTTGAAGAAAAACTGCATGATTTCCAAACAAACACAAGTGAAAATAATTGTGCAATTTATTTTCAATTGTCAAAGGCATTGGCTAACATTGTTATGATTTTAAAAAATCTTGTTTTGTTACTTGAAAATGGGATAAACATAAGGGTTATAGTGTCAAAATACCAGTCTGAAAGTTTCAAAGTATAATATCCATAGGAAGTATTTTTGAATATCAAAAATATGAACCAATGTTTGAAAAACATACGATGGTCGGTTGCACAGAATGGACATAAGGAGTGCGCATGCGCGTATGACTCACCTCACCGTACTGTGTGTATTGGCGTATCACGCGGCGGGAGGGACATAACGGCATTTTCAAATTCAAGCAAAATGGTCCTCTTAGTGATTGTCTCGTGAGACGAAGGATAATAAAATCGCCGTTTGCGTTTAACTTACACTTTTTCATTCAAAATTATGGTTGATCTCAGGGTTTTTGAGTACAAATACAAGTACTCATACACATGTTTCATCTTAGTTTGAGAATTTTTTAAATCAGCTACTCACAAAGTTAGCCAATGCCTTTAATTTTTAATTTCTTAATATCTATGACACAATTTAAAAATTAAAGCCTAACTGTGTTTGGGTTACTTACGATGTTGAGCCATTTTTCATGGCCCTCATCTTGAGTTTGTTGGCCTTGTTGAGTTTGGCCTGGTACTGTTTGCCCCGGAACAACCTGTTGTTGCCTGGCCTGCCAGGACCTCGCCGCCCCATCCCGGGCACCTTGCCTGTCCTGCATGGCTTACAACGCCAACAACCTGCCAAGGATTGAAGACATGATGAAAATGGGAGGGGTGGGAGAAGAAAAAGTGAAATGGAAGGGGTGGGAGGGGTGAGAGGGGAGGGAGGGAGGGAGGAGGGAGGGAGGGAGGGAGGGAATAAAGGGGGTGGGAGAGA
>CM057170.1:17461885-17584973 GCA_029962745.1 Echinometra lucunter
CATTTTTATCAACTGATTTATCAAAACATGCACTTGCAAACAACTTATCAAAGACACCCCATGACATTTTTTGTTTAGTATGGCCATACATGTACATGAACATTAGCCCAAATATATGAACAACGTAATTCAGCCAGTCCCATCATTTTGAATTGCTTTCGAGGAAGTTACCCACCTACACAATCATCACATGTCTTTTGAGTCATACTGCATTCAATTTTTATATAATCTAATAACCATTACATCACAGATGCTTTGGTAATGGCTAGAAAAGAAGGACAGCTTCGAAAAGGCCTGGTTATCTCAAGTTATCGTAGCAATGGTTCTTTTGAGAGATTCTAATCCTGTTTCCGAAAGTAACATCCAATTGATCACATGACTTGTACTCCAAGAGTCAGAGCTGTCATGTGATCTATTTACCACAGGACAATTGGATACATCCGCTTCGTCCATTCCTGTGAGAATTTCATCTCTTTCCATGAATCTCTGTATACATGTGATTATGATTTAACCCAGTTCTGATGAATTATTTCATTCTCACAAGTTTAATACAGGAGTCATTGGGTTTTCATAGATAATGGGTTAAAAGTATTTTCACAACACTGACCTTCACTCAAAGAAAAAAATAAATACGTGGAAATATGCAATCATTAAAAAATGACAACAGAAAAAGAAAGAGTAATTTGGCCCTGGTAAAGTTGGGGTGCAGTACAGTAAAGAAAAGACACCCTGAAACTTGGAGTAAAAAGGGCCCTGTGCCAGATGACAACAGTTGGGGCAGAAAGTGGGTGTGGTTACCAAGTATACAAACCTTTGGGGATGCGTTTCAGGGGTGGCTTCAGACAACTCGCGTGGTACCCTTGATTGCAGGCATCGCACACAAGTAAATCCTGTACAAGGAAATATGACAAAGGAAGACAAAACCTTTATTTGGATGTGACCTCCTTACCAATGATTCACTTCCTAATAATAGTCTGTTTTTCATAGAAATTAAATGCATCTTGGTTTCTTCCTCTCTACATATAACTTCTATTCCCAACTTCTTCCTCCTCCTCCTCCTTCTCCCTCCCTCCCTCCCTCCCTCCTTCTCCCTCCTCCCTCCTTCTCCCTCCTTCCTCCTCCTCCTCCCTCTCCTCCTCCTCCTCCTCCCTTCCTCCCTCCCTCCTTCTCCCTCCTCCTCCTCCTCCCTCTCTCCTCCTCCTCCCTCCCTCCTTCTCCCTCCTCCTCCTCCCTCTCTCCTCCTCCTCCCTCCCTCCTTCTCCCTCCTCCTCCTCCTCCTTCCCCCTCGTCCTTCTCTCATCATCCTCCCTCCTCCCTCCTTCTCCTACCCCTTCTCCTTCTCCTTCTCCTCCCCCTCTCTTTCCCCAGTCACATGTTCATTCTCTCCCCCCCCCAAAAAAAAAAGAACACAAAAACTGTGCTATCTTTCTAAAAAAAGAGCCATTTATTTTATTTTCTCCTATGATTTTGTAATTTTTCATTTTTCTATCCATCCACAGAGACAGGTTCAAATATTTCAGGTACAAATTGATGTAACACCGTTCCAATTTGGAACAAGCAACCCTTGTAAAATAGGCTCCCCATCAGAATTTTAAGACAGGATTTCAAAACTGGGAGTTCGCAAGAGTTTACGAAAATACAATGTGAAAGTTTTGATAGATATGAAAATTAAAGAAAAAATTACAGGTCATCTTCCTAATGAAATATGCATCTTCTGGACACCCATACATTTTGGGGGCTAAAAGCTTGTCCTCTTCCCCCTCCCTGTCCCCCTTCCTCTCCCCTACCAATGGGTACCCTCTATTACCCCCATCTTACCTTGATACCCCCTTGACTGCAGATTGCACATGTTTTACACTCGGCACACTGCCATCGACTGAGTCGAATGCGCTCCGTCAGAGCTGATGAATACTTTAGACATGAAGGGTGAGCTGCAATGCAAGACAAAAAACCAAGAGAGAAAAAAAATACATTACGCATCATCACAATTTGCGCCACAAAAGATAACATTAATTGTTGACAGCAAGACAGGATTAACTTCTTTTCAAAATATGTATAAAAGCCTTTTGCCTCTCAACAGATGGTATATGTCATGTATAAGATACTTGTACATCTCCATCCCCCTAAAAAAACAAAAACCATGACAACAATCACCATCATCCTCATCATCACCATCATAATCACCACCACCATCATCACCATAATTGCCATCATCACCATAATCACCATCATCACCATAATCACTATCACCATAATCACCATCATCATCACCATTCTCATTGTCCTCCTCCTCCTCTTCCTCATCATCATCTCCTTATCATCATCATCATCATCATCACCATTATCATCATCATCATTATCATCATCACCATTATCATCATCAGGTACATTCAGATTGATTTCCCCCTACAATAATTTAAAAGATAAAAGTTAAAAAGATCAGAAATTCCCTGTAAAATGTAAATTAATTCTTCATGACTAGAGAACAACACTTGCCATAAAAGCTCTACCAATATCAAATTTTATATGTAAATATGAACTTCGGTCACAAGACGAAAATGTGGAAAAACCATGTAACCTTTCCCACACAAAATGACAATATGAAATGATGCAAGACAACCAAAATATTTTGAAATAATTGATCTGAAGCGCTGCTGGTTTACTGAATCTATTCAGGGTAGGCCGACATGTACGAACATGAAATGTAAATACATTTTTGCCACTATTACAACACCATCACCATTACAACACATCTCAGGGGCTTCAGGGCGATGAAAAGGTTTCAAATAGGTCTACCTGGTTCATGAAACAAACAGTACACATACACTTAAAATTGTTTGGGAAAGGATAAAGTACAACTTGTATAAATGTGTAATCTGACGCATCACATCAATACAATTTCAAATAGATCTTACATCAGTATATACATACATGTAAGGGTGAAGTGAATTTTTTTAGAAGGATTAACACATTATCATGTATGTTAACATTCAACATCACTTTTGCTTTCTTTCTCTTTCTCTTTCTTACTCCCCCACCTCCCCCTCTGTGCAGGCACATCCTTGTCTCTCTTTTTCACTCTTTTCATATTTTGTTTTGTTTTGTTGCTGTTTTTGTTTTATGTTCTGTTTTGTTGTAATGTTATGTTTTGTAAATTGAGAATTATCCTGAATGTTTGGATTTAAATCAATAAATAATGAATTTGAATTTGAATTTGAATTTATTTCTATGACCCCCCCTCTCTCTCTCTCTCTCTCTCTCACCTAATATCTCCTTTTTATATGTTTTCTTTTCTTCTCATTATCTTTCTTTCTTTCCTTTATTCTGACAACATATATCTCTCACCTCTCGTGATTACGCATAATCTTGTGACTTGTTGCTATGGGCATCGTGTACACAAATGAACAAGGATCAATCACTTTCTGACTTGAAAGTTAGTTGCAGTCACAAACCCTGTTAATCATAACTTACAACAGAGGGTCTGAACTGTAAGAATATGTAGACCGTGTACACTGACCTCCACAAGACCTGTGGTGGCTGTACTGTAGCTACTCCTGCACATTGACAAAGACTGGTAAAACTCAAGTTAGCTTCAGCACAAGGATTTATGGAATTATGTTTCTAAGGTAAATGTCTCAAAGTGAAGTCTGATAATTCAGACTAGGAGAGAGTATGCATGCATAATTTCATTGGATGCATACACTGAGCTGTACTTTACAGTCAAATTAATATCACTACCACAGATTCTGCAATCAACTAGTCATTTTTATGCAATTTGAACTACCATGTAATTAATGTTCATCATGTACCCCATCCCCAATATGCATCATTTCCTAACTAATTGATGAATACTGTTACATGACAGAGACCATGAACTATAGAGCATATTTCTATGTTTTAACTCTCCACACTACTCTTTCTTTTCTCTTTCTCTCTCTCTCTCCCCCTATCTCTCTCATTTGTTTTTTTTTTCTTTTCTATTGTTTCAAAAAAATATTGGCAAGATAATATCCATGTTTAATGGTAACTTAAAAAGCTTATCTTAAAAACTGGAATTTTCTTTTCAAAAACATTCTTTTCAAAACTTCAGTTTCAAAATGTTTTTACTGAAATATCTAAAGCTACATTTAGACATAAATGTAAGTCAGTGGCAGAATTACAAATGTTAGATGTGAAACAGTAGGCCTATAACATGAAACATTGCAACCTTAAGGCATATTACATGTCAGGACTAACCCATTCAGATGTCTAAAGCAATTACACTGCTCTTTAAACATTCCCCTTCTACACCTGTCTGCCCTCCTATGTGAAAGGAGAAGTCTAGGCGATTTCTGTAAGCATGGATCATAAAGAGAAAAAATTCAGCAGCTAGAAAATGTCTTACTTTACACGACACACCCTAGGATTACCGAGTAATCAACAATTAACTTGTATAAACAGTAGTTCTAGTATGAGCCCATTTTTATCCACAATACAGTTCGCACCCGGGCCCAGTGACGTAGCTGATGCACCGCAGGCAGGCCAGGCGATGCAAGCGATATGCGTGTACCACATTCCAGCTCGAAGTGGTCTTCGCACACTTTCTTTAACTTAAAAAATTTCTAAGTTTTGAAGTCGAATTTGTCTGTTCTAATATCATTAATCCATCAGGCACACCTCTCCCTATCCGTAATGCATCGCCTATGTCACACGACCAATGACCATATTTGGGTTTCGGTGGGAAATTCAATTATTCGGAGTAAAAAAGCCAACACTTAATCGGTATTTAAAAATCACAGAAATCACTCTGATAAATGAAAGCATGAATTTTAAGCTTTATAGTGTAATTTTAATGAAATCGTCTGGACTTCTCCTTTAACTATACATGTAGTTGCTGTGGTTAGCTAGCTCCTTATACCCATCATAAGACCATTTGCTCCACAGTTACATGCATATCCAACACCTATTAAAGTGCTAACTTTAACCTAGACTTAACCCTACCACTTAAACCTTATCTAAAACCCCATTGCAATCCTATCCCTAACCCTTATACCCTAAACCTTTACACCCCTAAACCCTTATACCACGAAGAGCAATATGGCTCAGTGGCAGAGCAGTGGTACCATAACTGGAGTATCCCGGTTCAAAACCAATGAATGCCCTGGTGGTCTTTGGTAAGGCATTTATCCTCATGATCCTATTCAATACCAAGCCGAGACAACTCAGCTAGGGTCTATGGAAAATGTGTATTAAAAATACAGAAACCAAATCGTACTCAACGGGTTAAGTTCCTCGCACAGGACTTGAAGCTGTCAGTCCCCGGTTGCTTACTTACATGTACAAGCATACATATATGTTTACTTTCCTGGCAGTCAGGTAAAAATAACCATTAACCCTACATTGATTTTGCCTTCTAATCTCATTCTTCCTCATTTCATCACTATGATAATACTGCTACTACTAACAATAATAATAGTGAAAACTTATATTGCACACACACCATCCAAGGACGCTCATGGCGCTAACCCAGCAAAGTTCTCTTGAATATGTGAATAACAAATTATTCTAACTATTTTTTTTTTTTTACATTATTGCTCTTTTCCATACTCAAGCTAATCTTATCCTTCTTTTTAGTTGGTTTGCTTCAGTTTGGTTCAGGTCAGTTGAGTTTTATTCCACTTTTTTAAGTGGACATGCAAGATATGTTTATTGCTTAGCAGGGGTATTCACAGACAAAGTGACAAAGTTATGTACAAGACTACACAATTCCTTCTTTTTCCTCCTTCACTTATTCTTCTTCATATTTCTATAATTTTTCTTCTTTCATTTGTTTCATCCTTCCCCCCCCCCCCCCCCCCTGTGATACATCTCACTCATTCTTTCAACCCATTTTTGCTCTCCTTCTCCAGTCCTGGGGACTCTTCTTACAGAAAGAAAATATTTGAACTCTAAATTTATCAACACTCTCTGCTTGACTGAGAATGAGACAGGAGTGTGAACTGGTACTGTAGTATTACACTCAAATAAACTTCTGCGTGAAGGTCACCGTCTAGACTGCACCATGACAGAGTGAATTTTTTCTCGTGGCCTTGTCAGTAAGTGGCTTTTGCAGTGACAGTCCCAGAAAGTAGTCTGAGGCCCTGTTCACATGGCAGGATTAATCTCGATAAATACGTACATGTAGGCCTACACTGTATAGGCCTACAGGGCCTTCTCATGGTCTAAGTCCTGACTTTTGCACACAAAGAAGGATTAATCTCCAAAGAGACTTCAGCCTAAGTCTACTAGCCTATACATGTACTAATGGACAGACAGGAATGCAACAACAGGCCTTAAATGTTGTAATGCAGTTGGAATGCTTCTCAGCAGCTAAGTTTGTACATCACAATGTGATCATGCTCATGATCAAATTTGAGACCCTGTCCTGTTTACATACAGGTTACAATGAAAATGCAACATTTAGGCCTACATATTAGTGTTCAGTGTTCAGTGTTCAGGGCTACATATGAGCATTCAGCATTCAGTGTTAAACAAGCAATTTAGTCAATCTAGTGTAATAGGAAGTCTATAGCACCATTCAGGCCATCATTGCTGAATTAGTCCTAATCGAGACTCAAGTGTTATCAATTTGATCCACTTAGTGCTAACTGGGTCTTGATAGTGAAGTCACTAACCTACTCAGTCCATTCACTTTCCTGTTTAACTATTATCAAAGCTAATAGGAAGACTACAATGACAGACAGTGAACAATCCACTAATCCTCATCACAATGGAAATTTGGATTCTAAGAAGATGTGTTCTATGAAAAGCCCAGACTATAAAAAAATCCAATCTTATATAAAAGATTGCAAAAGAAAAGAAGAAATTATTAATAATAATAATGCTAATAGTATTAGTAACAATAATAATAATAATATCAATAACAATAATGAAAAAAAGAAATAAATGAATAACAGGTTAATAATTCAGATTCAATTTACATACAGCGACTGACCTTCGAGGCTTCATCCCCAAAACCATTTTGTGGCTTTTTGCAAGAAATTCATGTTAAAATTCTTCTACAAGCAAGTTTGCTTACATTGGCCAGGGGAAATTTGGTAAGCATCATAACATCATGCAATGATCATACAATTGTAATGCCAAGATACAATGTACATGTACATATTAATTGGGACACTGTACCAAATAAATGTCTGCTCAAGAAAACATTGCATAAAGGATAACATCACAACACCTTTACCATGTGAACTTGCGAAAGTCACAAGATTTTTGCATACAGCCAGCAGCCGCACCAACCATACTTCAGAAGTAAAATCATTACATACATGAAGTCATGTGGTATCTCTTTACTACCAGTAAGCTAAAAAAAATTCAAAGTAATTGTCAGTAAAGGGAAAGGGCAATCTGAAATATGTACACTCTCATGCTCACCCAATAAAAATCATTGAAAGAAAATTGGAAAGACAGTAAGAATGAATAAATGAATCGATATATCCCCAAAATCTCACTTAATATAAGGTATATAGGATTATTCAATGATATTCTTATCAATTTTACAGTTTCTCTAGAAAGTAGTCTTTAATTCAAAGACTAGGGGAGAGGTGTGGTGATTAGCACCAAGGCCAAAGTCTCACAATCATATGCAAATATTGATTGGATTTCCATTTTCTTTTGATTAAATGGGGAAGAGAGAGAGAGAGAGAGAGAGAGAGAGAGAGAGAGAGAGCAATAGATAGGAGAGTACGAGAAAGAAAATCAAAGTGAGTGAAGGGAAGAACAGTGAAAGTGGGAGGAGAGTGGAGGGAGAGAACGACAGAGAGAGGAGAGAGATAATGAGGAGAATGAGAGCTGAAGAGAGGTTCATTGTAAACTAGACATGAAAATCAAACAGTCACTATTGAAAAACAATGAAACATGGACAGAAATGGAGCTAGAGAGACCAGAAACAAAAAAGAAGAGGGGAGAGATAGAGATATAGGGAGAGAGAGAGAGAGAGAGAGGGGAGGGGAAGAGATAAGAAGGGAATGGGAGAGGTGGGGAGAAGAAAGAGACATAGCCTGTAAGATACAAAATATAGACACAGATCCTAGAGAGAAAGAGAAGAGGAAAGAGAGATAAGATCGTTATTGATCTGGCAGAGTGCTAAATCCACACTAAAATGGCTCCATGACACTGTGAGAATCATTACAGTGGATGAACCAGATGAAACGGGGTGTGTAAATAACAAGTATAAACATTTGCATTAATACCTGTCACAATGAGCGCATTACCAAACAAGGTAGCCTGTAGGTGGGACTGAAGAGAGTTTATGTAGTGCAGTGTCAACTGGTGACTAATGAACATGAAAAATGCTCATACGAACACTTGTACTTGTATTCTCTGAAAATAATTAGTACCACTTATAAAACAAAAATAAATGTAGTTCATTATTCAGATTACTAAGGTTAAATAGAATTGATTACTAGTTTCTCGTCCTGGTGCCGTCGCATAAAACTTGCTATTATAGTAACTTTGCCATCAATGGTAACTTTCATGGAATACTGGATTTTGATTGGCTGTTGAGTAATGTTACCATGGTAGTTACCACTGATGGCAGAGTGACTATAATAGCAAGTTTTTATGCAACAGCACCCAGATATTTTTAAACTGAGGAGGAAGGGTTCCATGTTTTATGATATTTTATATTTTTTTCCTGTACATAAAAATACTATTTGATCAATTTTCATACAAATTTTCCTTTTTTTTAATTTCATGCATATGGAAAGCTAAAAGATGATGTGAAAATGCATGACATTCATTTGGTGGGGGTTTATTTGTCACATCATTTTCCATATATACTTAGAATGATATTCATTTCAATTTAGATAAAACTCAAAGTAATAAAAATTTTGAGACAGGCCGGAACAAAAAAGAAAGGAGGAGGAGACGGGGAAACTAGGATTTATTTTAGTGGTCTAATCAGCATGTAGTTTTAAGCATCATATCAAATATGGTGATTCCATGATAATATGATTTTAAAATCATTTAAATAAGAAAAATTATTTCTTGGAACATCTATAGAGATTGCCCTAGATTTTAATCTATATACTGTAAATTAAACAGGGACATGTTCATGAACACAACCAGGTCAACCAATTTCAAAGAATAGCAGTGCAAAAGCATTATAATACTGCTAAATAGATCAATATTCATGCTTATATGCTGATGCTTCCTGTTTTACCCTATAGATTTTGTTTACATTTTCAATTGTCAAAAAACTAAAAATAACATCAACAACTGAGTTTCAGATACATGTAGTTTCTCTTTCAAGGCTATTTAAACGCTGAATTTGATTCCACCTGCATTCAAACCAAGCATGACATGTTTCATTTTTTTATGGCACTCTTGACTATGAGTGAATGTATTCTGACTGCAGTCCTAAACCTTATTTCATTCATAAAAATTTAACTGGGTCGGTGCAACGCTCTATTTAAAATCAATTCCATCATATATTCAGTACCGTGAAATATCTTTAAATCACAGTAACTCTTCCATGACATTTTATTGACATGTATTCAGACTTCAAAGCACCCAACAGTACATTCTCCTGTAGAAGAAGCCCCCCCCCCCCATATCACACTGTGTTACAAACACAATTTCCCTGGCAAATTAATAATTTCAAGTTCAGTGGGGTTACTTCATGGCCATTAAAGTGTAAGAGAGGATGTGAAATGGATTTGATGTCTGCTTCACTTGATCTTGGGTGCATCAAGTGCAACATCGATTGTGCTGCCCTACAAAAAACTGCTGAACATGAATTCTTTCACGTCAGTAGACGCAGCCCTGGGAAACGGGATACGTGTAGTAGTCTTGCACCCCATACTCTATGATCAAGATGAAAAAAATTTCTAACATTTCTTTTGATTTGAATATTTTGAAACCAAAAACTTTCACAAATCGTATGAGCAGTCCTGATTCATGTCACATCTCATGCCCTGAAAAAATTGCATTAAGAACAACCAATTTGGGGGCTTCGAGAAACATTTTGCCATAAAATATATGATAAGTTTCTTGTTTTACAGAACTCTCTTATCTAATTATCAAAGTTTTTAATTGTTCTCTCTATTAAACTCTGAACTTCTTACATTCAACTAATCATGAATTCAGTCAAAAGATTGGAATCTACATTTTCTATTGGCTCACATGTGGCCTTTACAGAGTCATGAATACATACATGTACAATGCAAATTCATTATAAATCAATCACATGAACTTGCCTGGTAAATCAACAGTACATGTAGGCGTATAATGATAACAATGTGAGACCAAAATGATTTCTACAGCATTCAAGATACTTTCACATATGCCTGAGGAAAAAGGTGCTGGGCTTTATTTCATCAAAGGTAAAAAGTAAAGGAGTTAATAGTATCACAATTCGTCAAAGTGCAGAAAACCCTTCAAGATAAAAGGCGTTGTCATAAAGTGAAGGGAGAAGAAAAAACTCAAAACGCTTAAATATACATTATCTTCAAAACCTATCAAGAAAGAAGGTTATAGAAACTCCTAAACAATAATCGAGAGGGTCACAAACTCACAACTGAATTTTCATTAGAGAAGTTTTAAAATGTGTCATATTTGTCAGGGGCTTTTTTCTGCGCACATTACAGTTAGGGGCCTTTCTGCAATGAAGTTACAAAATGGGTTTTATGTTAAATTAATGAATGGTAAGGATCTGGGTTACAGTAACAAAAAGTGTTTGATCCATGCCTGAATTAAGAATTTGGTTGGTATGGGATACTGAACCATGCTGCCAAAGCATATACCATAAAACAACATTCAAACTATTTTCTTGAAGGTCTGAACATTTAGAATAGTCTGTTTATGGATGATAGGATTGATGCCCTTGACAGCAAGATGCAGACAGCTACACACAAGTTCAACAAGATACAGAACAAAGTTCAACCAAGGTCGGTAAAATATTGGTCGAGGTTGCCACAAACCTTTCCCTATTGAGTGACTGCAATTTACCAGAATTCACATGTATCAATCAACAACACATCTAAAATCATAGTTACAATTTTTCCAAAGATGCACATCTTGCAAAAAAAAAAAAAAATTCAAACAAATATTCAAAATTTTATTATCATGACTTTCCAACTTATTACCAATTTCAGTATCTTGCCACTTCCATTATTTTCTCCAAAATATATTTCCTGCATATAGAAATTTAATTTTGAAAATGTTTTCATCTCTTAAAGATAGACATAAGTTCTTGTTAAAGAAACTGTTTCAAAGTAACTGGGAAAGGTTAATTAATCAGTAAATTAGACAGAACTAAAAAACACTCAAGCTATTCCTTCTCATATTTCAAATATGAAGGCATTTGAAGAGTAATCCTTTTAAGGGGACAATTCTACGATGATATTCTTCCAAACTGACAATAAAAGACTGAGAAAGCTCACAAATTATCTTTCACCCCCTCCCAGAACTCCAGCTTCTCTTTAAAACTTGCAAATATTAACAGTCAAATAATCTGATTATAAGTTGTAAGCTATCTGATTATCACATCTTGATTAGCATCATAAAAAAAAATTATCAGATTTTTTCCCCACCTACTTTCAACCAACTGTGACATTGTCTCGAAGGTCCAAATCCACATTAGTCTACAGAAATAAACCCAGCTCGTAATGGCCAGAACCCTGCACATGAATCAGTTGATACTGGTATTCTGACAGACTGGCTTATTACTTTTTTATTCTTCTTCTTCATAACTATGAGATGACAGAAAGTAAAATATGTTTTTACTGCAAGCTTACAGTAGTAGCCTTTTCTAATATTGTTTATCAGAATAGCAAAGCAAACTCTCATCTCGCATGCAACCAGGAGAGGACAATTGAGTTAGCTGCATTCACACAGTGGCATTAGTGTAGTTACAAAGGTACTTTATAACAATAATTCATTTTATTGCAATGATGCTAGTTAGGGCATCATTGCATTGTTTTTTATTCTTAAAAGTTATTCTTCCGAGGGAAGGTAAAAGTAATGATTGTATATTGCATTCACAATCATTAGTGCAGTTACATAAGGACTACTATTGCAAAATCTTCACAATCACAATAAAAAAAAACAACAAACAAATAAAACAAAACAAAACATTCATAAAGAAACTTTCAGGTTTGAGTACAAATGCAACTTAATTACACTTGCAATACGCAGTTGCAGAGAACCATGGCCACTACATCTCTAACTACAACTCTAAAAAAAAAAAAAAGCATTCCCAGTAAATACCATTTAAAATTAGAAGCTAGTGTGAATGCAACCAAGCAGTACATAGTTTTGCTGGGAATCTACCTCTGCTCGTCTTGTTCTCTGGCATGCACTTGCCCCTCATCTGTCAACGCTTGCCTTCTGAGGGGACTAATCTCTTCTGCATGTGGTCCGCAATTTTTCTCCTGCAGTTATTCAAGTTCATTTCTGCCATTTCCCCCCCCCCCCTCTCTCTCTCTCTCTCTTTCTTCCCAGGGGTAAGGATTTTTAAGTCAATTTGGAATGTATGTTTTCAACCATTTATTTCCTGTTACAGACACTTTTTCTGAGCCGAGCTGAAGGATGATAAATTTCTCTCCTGCTTACAGGGCAAAAGGAGATGGCATATTTCGTGGGAAAGCAGTATTATGACTCAACACATGTCCTTCAAAAAAAAAAAAGCACACAAAAGGGAGTGAAATAGACTTATTTATGACTATTAAACTGACTGAATAATCAGATTTGTTCACTGAATTTAAAAAAACTGAACTCGACCATTCTATCAAATTGGCAAGCAAAGTACATGTAGGAATCAGCAGCCTCCGCCAACAATGATGGCTGGAATTCATGGAGAGTGTAGGCCATCAGTGTAGCCTAATTGGACACATTTCATCTTTTGAAGGTGTGATGTAGAAAACTGAAAGAACAAATGCAGGCCTGGAACAATGCCATGATTTCAAAACATTATGAATAAGTTATAAAGCTAGGCCCCCATAATGAAGTATAGTGTGCAATGTACATGTACATTTAGAAAGTATTTTAATTATTTTTGCAATATTGTATCACTAATCCCCCATTTTCAGGAGAAAAAGGACAATTATTTGTAAATGTAAGCAGGTTTGATGAGTTCATTGAAACATTTGAACACACCTGTGTCTCACAAAATCACTTTGATTTTATATTTACACAAGAACAGGATGGCCTTGAAAATATTTGACTGGAAAGTCCCCAATATTGATAGTTGGCATTCCTCCGCTATCTTGTCTGTCACTGAAGAGTTACATGTACCTGAATCTGTAAACATTTTGTCAGAAACATGAATACTACCCTTCTGGTTCTGTAAATCTAAATATTGGGGTGTCAGCCATATGATGACAGTGGCCACCCTGCTAGAATACTGTCATATGAAGAACTAACCAAAGGTGTCATCAGAGTTTGTACAGAGGTGATTTGTAGGGGTACTGGTATTTTTGTAAACAGACTTCAGTAAGGACTGTGGTACATGCAATCCCAGGGTGGGGCAGCATGGTGGCCCTGAAATACGCTCGACAACAGGTCATGTGCGACGTGAATTTTGCAGCCAACTTTGTGCCCCAGTCGTGAAATTCGTGACCCGTGATGCGAACTTTGCATCTTAGTCGTGAATTTCGCATCCCGGATCATAAAATTCATGACCCGCGATGCGAAATTCAGGACCTGGGATGCGAAATTCAGGACCTGGGGTGCGAAATTCAGGACCCTTGATGCGAAGTTCAAGACCCGGGATGCGAAATTCATGACCTGGGATGCGAAATTCATGAACCGGGATGCGAAATTCACGACGCACGTGACCTGTTGTCGAGCGTACTTCAGGGCCACCATAGGGCAGAGGTCTTGTATCCTGAGAGTCCTGTGTTTAAAACCAAGTTCAGGGTAATCAGACGTTAAAAATTTATACTAGAACGGTATAGCTATACGATGAATTTATACGTCTGAACATTGTATAATGAAACGACGTATAACTAAACAACGGTCAGAGCATCATTTCGAACTAGAACTCGATAACGAATCAGCATTCCGTGTACGTCTGAACGTATGGCGACCATAGAACGGTGTAACTGGGCGGGGCTTAATGTGACCACGCGCGAAAGGTGGCCCGTGATTCGTGGAAGTGGAAGGCCAGCAGGGGCTAGTGCTAATGTCATGACCATAAGCATCTATACGACGTTTTCCAGAAGGGCCAAGATTATGCGTTTGAACAGTCTGTCAGCTATACGATGATTGTTTATACGTCGTTTCTTTATCGAGTTCTAGTATTATTTTTTTTTGCATTTGAACATGGGGGTGGATGCATTTGTGCCCATTGGTATGGCACCTGGCCTAACCTCATTTTCTTAAGTTGGCTTGGATTAGACTTACCGTTGGTCTCTTGTTTGCTTTACAAACAAGTATGCATTTTTTCCCTCTAAAAATCAGCCTTGAAAAATTAAAACATTAAACCTATCTGAAAGGGATACAAATTAAAATCAAATGTATTATTATTATTCGTTTATTGCAACCCATATAAATCATAAGGTTGGATTGAAATATGGAACCCATCATCAATTCAGAGGAATTTCATCATGCATGTAGCACAATTCAACTTGGCATGAAGCCTCTGCTCTGTGTGGTAATTACAAATGCTAAAATGCTAGACCTTAATTTCATTTCACAAGTGGAACATCTAACCTTCATGTTCATGGGCTGATGGCGTGTTGATATCATTCGAGAGCTGACATCTTAAACTCTCTGCTTGGCATGACATACATTGAAGTGAAGCCAGGCAGAAAATGAGAATGTTTTGAGCATTTCCTCTTTCCAGCTATTCTTTCCCCTTGACAGTCTCAACTCATTTAGTCTTGTGTCCAGACAGCATTTATTTTTTCACAAATATTTTTGTCGTTAACATGACATGTCAAATTCAAGTCACTGTTAAGTTCTATACATGTAATCCTGCCCAGTAGTGACTTGAGAGAAAATGGGTTCAAGTATATAGTTGTTAGTTCTATCAAAAAATAAATGTGAGAGATCTGGGAAGTAGCCTAACTTCATACCAAGGAAAAATCATGGGAACAGCCCCTTGGGAAAATGTATCAATTGCTCTGCTGGTTTGTAAAGCAATGTTTATGTATCATTGGCTTTCACAACACATACTACATTGTACAACCAAGTTCGAAGCTCCTTGCTATAACAAAGCATCACATTTTGATACTTGTGCACACTGTATGCATGGGAATTTAAATGGAATGATGCCTACATGAAGTGAAATTGCTATAGAAATGTAAAAAAAAACAACAACAAACTTTGGGTGCAGCTAAAGGGGGTGTAAAGGGCTCAAATGAATCCCCTTCCCTTACAAAAGTTGGTCTAACAAATATGTCTGCTGCCCCCCCCCAAAAAAAAAAAAAAAGGGTCAGGTGATGCTAATGAAGAAATTTGCTTCACAAGTTCTAAATTTGTACATTTGTATAATGCAAAAACCCTGCTGACTCAAAATGTGTGGATACGGGCTGATCGCTCAAGATTGACTTCAGAACTTGTTTCACTACACAAAACCTTAAATCAAAACCTTCGCACACAGATACGTACCCAAGCAGTTCCTTAAAAAATCCAACAGTTATTGCCTGAGGATCATTTGAATGCCATTGAGAGGTTTTAGCGATAAGCTTGTAGTCCCTACCTACCCCACTGCAAAACCAAGTTTAAGAATATTTAGGAGTTGAAATTTTATCTCCTGAGGCATATCATACTATTCTATTTCCTTTCTATATCAATTCTTGTACATGTTTATCTACCTTTACAAATGTAAGAATTCACATTTCAAGTCCTACATATAGTAATATTCCTAATACTGTCAAAATGTGGAAGCTCAGTGAATTCACAATAAAAGCATGTTTACTTTAGAATAATACTTGCACTGATTACATGTGTCTAGGGCACTCTTTTTCCTGTAACAAGTCATTTCACTAATCGCTTGATCCTGCGACCTTCCACGGACTGTTTTCTCAATTCACACTGGCAATTAGGACTACTGGAAATGGAGAAATCATGCCCCAGAGACCGCAGGTTGGCTAAGCCCCTTGGCTAATCATGGTATTGGATTTATGCAAACATCCCCATTTTTAAAGGAATATTATTCCAGCATAATATTTACCTTGGGCAATGAAAGGAGTTCTTTCTTCTGTCAAAAGTTTGATACATAAGAGCGCACACATTAGAAAGTATTAAGTGACAGACAAGAAACAACTAATATATTAATTTTGGCAAATATTTCAAACATTTGTTTGCTCTCTATAAAACTGCTTGATATGATATTTAAAAATGGCCTAAGCCTACATGTATATTGTACACAACTATAAATTCTCTCTTTTGCTCTTCCTTTTTCTTGCTCTTGAGAGCATTCCTCTATATTTTCCTACATTCTTTCTCTCGTCTCATTTTCCTCTCTTGCTCCCTACGCTTTCTTCACTCTCCTTTCTCTCATTCTCCATTTCTTTTTCTCTCCCCTTCATACCTTCACTCATAAAATTCTAAATCAGACATAGCAAGATGAATAACTTGCTTCTCCTTTATTCTCTCTCTCTCTCTCTCTAATGTTGTCGTGTGGTTCAGGGAAAAAATTAATTATATTTTTCCCCGGGGCTACTCTTTGAGTCCACCCACCCAAATTTTCTACATTGTATTACAGTTTACATTGGACCCTATGAGAATTTCAGGGGCTTTTGAAAAGTTTTCCAGGGCTCTTTTTGGCATTTCGGGGGCCCCCGTGTATTTTTTTCCCTGGTGTGGTTACTCTCTAATGTTGCCAGTGCCACACTCGTCATTAGGCACACAAGATCAGTATACTGGACATGTTACATTGTCACTCTCCTCCTCTCCTCTCCTATCCTCTGCACTCCTCTTCTCTCCTCCCCTCTCCTCCCCTCTTCTCTTCTCTCTCTCCCTCCCTCCCTTCCTCTATCTATCTACATTGTATCTATCTATCAATTGATCTATCTATATATCTCTCTACATGTATCTATCCTATGTTTCGATTGTTACTCACCACTGTTGCCGCACTCGGCACACGAGATGAGATCCTCGGGCTTGCCTTCCCTGTTACATTCAGCTGTCCCATGGCATGACCTACAGACCAGTATAGGTTCAGCAATGGGCCGCTCATCCTACAGAAACAAGGAGAAATAAGAAAGCATTATTCATGACAAATATGATTAACAATACTAAAGATAATAATAATAATAACACTAATAATAATAACAACAACAACAATAATAACAACAATAATAATAATAATAATGATAACTGGATTTATATAGCACCTTTTCCAGGGGATACAAGGTGCTGTCACTTAATTTAAGTCTTAGAGCAAACATAACTACTTTCTAAGAGCAATAAAAGCCTGGGCCGTGTACCATAAATAGAGTTAATACAGATGTACATGTATTCATTGTACATGTATCTCCCCAAAATTTATCTATATACCATATCATTTGTATAATTAATCACATCTTCACAATCACTAGCAATTTACGATTAATTTCACATTACCTATAAATGTAAATCATTGTCAGATAAATACAATTTATCATAGATAGGATGTACATCGTAGGCTTGACATGTTTAATACTGATAAGTAATGATCAATTACTGACAAAATTAAAAAGGCCTATTTATGGACAGACCACTTTACATCATTACATACATCAAGTATCACATCAATTACTGACAAAATTAAAAAGGCCTATTTATGGGCAGACCACTTTACATCATTACATACATCAAGTATCACAAGGCACCTTATATCTGTATCAGAACATGAAAGCAAGGCTACATGCAAATACTTGTAGGTTATCACAGAAAAAATGATTACAAATTCAAATAGGGATATTATAATAATAATTAATCATAATAATGATAATAATAATAATAATAACAATAAAAATAATAACAATAACAATAATAAAAATTATAATACCAATAAGAATAAGAATAAGAATAATAACTATAATTATTATTCATATGATTTATAATGCGCCAAATCCACTCTGCAGATATATAAGACTGCCATAACATATAAGAACTTTTCTATCAACTGTAACATTTACTGAACATAAAATGTGACCACAAAGAAATGCCTTTAACAGAATGCATGGTTCGTTCAACTTGACGAAAACCCACAAAGGCTGCTCATGTTACCCTGTGGTTAGACAATCTGAAATTTTAAACATCAAATCATGGGATGGGGTTTAATTGAATGGCAAAAGAGCACATCCACACACACAAATACAAAGTTTACTGCATAACAGTGCGTATTATGATAACTTTCGATGATCGAATGAAATTCGATGACCACATAGTCTCATGAGAAACAGAAGGATTTTCACACACATGTACATTGTACACAAGTACGTACAGAAGTAATAAAGTGCATGAAAGAGCTTAATGTTCCATGTGTTCAGATATACACGGCATGAGTGATTATACTCTTTTATAGGACCCATTAAAGATGTATGAATGTAGATTTCAATTATTCTCTGATATTACAGCACTCTTCTTCAGGTGAACTGTCACTATTCGATTTACATCTAGAAATATGCTTCTGTGCAAACATTGCTCCAAGAAGGCGAAATTGTGACACATATATTTAGCAGCGGGGTCATAACCTTCGACACTGGAGGTTCTTGGATTTCCAAGGGGTCAAAGTAGGCCACATTCAAGGACACAATGTTGACTGCTAAACAATGCGATTTGTTTATGCTCCCCAAACAAGAGTAAAGAAGTTTCTAAATTTGACACCCCAAGACAGTTCTCACTATGACAAAGCATAACAAACTTGAAGTTTTATCATAGATATAAAAACTAGGAATTACATGTAAGAAAGTCTCTAGAATACATGAACCTCAAATGGATTATTCTGTCACGGAATTCTGTTAACTTTCAAAGAAAATTGTTGTGACAACTGTCCGTTAAAAGCCAGAAGGGTTTGCTGAACTTTGCTCAATTACACTGTATGCAAGTAAGGACTCTCTGGCTCTAAACAAACAATGCACCTGTATCATGTCCCAGTGCCCTTTACGAAAGATCAACATGCTCTAAATCTCAAGAAATGCAGTTATATCCTGCACTTTCTGTTGTTTATTTGTTTGGTTTATTTAATTTTTTTTTTTTCATTTCTAAGATTTGTTTTGTTTTAGGTTTGTTTTGTTTTATTTTTGTTTTCTTCAGTTTTATTTTTGTTTGATTGTGTTTTGCTTAGTTTTGTTTTGTTTTCATTTTCACACAGAAAAACTCTAGGCTTTGCAGTGGTCTATGTGTATGAGCATTTTCCTGCAAAACATCATCTCAAAAGTACAGCATTTGTAATCTGAACAAGTACAATCTGATGCAGTGACGCTGATAATCATTTCAAGGAATTTGGCAGCGAGATGGCACTTCTTGGCGCAAAAGACACAAATTTTGTATTTGACACCATCGTGCTGGTTTCTTGCCAAATCCTCAACATACCAAGAGAAAACGTGAGAATTTTAAAAGGGTCAGCATTAAGGATCTTTCCAATGGATATGTCATTCAGCACACATTAAATCAATTGTATCTGTGCAACTGTGAGGTTTATGTGAAGTGTTTTGGCAGCAGTCTGTGTTCGGGGGCACTGATGAAAGAAAGTTCTTTCTATATTTCTTATGCAAGTTAGAGTCCTACAAGAAAAATTTGAGCCTATCATCTGAAGTTAAAAGGTACAGTACCTCACGAACAAAACCCCCCAAAATGCTGCCTATTAAAAGAGTTTTTAGATTTATATTTGCTTCCAGTTTATGCAATGTCAAAGATATTTTCATTCATTCCAACTCACTTTAACACAGATGACTGAATTTTCTAAATCCCATGCAAGAGTTACAAATGTAAGCAATTATAGGACATGGGGCACCTGAAAACTAGCACCCTGTAGGCTTACATGTATAAAATGAAGAATACTGAAATCTAATGTAATTGAAGTCTACTAGTCTACAATGACATTGCATTCTTTTCCATCAGCTGAGTATCTGGAAATTTAAATAAAAATCACATAAAAGTCACATAAATAAAATAGCAGAGCATCTGTACTGAACCTTTGAAATCTGAAACTAACTTGTAGCCTACAATCAGATTGTATTCACCTCCATCAAAATATTAGGCCTCACTTGCCAAGTATTGTACTACCGTGTGAAAACATATCACCTCACACATTGAAGGCCCTAGCGGCAATTTATGGTATGATTTGATCTCGTTGAAGATAGAGGTATTTTTACGAGGTGTTAATAACCTGTCTGGCTACAAATGGCTAATCTCTTGAACATATCTCAAACTTCCTTGTCAATTCTTGAAAATGATCACAGGAATTGGAGCGTTTACATGACAGACAGCCCCCAACATCCTCTAATTCATGTTTCCGCTCAATTATAGAGCGAGATGAATGTGTGGAGTGGGGGGGGGGGGGTAACACTTTCTATGAGTGAGTGTTTATGATCATGTACAACAAATCACACACAATGTTGTCAATATCATGGCATACTGCTCCAAAATATCTGGAGTCTGTTTGATTTTTTTTTTTTTTAATGGTAATCAGCATATTGAGGTAGGCCTATAGGGTATGTAGCATGCACTAACTACTCAAAAGCAGGCAATGTGGTACAGTTGCGCAAGAAAACTAAACATCTAACAAACAAACAAAAAATTTTTAAAGGACGAAACAAAGAACTTTATTTGCTACTACGGAAGTAAGAAAAAGAAACAAAAGCCCCCAAAAGAATAAAATCAGCAACACTTTCATTCTTATAACAAGCTACATTATAAAACAAGGTATTTTACATCAAGAAGGAAAGAAAATTGTTGCTATTAATTTGTTCAGCCCTTCAGAATTTGTTCCTACATGTATATTCATTCATTAAAAAATTGTAGTGTAGAAAACTTGTTTTCAAAGTCCCTTTAATTCCATGTGACAAATTCATTGCCGAAGCTTTCATGTCACACTGAAAAAATGTAACAGAACACTGCTACGTGGGTGGCGACGGCACTTAGCGTACAGTAAATAAGAAATAGTGAAGCTTTGTATACAGAGCATACATATTACGCTCTCAAGGGCAATTGGGAGCATATTTCTTTTGAATTTGTACGATTGAAAGAAACATGTTATAAATGATGACATTTTGCCAGAATTAACATCAAAGGCACAACCACTGCTAGATGAGTCAAGAGTATTGAGTGGAGGATTGCACTTCATCGCTTGGTGTGCTGAAATCAGAGTGACTTGTTAGATGGAATCTTAAGTTAGTTTGTGCCAACCCAAACCTACACGGAAAACCCTTAAGCAAGACTCAACTATTCACATCCGATTATTTATGATGCATTCAACAAACTGTTTTTATAGCAGCTGTTCTGATAAGTTTTGAGATTGAAATTACACATTATTCTTTTAAAAGTAACAGAACAAAAGTAATATGATCCAAATAATGTCCATTTACTGCATAAATCCCTTAGCAATAAGCATCTCCAAAAAAAAAAGGAGAGAGCATGCAATTTTCTTTTCCTTTATTTCAAAATCATTCCTCAAAATCAACTTCTCTCTTGGTCTAGTCATCAAACAAGGAACTTTTTTTAAAGTATGCCCTGAACAAATTTGTTACACTCTTTCCCCTACACAGGTTTGAACACACTCAGCATTTGACATCATTCCTCCATTCATTCATTCATTCATTCATTAGCATGTTGGAGGGTTTCTGTTTGCTTACCCCACCCCGTGCCTCCTCCGTGTTTGTCAATTAAGACGCTACTACCCGCCTGCTACACCTGTGCATACATATTGCCATTCAAACCTCAATAGGCCATGTTTCTTTAACGACATGTCAGCTTGCAATTGTATCGCAAGGAAGGACTGAATGGATGGCACTACGCTCACGCCGACAGGAAGTTTATCTTTCCAGTTGCCCCATTTTTACACAACTGAATGGATGACAGATGGAAATATATATATATATATATATATATATATGTGTGTGTGTGTGTGTGAATGATTCAATTCTGTGAACACATGTGGAATTTAGTCATCTGGCCATCAATGAGCAGTGATTATTTAAACCATGCATTACATGATATACATGATCACTGAACATAAATAGCTACTTTCTGCAGGGTATCAACAAATCAGGGACTACACTTTTTTTTTTTACAAAAAGCTGAATCAGTGCATAAATTTGATAGAAAATCAGCAAGCTACTGATTCATATCCATGCATGTAGTGGTTGAGTCCTGGGGAAGTTCAAAAATCATTTGTGAGCTTTCTCATTTTTTTTGTTTTTGTTATTTTCTCAGATCAGTTGGGAATATCATAATAGTTCAAAAGTTCTCTGAAAAGGATAGCTCTTCAAATGCCCTCATTTTCGAAATAGGAGAGAATGGCTGAATTATTTAGGGCAAACATTCATGCTACATACATTGTAAGTGTATGGTCCCATGTGCTCATGTCTGTATGCATTTTGCTAGTTTGGGGAAAAGAATCAATTTCTTAGTTTCTTATCAATTTGATGACTCCAAAATCTCATACAGACACTTGTGTTTTAATACATGTACATGTGCACGTACACACGTGTAGGGGCTATGAGACCAAGACTAAACAAATATAGCCTCCTGTTCTGAATAAATACTTTCAAGCTGAACTTTAAGTGTGTGTAATGTAATTTATATAAGATAATTACTCCAGGGGGTCTTATTTACTCTTCACATTTCACAGACATCACCTGACTATTATAGAACTTTGAACACCTCTAAGTAAATACATGTATGATAGATGCACATCTCCACTACAAGTGGGCTGATAATAGTTACAATACAAACATTTACTTTTCCAAATTCTATATGTTCTGTTAAATCGATTTCAGATTCATCTCATGATCTATGTTTTACAGCATTTTTAAAGTCTATTAAAGCTGATCCTGATAGGCTTCAGAATAATGTACATGTAGCTCTGAAAATTTAGATTGAAAATAAGTGATGAAATTCATACTCCATTAACGATAGCTCCACCATCAATATCTATTACACACATTGCTTACACATTACGCAGGGAAGTCCCGTGAGAAACTGCTGTGATAAATTATTATGGCATTTAATATGTGCTTCATGTACATTTACGACTACTTTACAGTATTTGTAATTCACTTTTAAAATACCATGTTTTTAAGTGCATTTTGGAATCTTTCTCTATCTTTACTACTGCCAGAGGCTGGCATCTCTGATATTTGAAAATGCAAAATCGAAAACTCGAAACCACCTCCTACATGTGAAGTAATGTACAGTGCAGGCCCTTCGATTTAAAACTAAAGATGAAAAACATGACTATACATGTATGAAACAAAAACAAGAATTTATCAGAATATGGAGCAAGAGTAGAATAAAGTTAAAGACATTGGTTAACATTGTTATGATTTTTAAAAAAATCTTGTTTTGTTACTTGAAAATGGGATAAACATAAGGGTTATAGTGTAAAAATACCAGTCTGAAAGTTTCAAAGTATAATATCCACAGGAAGTATTTTTAAATATCAAAAATGTGAACCAATGTTTGAAAAATATACGAGGGTCAGTTGCACAGAATAGACATACATGTAAGGAGTGCGCATGCGCGTATGACTCACCTTACCGTACTGTGTGTATTGGCGTATCATGCGGCGGGAGGCACATAACGGCATTTTCAAATTCAAACAAAGTGGTCCTCTTAGTGATTGTCTCGTGAGACGAAGGATAATCGCCGTTTGCGTCTAACTTACACTTTTTCATTCCAAATCATGGTTGGTTTCAGGGTTTTGGAGTACAAATACAAGTACTCATACACATGTTTCATCTTAGTTTGAGCATTTTTTAAATCAGCTACTCACAAATTTAGCCAATGCCATTTAACTGGACAATTTGCGAGAAATTTTCCCTAAATGATATGCATCACAAGGGAATCCCCCTGTCACCGAATTAGGTGGCAGTTAGAATTTATATTCCCAACATGCTACTCACCAGAATGAGGGAATTTCCCTTTTTGCAAAACCCTGTCATGACATGTATAATCTACAGAAGAAAAACACATTGTAACAACATGTACGATGCTGATACACATATAGAGTCTATAGACCAGGGCCCCGTTGCATAAAATGTACCATTAATACTATTAATGGTAACT
This sequence comes from Echinometra lucunter, assembly GCA_029962745.1. Taxonomy (NCBI): domain Eukaryota; kingdom Metazoa; phylum Echinodermata; class Echinoidea; order Camarodonta; family Echinometridae; genus Echinometra; species Echinometra lucunter. The sequence goes on from CM057170.1 coordinate 17,486,087, forward strand.
CTGCCATCAGTGGTAACTACCATAGTAACATTGCTCACCAGCCAATCAAATTAAGATTTCTATGGCTGCTACCATTAATAGTAAGTCTTATACAATGGGGCCCAGAGGCAGAGACATTATTGAAGCAAAGACATGTTACAACAGTCATGATTGCAGACAAGTAATGATTTATAGCTCCCTTCCTATTTAGAAGATCATAATCTAGATGTTGTTCCACAAATGGTTGGACCATCGTTAGATTCATTCTGATTTACCAACACTGCAATAAGAATTGAAAGGCAGGCATGGAGAGTATGACAACTTTCATGATGATAACCCAAACATAAACTTCACTTGGGGACTTCCCTGTCATGCTCCCTTAACTTTGTTTACCTCAGATCCTGTGCTTTTACTTGGAATCAAACAAAGTGAAAAATGATAACATTTGCCATCTCCATTAAGGCTGGCATTTCATTCATATTATGATTTGATTATCCAAGTCATAATAAAAAGAAGAATGATAATATTTATGTATCCATAGTTTCGGGAAAGAAAAGAAAGATGTAATGATTTATTTGAAAGTTTATTATTTTAAATTGAAAGAAATCTGTTTCAATTATGTCAATACATGTATGTTACACTGCCTTAGTGTTGTCAGACGGTCCGGGATCGGGAACAAATCCCAGCGGTCTGAGGCCTCAAGATGGTTCCGGGACGGATCCGGTATCAATCAATTGAGACCACATCCCGGCAGAAAAAAAATCAAATAATAACTGGCTATTGATTCATGTTGTAAAGTTTCGGCATAATCGTGTTTGTACTTACAAAATACGAGAGAGCTAATGCTTAACGTTAGATCTATATTTTGGCTTTCACTACGATTGCATATTGCAATAATCCGCTGCTCCATATTCGTGTCCATATATTTAAAACGAAATGCAAATGAATAATAATAATAATAATAATAGATGTGATTCGTATAGCGCCAGATCCACTCTGTGGAGTGCTCAAGGCACTTTTAAGAAATAAGGAAGTAAATAGAAATGTTTTAAGATGTTTCTTGAAGGTTTTACAGGTTAAACACTTTTTGATGTCTTCAGGAAGGTCGTTCCATAACTTAGGGCATGAGTAGGCAAGCGATCTCCCCCCCCCCCCCCAGATTTTTGCAACTTTAGGGATCTCAAGAGAACGGGAAGTGGATGAGCGTAAGGATCTTGCAGGAGTGTAATTCTGAATTAATGAGATAAGATATTGGGGAGCAGAACTGTGAATGCAGCGAAAGGTCAGCAACAACATTTTGAATATAATACGATCTTTTACAGGGAGCCAGTGTAGTGACTGTAAAACCGGAGAAATATGTGTATGCTTGGTGGACAGAGTAACAATGCGAGCTGCAGCATTTTGAAGTTTCTGGAGTTTGGATAACAGATTCTGGGGGAGATTTAACAGAATAAATACAATGAAATAAAATGAAATGAAATGAAATGAAAAAATCCATCTTTATCAATGCTCAAGGCCCCAATTATTCCTTTAAAAAAAAACAAAGAAAAAAACCCCCATAAACACAGATATGACCCAAATGAAATTATTACAAAGGGAATCCCTAGTCTTAAAACCTTGATATTTTGTGCACCTTATAGATCCTGTGCTTTTACTACATGTATAAACAGCAAAATGACAATACTATCTCCTCATATTTCTTTCATAGAATAATCAGATCATCTAATCATTTCTTTAAAAGAAAATTTAACTTCAAATAATCTGTAAAAGGGGAAACCCTGTCATATAATCCTAATTTTGCAGGTCTTAGATCCTTTGCTTTAAAAAAAAAAGGAAAATAAAGTCTCCTTCCATAACTGGCTCTTTTTTTCACTTTATCATGAAATCATTTCAATATTACATGTACTTAAAAATATCATAAGTTCAGATACATGTAGCTAATGCAGATGATACAAAACAAATTGTTTTTTTTTAACCCATTTGTGACAGAAATTATTTAAAGCCTAATTTGATCAGGTTTTATTCTTCAAATTGGCAACACCAACATTTTTATTTTATTGCTACATTTTTCTTATGAAACGTCACGTATCTGAAATAAATATAAATTGACAGAAATTATGAGAAGTCGAAAAGTTGCCAATTTGCAGGGGAAAACAGTGATTTTAAACTTTCTATCACATTGCCAATTTAAGGATTTTAATGCTTATTTTCCTTTAATAAAATTTCAGCATCAAACAACAAATATTGACGCGACCAAAATTGGCACAGTTTGTGTCGAATATTTTGCTCTTTCTGCTCATGTATTTGGTATGATTTTTAGGGCTTTGCATCAAAAGATATTAGGCCAAACTACAAAATGTGGACCTCTGTCACGAATGGGTTAAACTGTCCAATCATAAATGATGATTTTTTTTTTGGGGGGGGGGGCTCTGCAGTGATTTAAAATTGTAATACTCAGGAGTTTCATGTCCCAAAGATGTATTTTGGCAGTATTTTCTACAAATCAGAGGCAAGCTGAGCCAATTACAGTAAACATGACAAGATACCAGCTTCTGGTCATTAATGAGAATTTCCGCAGCAAATATTGCCACATTCAAACATGATTTAAAATTGATACATCAGAAATAGATTCATACTTCCTACAACAGTCATTAGTGGTTAGGGAAAGTCAATCCTGAAAGCAAGTTGGTTATGCTATATAGAGAGAATCAGAACAAGAAGTGTTTGACAAAATTCAATAAAAAATGAAAAGTGATAACTTTTTGACATTTTGGGGATATGCATCTAAATTTCAAGTTTACAAGCACTTTTCTGCAGACTTTATACTGAGTACAGACATTTCCACATAGATCTACAAGCAGAAATATGATGGTTTTATCATAAGCACTTGAAAAAGAAGCACCCTTCATTGTTAATGTCTGATGTAAACTGGTCTGTTATAAGGACCACAATACATGTGTATTGTTCTGGCAGAAACTGATCAAGATATATCAAGAGGATACTTGATGTGTTTGCATGTGTTATGGCCAAGCCAGGAGAAAGGTGCTAGTTTCAGTTTCAATTGCACGAAAGTGGATGTACATAGTTGTTGGCAAATATGCAAACATGAAGCTTGCTATGCCTATACATTATACATGCAAAGCCCATCAAACATTAGATGATCCAACTGTGATACAAATATTTGAAAAAAAATTGAATTGCAAGTGAAATTATATAGAAATTTGACCTGTTGACCACTACTTAATTTCAGTGGAACATACATTTCCCAGAGACCTTAGGACGAATTCTCTCTGCCTTCATGTTCAATGGGCTATAAACTTTTAAACACCCTGACTGAGGTTCTGAATAATGATATAAACCAGAGCTCGACACTAACAAGTGCCCCAAATTTGGGTCTGGACCCCCAAATTAAAATCTTTCAAGATCAGGCTCAATGCTTGCAGACCCTACAGTTCCAATTCAAACCCCCCCCCCCCGAAAAAAAATGTAAGGAGCCCTGTATACAAACAAAAATCAAAATTTTATCCATTGTTAACCTATGGGTTGATGCAGGGGCCAAGTCACTTTCAAATAGACAAGCACGAAGGGTCCAACATCATTTACGGCAATTTTTTTTCTTCTTCCTACAAGAAGTCTTGAGATACTCTGCAAATTCAATTTTATTACTGATATGGCTATTCATAACCTCATACGTCAATTCGAATGTGCTTATCCAATGCTATAGCACATTCTTCAAAAATCACATCTCGGCCAGATCGTATAGTGTGCGGTGGTCTCAAGTATCAATCGATACTTGTCACCAGCCTCCATGTCAGCCAAAACTAAAACTACGGACAAATTTAATGAAGTTGTATAGACTGAAACTACTGTACATACATGTACATTGTACTGTATCACACAATTTTTAAACATCTACACGTACATGTACCGGGTTGTTCTGTGAGAAGAAAAACATCCGTCCTTTTGCAGCATTATAATAACAACTTGAAAAAGTTTGAATGTCTTTATCATTAGGAAAGTTGATGTATTTAACATATAAATGTACTTTAGACTGAACCATGCACTGACAAGTGTACATACAATTACTTCTTTAAATCTTTCTTCCACGCCCATCATCTACTTAATGTCAAATCAAGTATGATGTTCGAGACTTTTAACCCTACCCCCTCTCTCTCTCTCTCTCTCTCTCTCGCTCTATTCCATTTTATCTTTTTTGCCAATGCCAGTACTCTGCAAACAGACATCATTATCCTGAAGCATAGTTTTCATGAGCACGCGAACATTTCGCAAAGGATGCAAGTGTCGAAAAAATGGCAAAATCCAACATTTTATTCGCCGAAAGTTTGCCGAACTTGTGCGGAGGGTTGGAAGTGTCGTCATTTGTTCGCAGGATGGGGGAAACTTTCAAAAGGAAATTTCAAACTTTTTATAAATTCTGCCGAACTAAAAAACAAACTATAGTTGACTCTTCGGAATCCCCCACGTAAGTTTGGCAAACTTTTGGAGCATAAAATGCGAATGTTGGACTTTGCCATTTGTTTGACATTTGTATCCTTCGCAAAACACACTGGTGCCCATGAAAACTATTCATCTCTAACATTGATTTTAGAAGTCACTGGTACACCTTGGGTGAGCAATCTTTGCAAACTGCTGCTTCATTGTTGACACTGAAATGTTCAATAATGTCACAAGACAACAATTAAGAGGTCAAGTACAACTAGCTGTCAACATGCATACACTTGTAACAGCCTACTGTACACTGCTTGCTACATGTAGTTTGCAGGCACAGACTCTACCTTTGACTCTTGTACACAATTACATGAAAGCTTGGGCCAACCCTAAAGGCTTGTTCAGATACAAGGCGACAAATCCCCACAACAAATCCCTGCACATTTTTAGTGTTCAGATATGGCGCGACAAACCATTCTACTTGTGCTAATGAACGCGCATAAACAAGTCAACTCTTAGCGGGGATTTGTTGTTGGGATTTGTCTCCTCAAATCTGAACATGCCTTAACTGTGCCAGTCTCTGGATGTCAGGTGCAGCTATAGAGTACAAGCAAGGAAATGTAACTAGTTACATTTCCCTGGTACAAGGGTGTATGGACAGCCTTCTTCTTCTTCTTCACACCAGCATGGTCTTCGTAGATTGTGTTCAAACGACCATTTTTCACCCTAGAATCACGGTTTTCAAAGACGTTTAGTTTAAACCACGGTTGCATTCAATCGATTTCTCGCAGGTCGTAAAAATAAACGTCTTTCAAAACACAAACGCTGAAAAAGGTGCGTTTTGAATCATGATTCTGCAGAACCATGGTCGCTAAAAATAGACTGAACGCAACGGAGATCTCAATCATTATTCTATGATGTCATTATCATGGTCTTTACCGGTTTGGGGGCAAAACAAATTCAGAAAGCGCGTGCCGAAGTTGACTTACACTTCTTGGGTCAAACTGCGCAGTACGATGCGCAGTACGATGCGCAGTACGATGCGCAGTCGGTGGGCTTGAAATGAGCGAGAATCAGCGTTGATGAAAAATCACTGGAACGCTTTCCCGCAGTAGCCGTGTTTTGTAACAGCGTTTTGATTCATGTTTGTGATTCTAGCTTCAAAAAAAATTGCTTGAAGGCACCCATAGTCTCCTCACTTAGACCTTCTTTTACACAATATGACCGACAAGGGTTTGTGCCTGCAAACTACGTGCCTACTTCCATGCCAAGGATAGGTAAGCAAGGAGGTTGGCTTTTGCAAGGCTTTTGCAAGGAAAATACAAGGTGTAAATCAATTTCGCAGATATTTTGTGACATTTTCTGGCATTGGGCCAGGGAGACTTGATGGCAGGAAAGAATTTGTTGAGGCCATAAATCATTGTGAAGGGCTAAATGAGTGGGCATGACAAATAGAATTGATTGCATGCAGAAAAACATGCAAGAGAACCTTGCAAAGTACACAGTTGCACAGTGCATATGAATGGCAATATACGATGCTAAGTGTGCACGAATATCAATAACTGTTAGCACTTTGCAGTGTATGGTTTTATGATACCACCTACACGTACACATACCCATGGACATGTATGAAAGCACATTGTTTACATATTTTCTAGCTTACAATAAAAATGAGTAGCAATATCTGTTTGCAGTGTATGGTTTAATCATCAAGTAGTTATATGTATTTGTGTAGCTTGAGCCTTGAGATCCACAAATAAATACATGTTCCAATTATACAATGAACAAACAAATGATAAGCTTGGAAAGATGCAAACAATTTAACAACAGGATAGTGATAAAGACATACCAATAAACAAAACCAACAAATACTTGTAGATGAATAAACAAACAAATAGATTAATAGCTAGCTAGATAGATAGATAGATAGATAGATAGATAGACAGATAGATAGATAGATAGATAGATAGATAGATAGATACATAGACAAATAGATAAATACATAAATTAATAAATAAATAAATTAATAATAATAAAACAAACAAATAAGATATAAAAAAGAAAGAAACAGTGATTGGTGACAGTATTAACAAGATACCACAGAGTGTTAGTGCTACAGTTACACAATGATGAAACTAAATTCTAATGTTGATACATGTAGTACATGTATTCCCATGCATAATTAGTAATTACCAAAATTAATTAAGAACTCTCCTGATGGTAAGAATCATGCGTGGTTAGTCATATGTGATGGAAGTGGACCTAAAAATAGCAATTGGGGATTTTCCCTTCCCTGTGAGTTAGTTACAGTATAATTGCTCGCACAGGAAACGCACAGGTAATGAAATTAGCACAAGTTTGGAAGCTAATTGCCACTACCCTTCATAAATCCTTTGATTTGAATCAGCACCCTGACAAATTGCTGTCAATGGGGCGTGTATACATGCTGTGTTGATTCACTTCAAGTACAGGCCTTTTGACATGACTGAACTTGCTGACAACAATGTCGTAGAGGGTACATTTATAGCTCTAAATTGCAAAGCTAGAATCAGTGTTTTGAAACACAGAAATGAAACGTCATTTTGAAAGAATTTCAGAGTACTTCGGCTGCAACCCTTTTTGCCAGACTAAGCACGGTTCTGTCTCTGGATTCACACATTGCATTGCCTTTTATGTAAATATTATAGTGCATCTATATGACAACATAAAAAACATAGTTTATACATGTGTGTGTTTACACCTTCAAAACTACCGGATTTTTGGAGTAATCATGCTTTTAGATGAACCTGTTTGTACGTTTTGTATTAAACTGTGCTTCTGCAAAAAAAGCTCCATACACAATGCAGTTATGAACTAAATGTGTACATCAAAACTCTGATTCTGGCTTAACCCATTTGTGACAGGAATTATTTAAAGCCTAATTTGATCAGCTTTTATTCTTCAAATTGGCAACACCAACATTTTTATTTTATTGCTACATTTTTCTTATGAAACGTCATGTATCTGAAATGAATATAAATTGACAGAAATTATGATGAGAAGTCAAAAAGTTGCCAATTTGCAGGGGAAAATGGTGATTTTAAACTTTCTATCACATTGCCAATTTAAGGATTTTAATGCGTATTTTCCTTTTAAAAAATTTCAGCATCAAACAACGAATATTGACGCAACCAAAATGGGCACAGTTTGTGTAGAATTTTTTGCTCTTTCTGCTCATGTACTTGGTATGATTTTTAGGGCTTTGCATCAAAAGATATTAGGCCAAACCACAAAATGTGGACCTATGTCATGAATGGGTTAAAAATGGAGCTATAAACACACCCCCAGAGGGAAGGGAAATAGTGCAAAGGAAACTGTCCTGATGGATGGAAAGAGCTTGATCTGTTGACCTATGGTTATCTAGAGATATGTAGCATAGGATCTGTCACTTTGAATGATTTTAACAGGTGATTTCCAGCGCTATTCATTAACTGTGACATTGGGTCTGCTTGAACTTTAAGAAACTGTGTCTCATATTCAATCTGGGTCCTTTTCTCGGAAATATTATAAAATGTCCAAACACTCTTATCTTGTTACTCTTTATGTGCCTCCCTTGTCCTTTAAAACAGCCCCATCCCAAGTTCATCTCCTTCCATCTTCCTTCCCTTTCTCTTACAAGTTAGTTTTCTCTCCTTTCCCTCTTCCTCTTGTGGAAATAATATCCACAGTCTCCATCCTGTCTTTTACACAACCTCCCTTCTCCCCTCTTCTACTCATCTCCTTCTTTCGCTGAAAAAAAATGCCCTTCTTTTATATTTTTTGTTAATATTCAAGATCTTCCTTTCATTATCTCAAATTATTTTTTTCTTTTGGCCCTTCAATTCTTAACTGCACTTTTCCTCTATGTTTCCCTTCCTTCTCCTATTAGAAAATGATCTCAAACATTTCCCCTGAAATCAACTCTTGGCAATCGCTTCACTGCCTCCTCCATCAAAGTTTCCAAACATGAATCCCCTTGTAATAATCCAAGCATATATATTTGGATATTACTGAAATACGACCAAGAGTTGTATTCTTTAAAGAGTGTTTTGGGCCCTGTTTCATAAAACTTGTTATCAGTAACAAGTTACAATAACTGTTATAAAGTACTGAAATCCTTGCATCTGATTGGTTGAGAACAAATTCGTGAAAGAAATGTGGCAGTTGTTACTGATAACAAGTTTTATGAAACGGGGCCCAGGTTCTGACTACTTCTCCTTCTCCTCCTCCCCCTCGTCCCCTCTTATTTCCGATAATTCAACTTGCAAAGAGACCTGAGGTACAAGTACAAGGAAAAAGGTCAATAAAAGGGGATCCATCTCATTGTACAAATGATCACAAACTTAATCATAGTTAACGGATGAAAGAAACTTGAAGAAGGGGGTCGACAGGATGGAGGCCCTTTTCTCATGTTCTTTTTAAATTGGCTATCTCCCCGATTCTCGCTGATTACGCTTGGATGTTGTCAAGTTGAATTAGTGCACAGAGCCCAAACACATCTCATCAGGAGTTTCTTGGAGGCTTGTCAACTGGCAAACGGTGTAACGTCGGATCATCCTGGCTCCGGATGACAGGGTTTTCCATTTAAACAACATGATAGGAGAAGGGGAACCACCCACTGATGACAAGATAGAAACAAACACTACTTCAAAGTACAGAAAAACTTCTGACTACGACATACAGTAAGGCACGAACAAGTTCCACTTTAAAAAGTATTGACTGGTTACACTGATACCTTTTCAAATGTTTATTTTTGCTGTCTGACTTTCCATCTCTCTCAATGCTCTGTTATCTTTTATATATATCTTGGGAGCTCCATTCACTTTTTATTAAAGCACAAACAAGTACAGGTTTCAAGTTTGCAAGAGTGCCCTTTTTCATATTTTCTTTCTGTTAACAGTCAGCCTCATTCATTCATTCATTCATTCACAGGGACTATTCCACTACTATCAGAGATGATTTGCCCTCTACTGTAGAGTACTTTGAGCACTTGCCTTTAACCCATTTGTGACAGAGGTCCACATTTTGTGGTTTGGCCCAATATCTTTTGATGCAAAGCCCTAAAAATCATACCAAATACATGAGCAGAAAGAGCAAAAAAATCTACACAAACTGTGCCCATTTTGGTTGCGTCAATATTTGTTGTTTGATGCTGAAAATTCTTTAAAGGAAAATAAGCATTAAAATCCTTAAATTGGCAATGTGATAGAAAGTTTAAAATCACCGTTTTCCCCTGCAAATTGGCCACTTTTTGACTTCTCATCATAATTTCTGTCAATTTATATTCATTTCTGATACATGACGTTTTATAAATAAAATGTAGCAATAAAATAAAAATGTTGGTGTTGCCAATTTAAAGAATAAAAGCTGATTAAATTAGGCTTTAAATAATTCCTGTCACGAATGGGTTAAAGTTTAAGCCTCAAACTCTGCAATAACTGCAGACTATTGTCTACCTGTACCTGTACCTACTGAAGAGACAACACCCACTATCCAAGCGGGACCTCTTGGTCTGTGCCAAGTCTGCGGCAGGAGCACGGAAGCTTAGGAAATCTCACCAAGGACGGCAAAAAATAGAGACTGGTAGTTGGATGGAAGGTGATCTACATGTATGAGCTCTGAAGGATTAAATCTCTTGTTTTCAATACTGCAATATCATAACCTTAAAAACTAAAGAAGCTCTTTCTCTCATGGACCTACATACTAGCAGGTTCATCCTCTTTCAAACTGTCTCAAATTTCATTCATACATTTGTGTAGGTCAGCATTTTTTCCCCAAGTTGTCATTGGTTTCTGACTCTGCTTGGATATGACTCTTTCCAGATATGAAATTCAATATAATGATGAATAGACATTTAAATAAACCATAATTTTAAAACAATGTTTACCATTCTTCCTGATCATTTTTTCACTGAAAGGGAAGGTGCCCTGTTTCCACTGGAAAAAGACACTCTATAATTACTCCCCTCCTTCTTCTCCTCCTCCCCCTCCTCATCATCATAATTGTTACCATTATTTCATTATCATTATAGGTAGGGCACAAACTATTCATTTCAATGCATAATAAGTTCCAACTGTACGCAGAAAGGCAAAGTGAAGAAAAATTAAAAGTTTTGAACTTCAGATGCCCTTTTCAGTAAATTTCCACACTCTGAAATCATATTGAAAGTTTATTACTGACAGCACATGCAAATGTTTCAACGACATATTCCATTACCATTGCACGTACATCTAATTGATGTAAGTTTTGAAAGCAAGCAGACCATTAACCTTTTAATTTCCTTCAGCTTGAGCTGATTTAACTGAAGCAATGAACCCATTCACATTGGGGAATTCCACAGCTTTTAAAGGAAGAGGGAAGAAACCAAAGGTAATAGAGCAATTCCTCTGCCAAGACATGGAAATGTAAAGGTGCAATCACACATCGCCGATTTAGACGGCGGTTCACGGCGGCTCGGCAGTCCGCCGTGAGCCGCCAAAGACTGTGTTAACACCGTACACAAACCCTAGTCATCTGTCACTCATCTGCCATGAACCCTGATGTTCACATCGTATTGAAAACTATTCAAAACGCGTTTAAAAGCATTCCGCCATTGCTTAAACATGGTTCATGGCGGTTTGAGAACCGCCCTGAACCGCCGTCTAAATCGGTGATGTGTGATTGCACCTTAAGGGGGAATTTGAATTGACTAAAGCAAAAAACCTCATTCACACTAGGGAATTCTACAAGCTTAAATGATAAGGAAAGAAACTTAAGGCAGGAAAGCTATTCCTCTGCCAAGATATAGGAACGCAGGGGGGAAACGATCTGTCACTCTCGTCTTGGACAGTACTGGAAAACGGAAGTCTCAACATCCGTGTTTGTCAGATTCGATTTGGCTTTGATGGAAGAGCCCCGCGACACAATTCCCCCTTCACATTCACACGCCATATTCAAAATTTAACGAGCCTAAGGACATTATAATAAATATGAATATGACACCATCAGTCTAGAAGAAAAGCTACAAAAGAGAAAAGAGATATTTTTATCACTGACCGTTACTCGGAGGAAATTGGACCAATATTCCTGTATATTAATGAGAGTTTCACTTCCATGATTTTGTTCATTGTAGGATTAACCTGTTGAACACTGCGCCCAAGATAACTCTGGCTAGAGTCCATGGAAAATGCATACTATACTGAAATCAAATTGTGCTCAACAGGTTAAGAAATAGTGAATATGTCATCCCAGTTTTCACAAGGTGACGGATGAGCGCGCAACTTTGAAAATATTAGTTATGAGTAAATTGCTTTCAAAGTTTCAAACCTCAATCTCGATCTCTTTAATTTACGTGTAAGAAGGGTGAATAAGTTTTATATCATCGTAAAAGGCATGTTCGGGACAATGTTCATTATTAGTCATTTGCAAATTCCTCTTATTCTTATTTTTTAAGAAAACGAGGTGTAAACATTGCCATCATTTTGTGAAAGCACAAAATGCAAGGTCCCACTGTGATTTTGTTTTCACGAAGTGACAGATCTCAGCTGCACGCATGTTAAACAAATGGGATTTGATGAGCGTACATTTGACCTAATTGTGCATGCTCACGTATTCAAATCGAAGACATGCTCTCTTATTTTTTTTCACGAAGTGAGGGAACTCAGCCGCACACATAAAACATACGGGACGGCTAAGAGCCGTCACTTCGTGAAAATAGAAAATCCTTTCACTAGGAATTTTCTTGTTGCCGTCATTGCCATAGTTACGTAATTAGACATTATTACGGTCTGAAACTCTGTGAGGTTCAAAATGTTAGTGAAAGATGTCCAAAAATGCAAAAATTCAAAATTGAAAAATTTGTGATTTTCCTCGTATCCATCACTTTGTGAAAACAGGGACGATATGTACAACAGTGTTTTCAAAATTGTAGCCTATTCATCAGGAACACAACACATAAAAACGTCGACATCTTTGTCATCCGCCAAATTATCTGTACACAAAACTATTGGCTGATACGGTAGACTACATCATGCAAATGTACTGTATTCAAGAATGAATAGAAGAAACTGCTACGTGACAATATCAAAATAAAGCTTACTGGTAATGTTAATGAGCACATACGACTGAAGTGTACAGCTGCAGAAGTAACTTCACCTACATGTACATGTATGTGTAATTGCATTATACTTGTTTCTCAACATCAAAAGCTCAATAGCAAATGTCATGGAAAACTGCTAAAATAGAACTGCTATGGCTTTTTGTCTTGAAAAAAAAAAACGCTTACACACATTGGTTTTCAAATGCATAGCATTTTCATTTATTTGATATACGATAAAAGAGCAATGTAGATAAAATGCTCTGCTCAGCCTCGGGAGCATAAATGTAAGTGCCATGCCCAGGATCGAACCCTCGACTCTCGCGTCTCCAGTCAAGCACCTTACACCACTCGACCACGGCACCTCTATTATGTCTTTGTCTTTTGGCTATTCTGAATGAATTGCAAGCGAGGATGTGTGACGTAACGAATACTCTACACATACATTCACTTACCCATGTGATACAAATTATGTGAAGCACAGCCATGGGCATCAATCCATTTTATTTTTTTTGGGGGGGGGGGACACTGTCCAAACATTTCCTGATAAGCAAAAAAAGGGTACTCAGCTTAAAGTTGGGAGCATAAAAAAGAGGGGACACACACCAGACCTTTGTTGACAAGCAAAAAAAAACAAAAAAACAGGAAAAGTTCTGAGCTTTAATTAGGGGAGGGACATACCCAAAAATGTACTGACAGATTTATCTCAGGTGTCTCTTCCCCCCCCCCCTTTTTCTTGGGGGGGGGGGGAAGGGCATATCCTACTGGCTTTTTAAGGAGTCATTCCATAAATTTTGGGTGACATACCATATTGTGCCTCCACCCCACCCCAAGGAAATTGGGGGGTCATGACCCCCCCTCCCCTAAAAAAAAGCTGCCATGGTTTACCATACATATGTGAACAAGCCAACACAATATCTCAACTTTGTGTACATATTAGTGTACATCAATAGAACTTGAAGAAACACTATTTCTAAGTACACGTAGGAATGCGGAAAGTGGCTTTGTGCTAGGATATTGAGATCACCGGAGCTTTATTTAGCCATCCGCCTTGCTACTAGTATGTGACCCACAATCTTGTTCTAAGAAACCAGCTGCAATCTCCATGCTAAAAATTGGTTTGTCATTTCTTGTCTGGGATGTGCATGCTCCTTGCTGAAAGGCAGTGCAGTCATGAAATTACATCACAAATAGCTGTTCTGCATTTGCACTCGCTCTAACCACTATCACAATATCACATGCCAGCCAGCAGGCACAGACCCTACTTGATGCTTTATTTAAAGGCATTCACTGCATCTTGAGAGAAGCCTAGTCAAAGTGCCTACTGGCTATGTGGAGCAGCTTTAGTACACAATCCCCACTGACCTCTTATAGTCTCCTACGCAGACCCCTATGAACAGACCAGGGTTTGTGCCTGCAAACTACCAAAACACCTCCCCCAGATGCTATGAACCAAACACAAACATGGTACACCGCAAACTACATCTTGATACCTCTGTGCAATCAATATACCACCTCCAGTTGCTGAGCTTAACAGAACCACCTTTCTCATATTGCACACCCTACAGTGTAGGATTCGGTAGGGTTTCTCCACGCAACGCTTTATTTCATCAAAATGGTCCCAAATATAGCATGCCACAGATCTGCCCAGCATCTGTGTACCTGGTTTCCATACTACTAGTCCTTGTTTTGAAATGGGTTACATCCTAGATTACTTACTTCATGGCCTTTGATCTTTCATTTCAGAAATTTATATCTGAACATCATGATTTTTTATAATAGCTAGCACTGTTCTTATTGTAGCCTGTGGTAGTCACAAAGAAATATGAATTTTAGTAACACTGGTCATTTTTTCCCCAATTCTTTTATAAAAGATACCCAAAAGTCAATCTTATTTTATTTGTTTGTTGTTGTTTTGTTTTTGTTTTGTTTTGGGGGGGCAGGGAGAACAATACTGTATATTAAGTCTTTCCATCCCTTTTATGAATGTGTATATGATTGAGGTACCCTGACACTATGAACATGGTGGACAAAGAAAGTGGACAAAATAAACAACCTCTCATTCTACCCTTCACAATGGTTCTGGTAGTCAAAAGAACATCCCTTCACAGCTATTATGTTTAATCGTGTAGTTCCAGGTGAATATGCATGTGACACCTGTTCCACATATTTTAGACAATAGCAGTGAAGGGATGTTCTTTTGACTACCAGAACCATTGTGAAGGGTAGAATGAGGGGTTGTTTATTTTGTCCGCTTTCTTTGTCTGTCATGTTCATAGTGTGAGCCTCATCATCAATCATTTCTGCACAGTCAATCACTTTTGTGATGAATCATGATGTAACCAATTATGATCCAAGCTTGTAGGCCCTACACACAATTTCCCTTTTCAAACTCTTGTTATTCAACATGCACAGCATTCTTAAGTCTAACCTCTAATTATTACTGAATAGCCTAGATGATCCATGCACCTGCTTTGTCCAGATCGGCACCCTTGCCAAATGGGTCACCCAGCAAGTTCTTTGTTCTGCAGGTCGTACATCCTGTGCTCCAAATCCATTGCTCCTCTTGTAAACAAAACTACAATAAACAATAAGCATCTCTAAACATTGTAGGCTTAATGAAGGCAAACATCCCAAAGGCCTCCTTCTTTCTTGTCATTGTAGTTTTAAACAATATGGTGAGATTGCTCAGTAAATATTCAATAGTTTGGAAGGAGTTCTAAGGAAGATTTATGGTCTTCTTGGCTTGACCTCATTATTGAGGCTGTGAGGACACCCAATTACTAGGGGGATTTCCTGTGTAAACATAAAAGGAAGCAACTGACACCCCTTGTACTAAACTGCTTATTCACAGAGAAAGTGTGTATGATCTATGATACATAGCCCTATATGTATACTGTTTTTGTAGTGTCTTGACTGTAAAATCACAAATAACTAAAAAGAAATGTGTCCAAAAAGTGTGACTGGGAGAGGCTTGTTTTTACACTTACTGCTTATCCACATGAAGCACCTATACCTAGATATTGGCCTACATACTGTACTCTTGAGTTGTCTTTCTGCTGAAGAGACCAGTTACTATAGATCTACATGAACATTTACTGCAACAAGGGGGGGGGGTGGTATTTTAACCGAGAGTCATTAAGAGTCATTTTCCCCTAACTTAGCATTGACTGAACTTGCAGCAAAACTGGACACTCTAAATTTGATACAAATTTTTTGTTTACTTGTTTGTTTGCTTGCTTGTTGTGTGTATGATTTTGTTTGTTTTTGTTGTTTTTTTTTTGTTGGGGAGGGGTTTAACCACATGATTTAGGGCACTTGTTATTTGTAAGAACAGTGTTGGTGGTGGTTAGATGCTGCTCTTCAGTCTTATCAGATTATCTGTGCCAAGATATGCATGGCTAACATTAACAAGGGATATACATCATTTAAATTAGTTAAGTATTAAACTTGCATTTACGTTGGCATGATAAGAAGTTAAAGTGAAGCTAATCATTGTAAGATTACAAAGCACAAAATCAACTGGACATCTCCAGCAAGTAGTTTGGAAATCTAGTCATGCCTACGAAACTCACAAGTGGGCAGCTTGTGTTGTATAAATGTAGCCAAAACTTATCGGGAGGGGGGGGGGGGGGGACAAATAATATCTTCTGCACATGTATGCATGAAGAAAAACAAATGCAGATGAAAATAGCAAGTCATATCAAATTTAAGTGAGCCTGAAGTGAAAATAGAAAAATTTTACACTGTTTTTTTTTTAAAGCTGAAAGTTTAAGAAAGATTTCTCTACATAAGGAAGGGGGGATCAACAAAGGAAGCGCTGAAAGTGGAAACACTACATCTATCATGTTTGTTTCCCATTCATTATGTTGTGGACACCCATGTGGCATGGGCAATAGGAAAATCCCACTCATTGGCTAAAGAACAACAACTGGCATCCCTTTAGCTCAATGCACAAAGTACTCAACGAAGGTCAAACAAAGCCTTTTTGGAAGTGACCCCAGCTTCTAGGTCAACTCTTTGTGTACTGTGGGTGGTGCATTCTCACTGAGCCAGACGAGCTAGTCTGAGCCCCCAGACCTGTTGGCAAAACGTACTTCTGACTAGAGAGCAGACAATGGAAATGGAGGGCATTAATTTGCTTTTGTTTCTTTTGTTCCTATACTTCATTAAATCAGACATATAGCAATATAAAGACATACTAATACAGAATATTGTTCTTTAGTAAGTTCCTCAGGACAACACTGCTGTACAACGTAACTTTGAACACTGATTTTACCATACTTAATACCAACAATGAAGAATGAAAAAGCAGTAGATTTCTATTTTTTGTTGTTTTTAGTACAGTGAGGTATGTTGTTAAATTCCATGAAAAGCGGTAGTTTACTGCCTAAATCGGTACAGTTGGCAAGTATATGTATGTTTTACGTGTTGTCCATACAGAGAATAAAATAAAATTATAAAAATTAAAAATTGGGAGTATCAACATCTGAATTCTCGATTTATCATCATTTAACAAGGTGAATGGGGTTGAAACTCATACGAATGCCAAAAATCTGAATAAGTACAGTATCCGGACATCCTGTGAACAATACAGAAATACGGCAACCCATGAACATTTTGTTTAAACATCAATTCAAACATAACAATTTCCACCCCGTTCCCCCCCCCCCCCCTCCCATTTCTATCCATGGAAACCAGCAGGACATTATTCAGCTTGGCATTACAACACAAACATCAAAATGTGCGTACTATGATACTGACTCAAGATATACTGTAAACAAAATTGGGTCTCCAGAATGAACAAAAAGTCTGTATTTCCAGACTAAGGAGAGGCCCTGGCCAATTTTTGTCATTGCTCAAGTTCAACTATTTAGCACAACGCCCAATGTATGCACACTATCTACAGTACAAAGGAAGCCCTGCGTGATCGAATGCACCATTATGATTTTATTGTGGCAGTAATAGTACTCCATCTTCCGATTCCAATGAAAAGTTTCAAAGTAAAATTTGATAGCTCTATTTCCACTCTACATGTTTATCATAAAAATTGAATGAGAAGCTGGTTATTGTATAAACACAGTGACCCAAACTTTGATTTTTCCCCATGTATTTTCTTCATGATAAATATCTTCAAGTCTTCAACTTACTTTCAATGGACTATAAATGTGCTTGAAAATCTCTAAAATGGTTACTGTACAAATGCAATATCCCAAAGAAGTACAAAATGTACATACATGTAATGTATAAAAGTGGGCTTTTGTAATGTTTTTTTGTTATTGTTGTTGTTGCTGTTTGTTTGCTTTTTTATCATTCAAGTCATACATTTTCAACAACATTCTCAGCTGGAAAAATGAGTTAGAAAGGCAGTAACTCAGATCCCTGTAAGAATTAATGCCCTTCTTGCTAAGAGAATTTATCAAATTCTTAAAATAACAAATTGTATGACGTTAAGATTCTAAGATTCTGAGATCTTAATTCATACAAAGTGGATGGAAAGTTCAGTAATGATAATAATAATAAAATACTATAATATTCTTCCAAAGTGATAACAAAAGGCTGAGAAAACTCCTTTTAACCTC
The DNA here is from genome assembly GCA_029962745.1 of Echinometra lucunter. Classification (NCBI taxonomy): domain Eukaryota; kingdom Metazoa; phylum Echinodermata; class Echinoidea; order Camarodonta; family Echinometridae; genus Echinometra; species Echinometra lucunter. The sequence continues at coordinate 17,504,189 of CM057170.1, forward strand.
CTCCAAGAACTCAGGGGTGGTATTCTGAGACTGTTTTAACTCTGTTTTAAGTCTGTTTTAGCAAAGCGGTATTCTGAACACCGTCTTATCTCTGTTTTAATATTTGTTTTAACTTTTGTTTTATCTTTCTAACCGCACATTTTAATTTGCATGCTTGGCGCAATTCGTGCGAAAAAAAAAAATGTCATGTATTCTGAAGACCGTTTTATCTCCTGTTTTAACCTTTTCCACTGGACAATTCATGCTCTTGAGATAAACCACTGTGGGAGGTGTTTTAACTTTGTATGTGGTATGTCATGGCGGCAATTTTTTTCGCTCATTGTGTTTTTTGGTTGCAATGAGGGGGATAACGAGATCCAGTAAACCTTGCTGATATTGCAAAACAACATTTCGAGAGAATTTTTGCCGATTTTGGCGATTTGCACACGATTTGCAAAACTAATTCTGTCACATCATCGCATCAGTTTATTAAAGCAAGAAACTAAGCGCAAATTAATGCGCTCATTTACAACGCGAATATAAGTTCACGCACCCCTTCCCCGGGGGGGGCGATCTTATTGGCTGAATCATCTTAGAACCATCTCTTACGACTTTCCCTATTGGATGATATTTTTGTGGTGGGTGTGGCTTTGATGACTTACAACACCGTTAAAACAGTTTCCAGAATACTGTTTAAAGACCGTTTTAGCAGTGTAAGTCGGTGACTTAAAACAGAAGTTACAACAGAACTTAAAACACAGTTAAAACGGTGTTCAGAATACCACCCCAGGCTTCTCTATAAATTTAACATTTGACATACAGTACCCACAGTACACATGCACATGTATACCGGTATTTGCTTTTCAACACTCAGGGAAAGATACACTCAACAAATAATGGTTTAGACAGGTTACATGGGTCCTATGACTTCCTTATTGCTTCAGTGTATTATTGACAATTTGAAGGATTCAGGTTGTTAGTTTAGTGGTCAATTAGTGGGAGTATTTGTAATGGATCAAGGGTAATTTTACACAAATACTTCCTTATCCCTCAGGCATTGCAAATCTGTACAGAGACTTTAGGTACAAGTACATACTGCATTGTGAACAAGTGATCTTTTACAGTGTGAGTTTCGAAACCATGGTTCTGTTCATCACGGAATCTCTTTTCAATTAATAGCTGCAGTACAAGTGGGATTTCATTCAACTAATTTTTTTAATTTCTAGATTTTTTCCCCGCGAGTTCTTTTAGACCTACAGTGTACACGTATTCATGTAAGTACAGTGTATGTAATCAATACATGTCTACAAAGAACTCAACAAAACAAAACTAGTAGATGAATCCTCGACCGCGCACGGTCGAAATTTATGCCTCCGCAATTGCCAGATCGGAAATATATGGCACATTCATGTTGATTTTTTTATTTTCATGTATACAATAACATCTATGACCTTGACCTTTGACCTTGTGACCTCAAATCTAATGAGACCATTATGAGACCTTCCATATGCATACATGAGCCAAGTTTGGAGTTGAACCGTCACAGAGTTAAGTATCGCAAGAACAAGCAATTTTCATGTATATAATGACCTCTATGACCTTTGACCTTTAACCTTGAGACCCAAAAATCTAATCAGATCATTGTCCCTCCCATATGCATACATGTGCCAAGTTTAAAGCTGCTCCGTCAAATGGTTGTTGAGTTACATGTATCGCGAGAACGGACCATTTCTATGAAAATAATGACCTCTATGACCTTTGACCTTTGACCTTTAGACCCTAAAAGCTAATCAGATCATTGTCCCTCCCACATACATACATGAACCAAGTTTGAAGTTGATCTGTCAAATGGTTGAGTTATCGAGAGAACGAACCATTTCTATGTACATAATGACCTCTATGACCTTTGACCTTTGACCTTGAGACCCCAAAATCTAATCAGATCATTGTCCCTCCCATATGCATACACAAGCCAAGTTTGAAGTTAATCCGTTAAATGGTTCTTAAGTTATCGCGAGAATGAAAACGGGACGGACGGACGGACGGACGGACGACCCGAAAACAAAATGCCTCCGGCAAGCACCTACAGTGGGCGGAGGCATAAAGATATACAATGTAACATATATGTATGGTGTACAATGCTACTGTAAGCCCTTACTCATCCATAGTCAAGTTATTCCTTATTTGAAGGGGGCATGCGCTACTTTCAACGACTTCAATATTTGAACTTTTCAGTGGTATCAAATCTATGGCACACACGTCATTGTTTACGTTGGTGCTCCGATTCATTTCAGGAGAGGAACTCCCGTAATTTGCGCCGACCTGAAATCGTTTGCAAGGAATATTTCACAGAAACTAGGCAGTCATGCTCACATGACAAGGGAAAATTGGCAAAAATGAGAGAGAATATGAAAATAAGATATGAGGTGATCTAAACTTGTGATGCTCTTGCGTACGGCTAATTGAATCATATGGGATAGTTCGGAGACTGACGCAATAATCGATTCGGTGAAAAGTGGAAGTGGGCGAGGAAAGGAACCTCATGCTGGAGGGAATAGGAAGTCATAAAACATGAACCACCAATTAGTGGTAACTGATGCTCAAATATCCACATGTTGGGAAGTTTTTAAATAAACACACATGATTTAATTTCCAAGAAGAAGGTTTTTTACGGGAAATCTCTGGCATAATTGTGGTTTTCTCAATTAAATATGTCAATAATGGCTACTAAAGTGGAAAGATACTTAAAAAGGCAATAATTCAATACATGGAAATGTTCATGAAAGATCGTTACACCATGAACCAAAAGTGTATGAGAATCAAGTTAACATACATTCTCATGGTGGAAAAAAAACAAAAAAAAAACAAAACAAAAAGCGTGTTTCATTATATTTCTATGCTATACATCAGGGCTTCACGCTATCTCTTTATACGGTATAGGGGGTCCAGTCCAGATTGAAATTTTAGAGCCTGTTTCAACAGAGACATGATGTAAACATTTTTAGAATGGGGGGGTCTTAAATAAGATTTGGGGAGCCCAAGTGTTACAAGTGCATGTCTGTGTCAAGTTCTGTTGTTGATGCACATGCTCTTTCCTGCAAATATATCATCATGGACAGTACAAGAAAAAAAAAAAATGTGAGGACTTCTTGTACAGACTGAATTATAAAGATGAAAACTAATATTGTTGCAATGTCAGACAAACCATGGATATGCTTTCTATTCATCTACATTTAGAGCAGCTTTAAAGCCATGAATATAAAATATAAATTTATAAAGAAAAACCTAAAAAGTTGAGAAATTTGATTTAAGGGCCTCCATATATGATGTACATGTAGACTATAAAGTGCTAATGATCCAAACACAAATTAAAAACAGTAATACATGTAAATTACACAAGCTTCATTATGAAATTCTTCCGTGCCTGGGTTTTGCCTGTGAGACTACACCCCACAGGCATTGCCTCCAGCAGTGGCATATTTTCTCTCGCTACACTTGACATATATGGCCCATTCAGGCTTTATCGCATGAAGGCAATGGGATTAACTTTCATAGTACTGCCACTGCAGGCAGGGATGCATCCTCGATGCTAACCCCCCATTCAGACCACCAAGACCCACTGTATACACACACTTTGGCTAGAGAATACAAAGTTTATCTAAATAGACGTGTGAGTATCATTTCTAACGAAAATTTGATGAAGAAGTACATGTATACAAATAAAAAACAATACAACAACAAAAACATATTATATGCTGGGCACGGCTTACAATGAATGTGCACTGATATGCCTGTCTAGCCATGATTTTGCATCCTCATAGCAATATCATGAAATACATAATGTACGCTGACACTGAACAAATAGTGTCAGCTGACTTTCCCAAAACAACTTCCTTTATACGATGATTCATAATGTACACAATACTTTTTCAAGTACTGTGTACACCTGTACATGTACACCCCTTTTGCTAACACAGTGATTTCTTCACGACTTGTGTATAATTTTCTAATCGTCTGAACAGGCCAAGAGTGTAGGCTGGCAGAGGAGCGATGATATGAATTATTAAGATAGGGATGAGAGGAGAGGATGATATGTGCGCACATGCTGGGAAACGTGCTTAGGGCAGCAGAGGTTGTGTCAGTGTTAACATCCTGCAATCAAACTGCCTTCCTTGGCATCGTTCACACGGCCAGCATCAACTGATTGCAGTACAAGATAATTCAATCATAGAGTATGGCCACTTCAAAGCCTTATTTAAACTACATGTATGCATGCATATGTAGAACCTACAGAAAATGAAGGAATCTCAGGCCACTATTCCAACAAACAAAATCCTCAAAACTATTCAACTTATCACTGTTGAGCTACATTATCTTGCTATCAATTTTTATTAACATAGAGGCTACATGAGCACATGAACCTGCACTTCTTTCAATATTTAGAGTATATTTTGTCAGAATTCTATGAGAAGTCATGTCTTTATCGCAAGAACTACAGATAAACTTTGTATTGAGGTAAGGTGTTCGAATACAATGACCAGGCACTGGCAATGGGAAAGATGCCAAGAGGCCCGTCAACGACACCATCAATGAGCTGCATAATCGGCAAGGGCTCTCTTCTTTCTCTCTCTCTCTCTCTGGGCTATCAGTCTCAGCTGGCAACACTAGACGGGTCATTAACTCAGGTTTATCTTCTAGCATCCAGTGTGTCCACATTAAATTAGGAGCATCCATCGAAGACAGCCATGTCAAACAAATCAGTGCTCAGTGATTTATCAAGAATTACAATAATCATGCTCCGAGTATGAGTGATGGGGGACGGCTGGTGATGGATGGGCGGCTGCATGCATCAGAATTTACACCTGACAGCGTACAAACAGACACGCTGCAACTTTCAGTTTCAAGGGCACTTTGAGCTTTAGGCATATTTGCATGTATACTTCCATTTTCTGTTTTATATCAGTTTGCATTGTATAAGAATAGAAACAAAATACATGTAAAACAAACCATCACTTCTAGGTTTCTTCCTTCAAATGCCCCTGTCTCTCTCTTTTCATCATTCCTTTAGCCTAATAGCCATGTTTGTGTTTTTTTTTCTTGTACATTTTTCAACATGTTTTTACCGACTCGTCGGTTGACCGGCAGAAGTGAACAAGCACCCTTGACCGGCAAAAGGGAACATGCGGTCAAATATTGAGATATTTAAGAAATCTATGAATAGTTACTTCAAGATATTCATACCAGATCTATTCTTGAATATTCTTGAAGTAATTATTCACAGATTTCTTAAAATATCTCAATATTTCATTTTGACCCCATGTCAAGGGCACTCGTTCCCTTCTGCCGGGCAACGGACGGACTCATATTCAGAGTGCAGGCAACTTAACAACTATTAACCCAAGAATTGAATAGACTGTGTTTAAAATCAGGGGACCAAAAAAGGCCTCTTTTCTCCATTTCTAAATGATATCCTAGCCAATGGATATGAATCTATATATATGACAGGGTTTTCAAAAAGACAGAAGTACATGTAAAAACAAAACAAAACAAACAATAATTAAATTTCTTAAAACTATATTACATGTACATGTACCTCCTACATTATATTAGGGAAGATGCTGGCCTAGGCACAGTATCACTTGCTTATATACATGTATTTTATTTATAAAAACAGCTCAATATTTTATACATTTTTTCCATAACGAATGCATTTCATTACTAATACTCAGAAAAGATGCACCTTACATGTATCTCCTTCTTGAATCGCAAGAAGATCAAATGTTTGAGGAGGGTAATCCACTCTCTCCATCAAGTCTGATTAGCAATGCAATCGCCCCGTCAAGTGCTCATCATTTGTCAGTATGCACGATGCCATAGCCTGTGGCTAGCTAATGGGTCTGAGTCACCGTCGCTGGACACAGGGTGAATGACTGAGAGTGGTTATCCAAAGCACTCAACAAGCTTTCTGAATGGATACATGTAGTAAAGGCCCTACAATACATGTAACTTAACCCATCTCACGCTTTATGTTCAACATGTTAACCCATTCGTGACAAGAATTATTTAAAGCCTAATTTGATCAGCTTTTATTCTTCAAATTGGCAACACCAACATTCTTATTTTATTGCTACATTTTCTTATAAAAACGTCATGTATCTGAAATGAATATAAATTGACAGAAATTATGAGAAGTCAAAAGTTGCCAATTTGCAGGGGAAAACGGTGATTTTAAACCTTCTATCACATTGCCAATTTAAGGATTTTAATGCTTATTTTCCTTTTAAATATTTTCAGCATCAAACAATGAATACTGACTCAACCAAAATGGGCACGGTTTGTGTAGAATTTTTTGCTCTTTCTGCTCATGTATTTGGTATGATTTTTAGGGCTTTGCATCAAAAGATATTAGGCCAAACCACAAAATGTGGACCTCTGTCACGAATGGGTTAAGCAAAAATTTGCTGATATAGAATAAAGCAGGGAATACATTTACATATACATGTACATGTAGACCAACATGCAATGTTCAGGGTTGACTTTCACAAAAAGCCTGGAAATGAAGCACTAGATGTGCCCAAATTTCGGTTATGGTGCCATAGAGTAATTGTAGACACCCCCACAGAGGCCATTACATGTAGCTGGTATGGATCCTAAAATAGCTAGGCATACCTGTATGCACTAAACGAATTTGAATTTAGACCCTCATAAAACTTTTCCATATCTGCCACGTGAAGTCATGTAACTCTCTACAAAATCTACAATTAGTGTAGTAGGTAGATGAAACAATATGCCACATATTGTTGAATACTGCCACATACATGGACATGTACATGTGCAGGCCAATAAAAAAAAAAAATTACAAGGGGAGGGGTATCATCTGATATATTAAACACAGATCTATGTAAACAGAGAAAGAGGGAAAGAGATTCACAGAGACAAAAACAGAGCTGGAGAGAGAGAGAGAGAGAGGGGGGGAAGAGTCAAAAGGGCGGTGACATTGCAGCTCACAAATCCATCTCACTCATGTCACCTCGATGATTAAACAACATCTGATTGAGAAGGCACAAAGCCAAGAAAATGTTCACCCTCTGTTAGGTTAGGCCCATGACCTTAGAGTGCTGCAGAATGCTACCCCCTGCTGATTGGAGGGGTCACCGTGGAAACCAGATACCAACACATAATAGGATGTCACTTCTCCATTAGTGTAAACACAGTTTCCATCTTGACTTTACGCTTGTGTGGCTTCTTTCTTTCTCTCTCCTTCTCTCTCTCTCCATGACTACAAGTATTCCTAGATTTGGATTGGTTCATCAAAATGCTGCTGGCATTTGTGCTGCAACCCAAAACATAATCTCTATTTCTCTCTCTCTCTCCCTCTCTCCATCTCTCTACCTCTTGTGTCTTTGAAACCCTATTCCTGAAAAATAACAAAGTTAATTTCATTTCGTTTCTTCCTTGTTTCCCCATCTCTCCTCCTCACCCCCCCCCCCCCTCTTTCTTTTCATGTAGCATTATATACATGTATGGGTTGACCTCATTCTTTGTTATCAATTATGAGCCTGTGAACTATTACCAAAATACGGAATGATTGCCCAGAGACTAGAGTCTGACCAAATTTCTTCAAGCAAGGGAATTGACACCACAAACAAACATATCATCTTACTTATAATACAAGCCCTTATCCTAATTCTTTCCATTTTCTTTTAAATGACAGCTAATAGCTATTGCATATCCTAAATTCAGGGTAGGTGACAAGGATGCGTGGAATTGATTGGTGTTCCAGAAACGTGAAATGACAACGTGAATCAGAATGGGCCACGCTGAATGAGGATCACTGAAGGATCTAACATGGGATGAGTCAGTATTCAGTAACGTCTGTGATTACGTGGGACTAATCATTCTGAAACACTTGAGGTTTGTTCACATATGACGCAGCAAACTGCAATGTTATTTTTGTTGTTGTTGGTTGTTCTTTATCAATATGTACATGTAAATAAATATCAAGTGGGGATGAAAAATGTAGCGGCTTTCCAAATAGGTGTCACATGTTCTCTGTCACTTGGGAGTTAAAACATACACAAAAGTGAAACCTATACCTATTACACTAGTATGAAAAGGAAAAAAACCTGCAGCAAATCTGACAGTTTACTGCACCATATGTGAACGAAGCTTTAGTCCAGAATACATGCCTTGAATCACAATTAGAAATGAAGTGCATGTGAGTGTGTGATCTGGTTAAGGAACACTTCAGGATAAAAGGGGTTCTTTCACAAGTCTTACAGTTGCCTGCAATTTAGTTCAACAGCATTTACAGTTCAGGTTACTGCAATCGTATGTTGAAACAGAATAAAGTACAAGATTTCTTGAGTCAAAGTACACTCAGACATAAACCAGAACAGTATATTAAAGCTTAATCAATGCTTATATAGCTTGTTTCCCCTTGTACAGCAAACTGGGTCAAAGAGTGTATATTTGAGAACCTGGACAAATTTTTAAATCCACAAAAGCAACAAGAGAAGCTTAAAAGAAACCAACACCCTCAAGTCAGGTATTTTTTTAATCAGAGCTAAAAGATGGAATAAAACAGTAGAGCAAAAATTTGAATGAAATCCAAAACTTTAAGTACAAAAGAAAAAGTAAAACAAAGAAAAACTATTCAATTACATGTAATGTCACTTGTTTTACATGAGGGTAGTCTCGGAAGTATTAAATATCAAATCATGAAAGAATGAAGACAAACTTCAAAATACCAAACAAAGAAATTGATAACATCAGTCAACTTGATAGAAAATTCATCAAAGCTGTAGGAATGTATATATGTCTGTAAAAATAAGTGTAAAGATTTACTTCATATGTTGATTTACAAACAACTCCTACTGCATGAAATCTTCAGCAAGTACTTTCAATTCCATGATTTCTTATTTTGGTGAGGACATAAAAGAGGATTCTTTCAGATCAAAAAGATCTGAACCGCATCTTACATGTAGCTGATTTTCTTTGGAATCCGTTATCATTTAGAATTCATTTAATTCAAGATTACGTTAAAACCATTTGATAAAAGTGTTTTTCACAGAATTATACAAGAATGGTACCTAAAGTCTGTGACAGCTTTAAAATTCAGTATTATCCCCAAGAAAAATTCACCAAGGATAGACTTCTTGAAAAGGAATATTACCATAATTCTGTGCTACATAAGCCTCCTGGTTTTCTTGGGTTTAGGGAGCCTGGCTGTGGTAAACCTCTTTACAGCCAATAAAATAACTTGAGAGATAAATCACTACAGATTAGTGCTGCATATCAATGCCAGCTACTCATATCAGTGACAGCCTAAGTGGTTTCACCTCTGACTTCCATGTTTATCAATACATCACTTAATGCCTCCATCTCATACTTTAAAGGGCTCAGCCAATCACTTTGCCATCATTTTGAAAAAAATGTTAACCAGGTATGAACAGCTTTATATAGCGTAGGTACATCTGATTTACTTGTATGCAAAGGTTGTTAAATGCAAAATGGATAGGGAGTAAGCTCTGGGATCTTTTTGCATGAGAAAAATGTGTGGATGGGATGTATGCGACCCTTTCTGGGGTAACGAATGCACAGCATACGCCAAATTGACTGTCGGGGAAGAAGGCAATCGAGTACACAGATCAACCACAGCCATTGAGGAGGGTCATTAGCATTTTGCTATCCCCCGCAAACGCAAAATACACACACAGAGAGCGCATTTCACCACACGCCATCAATCCCCCTCACACACACACTCACACACTCTAGCATACACATCCCCTTGCATTGATTGCTTGCGATGACTGAGACGGAGCACCGCTAGGGATAAAATGGCTAAGCACTCGTCGTCCCACGCTCTGGGCTCGGAGTCCCTACAGAGATGGTGGATGCCAATAATGCCCAATTGAGCATGCCAAATGTCTGGCATCATGAACGAACTCAACAAGATGCCTGAGCTAATCCACGCCATCCCGTTCCAGGCTGCGCACCGCGTTAACCACAGGACTTGCCGTATTTATTTTCGACCCCTCTGCACCCAGTCACTCGGACGTAATTGCGAGGCGTCTGCAACAGGAAGTCGGCTACTATTCCTTGAGTCCCGCAAACCCACACACACGGGAGCACGAAAAACAAATGATATATCTCTCTGCCCCCTCCCAGCAGGAAGTATGCATTTGATCTCTCTAGCATATCAAAACGACTTCCTAATAATGTCACCTGACTAGAGGGTGAGGGGGCCCTGTCAATTCAAGCTTGTACAGCCAGGTAATTGAATCAACACATTTTCTACGGACCAAGGACAAGTACAAGCTAATATGACACACATCTATTTCAATAGAACAAGCACTTTCTTCTTGTATTACGTCAGTAGATTGGTTGCCTACAAAAACAAAATAGGCAACTTACAAAATTAAGCATACCATTATGCCTGCAATATATATGTTCTCTGCAGGCAATTAACCCATTCGTGACAGGAATTATTTAAAGCCTAATTTGATCAGCTTTTATTCTTCAAATTGGCAACACCAACATTTTTTTTTTATTGCTACATTTTTCTTATAAAACATCATGTATCTGAAATAAATATAAATTGACTGAATGTATGATGAGAAGTCATAAAGTTGCCAATTTGCAGGGGAAAATGGTAAATTTAACATTTTCATCGCATTGCCAATTTAAGGATTTTAATGCTTATTTTCCTTTAAAAAAATTTCAGCATCAAACAATGAATATTGATGCAACTAAAATGGGCACAGTTTGTGTAGAATTTTTTGCTCTTTCTGCTCATGTATTTGGTATGATTTTTAGGGCTTTGCATCAAAAGATATTAGGCCAAACCACAAAATGTGGACCTCTGTCACGAATGGGTTAATAACTACATGTAAAACATCATGAATTTCCATGAGATTTCAAAAGCCCCACCACAATAATTAACCCCCCCCCCCCCCATCAAAGATCCATCCAAATATTCCAATGCTTTACGCAAGTACGCAAGTACACGTACACATGTATTAAAGCAAGATGTCCCCAAGATGTCCCTGAAGGCTTTACATTTTGCAGTATACGGATTCACCAACAAAGGTCGAATAAATCAAAACCTTTCGGAAGATGAAAAATTAAAGTACGATGATATACATCACTCAAGAATATTGATTTATCAACAGGGCTTCACCAACCTTGGATTGATGCGACCATAATTCCATAATGATATACCCAATGGCCAAGGTTCCTGTAAATGCATTGCTGCTCACAAGTTTAAGGCAATAACATGTGAGCTTGTCTTAAGTGGCATCATCGCTTATCTGGGCAGAAAAACAAATTTGTGCGCTCTAGCGTTAAAGTCAGGAGGAAGAAATAGCCAGGGGCTAAAGTGGATAAAAATTCCCATCAGTCTCACGGAGCTTTCACTTCGATGAGTCGGGTGGGATGACGATTTCATCGTGCACGGTGTAATGCGATGTGTTAACCAGTACATCATTTCACTCCACTGCCCGCAGGTAATAAGCAGTGCTGTTTCTCATTGCCTAAGAATTACCTTTCGAAAGACACTCCTTACTTGATCTTGATCACAAGGCAGATTAAATATTTATCATTTAACATCGATGGGCTTCAACCTCCTCACTTTTCTCCATGTCTCTAACATATTCTCTTATCACACCTCTTTATAATACAGCAGTGTACATCTACCACATTTCTTTTCTGTCTTTTTATCCTACATGTATACAAGCACATGTAGAAGTGTGGAGGTGTCAAGATGTGGTCCATTCACTTGACTGAGTTGACTCTCAATCAGAGGGTTGCGGGTTCGAATCCCAGCCCGGCACTAACCTCTTTTTGGCAAGACATTTATGCTTCTCTGCCACTCTCCATCAGAGTGTCAGTGGGGACCTGATATGCTAGAGTGCTACATATTTGGCCTCTAAGCTATGATCAGATCATCACGGTAATAATGTTGGAGCGCTCTGAGCGTCACAACCTGATGGACTTGAGCGCTATACAAGAAGCCACCATTATTATTATCAATCTCTTTAACAATAATTCCTATACTTAACCTTCAAATCACTAAAAACTAATGTAAAGTATGACCTCCACTGCATTTCTGGCTCAGGTACATACATACATAGACAAAGTACACTATGTAGTGCTATTCATCATCATCTTTTATCATTCTTTGTTTATTTTTGTTCAGTTATCAAAATTGGTCTACCATTATCTCCTCACTATTTTCATTTGTTTTTTTACCTGTCTAAATTGGGAAGCTGCCCCCCCCCCCCTCCAAAATTCAAGTTAACAAGTACCTGACATGTACAACATGAAGCCCTCAGAAGTTTATTCACATCTTTAAATTGCATTCTTCGGATTTGCACCATGCCGCGACAACATCATGTTTGCGCGCACTGAACAGCACAATTACACAAACACCCACATGGTAAAAAATCTGAAGGGGAAATGGATGCAGCAACAAGCGAGTACTTTTGAGATGCACTCAATGCCCTTTTTAAAAGGCAGTACAGCAGGCAAGCAGCATTCACAACAATAACATCCTGTGGCCTTTTCTTCTCCATTCTGGCATGAAATCTAGCCGAGGTTGGAAACATGCTTGAGCAACCCCCAGACTACTCGGGTGAGAGATGGGATAGCTCAAAGATAAACAAGATGCAGGATATCAAAGCAAGTTTGATCTTCATGGTTTGAGCCACAAGTGTCTGTTTAGTTTAGTGTGTAAGCACACTGTCCCATGATCGCTGATGTCTTGTGATGATCAGGGGCAAGGTCAATGTCCTATACATTGTACATGTAATCCACATATGTTTTATTTGTTTTTTGTTTGTTTGCTTGTTGTTGCTTGCCATCAAGATCTTTGAAAAATCTGTCTGTGAAAAGTGGACTACACCAGTCCTACCATGCAGGCTACATGTAAATATATAAATGTATGTACATTAACTTAATTTATATCAAATTACATGTACGTGTTACACAAGACAGGTGCAACATGGAGTATAATGACATAAATGCACAGTACCATGAACTAAACCAAACCAAACAAAACTAAACCAAACCAAACCTAACCAAACCAAACCAAAACAAACCAAACCAAACCAAACCAAAACAAAACAAAACAAAACAAAACAGAAGAAAACAAGAAGTAAAATCCTTCTTTCTATAACCAAACTAATATTTGCTTGAAACATTTTGAAGTTGAAGGATATATTTTTGCAATATTCAAAATTGCAAAATTAGAAGTATTTTTGAATACTGTCACTTCTGCCAGTAAAATGGCGAATGTTCCTTTAATAAAATGATTCTAGGGCTGTATCAGGTCCTCCCAATCTCTTGACAGTGACAAGGCAGGTTTGGACAGACATCCAGTGATATCATCAGCCCAATTGTTTCAGAATCGATTGGAACCCTTTCCCATTTCTTCCAGGTGGATCGAATCATGAATAAAAGATAGGTCACATTCTCTTCTTGATAGATTCACAACTTGGGAGTTGTGATGCTACTGTTTCTGATTAGTAGCAGTGAACATTCAAAAGAGACATTTTGTGTAACAAATTCATAATGTAGGTTAACAACAGCTGATGTTGAACATTCAAGAGAGAGACATTATGCACAACAAATTCATAGGTTAAGACAACAAGAAGCATTCCCACTACTGCTCCATTTTAACTTAACACTTAAAAAGTAATAATTCTGGAAGATCCTTTGTACAATGGTACAAATACAAACATTTAGAGCTACAAATGTATACCAAATGGAAAAGAAGTTAATTTTCAGGATCTGTCACATACGTGTACAGTGTACTTGTTTTTTCCCCTTTACAAAAGCTCTTTTCACATTTTCAAGAAAAAGTAAAAAGTACATACAACATGTAGCTCTTGTTGATTGTCTTTTCGGAAGGCTATAGGCTGCATGATCATCAGTCGATATTTGATAAGTGAAACAAATGATATCTGCCACAAAGTTACAAAACCATCAATTTACTGACATTTTGTTCAGGTTTTTGCTCCGAGTGTTCTATCATTTCTCAGTGAGCATTCCTGCAGAGCAATTTTTATCCCTTTTCCACATTTATTTTTTGTTGTTGTTGTTCTTGTATCCTATCTTTCCAGAGCTATTTTGAAGCTTACAAGAGTGAAATGGCTCATTTCTGCTCCTGTGTATATTTTCACTGGTTGTCCCAAACCTTATAGTATTGCATCCACTTGCTTACAATTTTTCTCCTCTACATTGTAAATACTCAGGCATACAGGTATGCAAACCAATCAATATGCCAGAGTTAGAGTGTCATAAATCATAGACAGAACGATGTGAGGCAACACGAGATCTCACATTTTACGAGTTCAGTGCAAACTTAACTAAAAGAAAGCGTACAAGTTTCCTCCGTGTGGACGCACCGTGAGGGAATGGGGTTCATGACTCAGACAGAGATTATGTTCACAATGTTAATTATTTTTGTGTGACTTTCATGTCACTCATGAGACATCACTCTTTGTCTGAGAAAGGCTCTCTCCCATGCCTGTGCATCAGAAACAGGTGTAAGGAAGAGTGCACGGTTTAGGTTTCACTTAATGGAATTAAAATAATGTCTTTGAGCTGGGACGGGGTTTTATTCCACCGGGTCATCTTTATCATCAGTCTCCACGAAAATACACTGATTCTCGAAGATGTGTCACTTTCTATGGTGCAACTGAAAATGCGTCCATGCATGTGCCAGAGAATGATGCGCATTAGGATTGTTTAACACAGACCCTTGATCATGGGGTGGCAATATATCTTATACCAGTACAGGAAACTATGCAGGAAAAGTATGCCCTACATATACATGTATGTATGTTTAAACAATTATCCTGATTCCCAAGTAGCCTTTATGTCATATGCAGTAAAAATTTCCACTAAAAAGGGAGGGAAAATCAGAACATATTTCTCTGTAATGTATACATGCACATAAGTAAATAGAGCTTAAGTTAGAAAGAATGAATGAATAAGAAACCTGTACGTCTGTAAGTATGATTATAATAGAGGGGAAAAACTGTAAGGATCACAAGAAAAATAACAAAATGACAACTACAGTCAGAGCAATGATAAAGGTCTAATTAATTTCAACATCCCATACCCAGGTTTATGATACATACATACCTGCATGGTGGATTGCAGATCATAAAAGCCCCAAACACACCTTATTGTGTCAGCATTTAGTGTCAGGCAAGTAGGCCACAAAACCCACCCTGTACCTCAAAGATATTGGGCTGCCTTGCCGACAACAGGAAAGTCTCAGGGCTAATGTAACATCCGATAACATTACCTGACATTTGCTTTCCCTTGATTCACAAGCTTTATGAGGCTAAAAATACACGTGCCACCATACTGGTATTAGCTTGATTTCAAGGCTGAAATGTGCATTTATGGTATGAATCAGGCCACTGCCATACAACAGAATTCACTGATCCTTCAACATGGTCATGACACAGTAAATCTTGTGTTTTATGGGGGGAAACTCTAAAAATTGGGGGGAAAATAGTAAATGTATAAAGGTTTATAATCATCAGTGGAAAATGTCCTGAACTTGTCACTAAGTATATCATTTTACTGCATGCATTTACTATCAAATATGATTGTTAATAAAAATCAATATTTTTATAAAATTTCCTAGGCGCCAAAAAACCTTGGTAATCAAAGCTCAAGGTGCAACTTTGGCAAAATATAAAATCCCATAACAAATAGACACACACATGTTGGTGCAATAGGAGAGGTTATGACATGAGAGGGACAAGCAATATGCCTACAGAATAGACAGATACTTAAAGATTATTCTCTGTTAAGTGAAACATTGAATATCCACAATGCATAACTTACCTGCACATTGTTTTTTGTATTGTCTCCCTGAAGTTTGATTAGTTTATCATTTTGGTCTGGCAATTTGAATAATTTACCATCTTTAGTTAGTTTTGCTTGTGCAATTCCCTTTTTGGCAGCAAGCCTCAGCTTACTGCTCAAGTCATTTTCCATCCTTGCATCCACATTGTAAGTTTGGCGAATATACTTTTCCACGCTCTTTAAGGTGGAACCTCCTTCGGCCAACTCCTCAATTGTGCTTAGAATGAGGCGAAGGAAATCCGTACTAAGCGTGAGGTTTCCAAGGATTTTGGTGGTGCTCGTGCCACGGCTGGTGCGGCGGCCACCACCCCGAGTGCCAGTAGTGAACTCGGGGTCGCGGTAGGACGCGACCCCTTTGTTCATCACTTTCAAAACATTGCCATCACGGACACAGAGTTCTAGCTGCTCCTTGATGTCAGTCTGGTCGAGGCCGCGACCGTGCCGGACCGCATGGCAGATACGCTCCTCATTGGGCCTCTGCTTTTGCTTCCTGATCTTGCGAATGGCCTCGAGGATCCACTGAGTGTAGTTAGGGTTCGCCAGGCAAGAATCACTGTCTTTCATCATAATGACACAACATTGTACTGCGTCGTTACCCAGAGCCGTCCATGATAATATTCCACTTTATATAATCCTTTAGAGGGGCTTGGAATCCAACGTCTGAAACAAACAAGCAAAAAGAAAAAGAAAAAAAGAAAATAGTTCTTATTACTTGCATCAAAGGAGATGTTTCAAAATGTCATGCATTTACAGTGATGCTGGTAAGTTCATTTATTTCACATAATCCCCTTTCCTTTTATAGTATCAACTTCTTGAAACATAATATTCCAGTTCAAACAGTTTATCTTTCTGCACTGTCAGTCAAATGCATAAAGTGTTGCTTTAAAAAGGACACTTACATTACACAACCATCAAATCAAGTCAATCAACAAAAGCTTGACATCCAAATCAACCTAAATAACAGTATCAGGAACGCTACATGAAATTTGATTTAGCCTGAAAGAAACACAAACACACAGTTGCAGTGATGCGAGTAATCCTATTTAATAGTGCATTCCCCATCAGTCACGAAGCTAAACTAGTGTGAATTACTTCCTCTGTCCACAAGTTTTCATCCGTATTTGATCAGAAAGAAGAGTCAATGACTCCCTTCAGTTTCGTCATATCCTCTGGAAATTTACGTTCTTAACTGACTCACTTTCATTTACTCTCAGACAAAGAAGAGCTTCAATTTGGCAACTTTCCCAGAAATTGTGCAGCTTTAGAAATTGCATCAGATTGACAAATGTGTTGCCACTTTTTTCTCCGAAACAGAGGGATGGAAATTAAAAGTGACAGTTTTTCTTTCAGGTGAAAGCTTGCTAAAAGCTCATAACAACTAAACAAATAAGGATTATCTTTACGTAAGTCTATCTTTACAAGGAAGTATTGAAAATGTTCATGTAGTATTAATTCCTCATCTATCACACTTCAAATAGGGCATTCATTTGATTGAGAGTTCAGTGGAGAGTCAGTTTTCAGGAAGTACTTGACAAAACCCGAAGTAATGTATAAAGTCTATATCTCTTTCAGATAAAAAAAATATTGAAATGACAATCATTTTCACAATCACCATAGTTGCTGTCAAGAAATTGTTTTAGTGTAGGAGAGCTGTAGGAGTTGTACAACACGATATTTTCTGAGTATCCACACTTTGGAGAGCAATATGCATCATCGGAAGCTGCTGGAACTGAAAGCTTTGCATCTAAAAATACCAAGAAAGAACTCCATAAAAGCCCACATATAGTCGGTTTGACAATTTACAAACGTAGAAAAGTTCTTTCCGTTGAAGTTTTTTCATTGATTCAGGTTCCTATATAGTTTATGAACATTTTCAGCTTGGTTGCCCAAACAGCAACCTTGAGCAATTTGCATAATTTGCATAAATCTGTATGGATAAAGCATATGCCACCCAAGATAACTTACACAGAATATATAAACTGAACTACGTACTAATTGTGTATGTGCGGTGATATGGAACTTTAATAGCGTTGTCAATCTTGTGAATTCACCCTCTGATGAAACGAAACGGGGTACACTGATGTGTGATACTTCCATACTACTGGGGTTTTGTAGGGATGTACATGTAGAATAGAGTTTAAACATATTTTTGCAATTACAGGTCAGGGTTTAGTACTGAAAATCAAGGAAATGTCAACTTCGATATCTACATGTAAATGATTGAAAACTTGGCCTTACATTCATCAAGAATGGTGCTAACAACGGTATATATTTTTCATTCAGACCCATCTTTATAAAAAAAAAATTTAAAAATTTAACTGCAGCCATATTCTAGTCGGAATTAAGTAGCGTTCACGCACAGAATCACATATCAGTGGTAGAAAGTATTTGGGCTCTAGCATTTTAATGTAGGGTGCCTCTTTTGTCATTTTGGTTTCTCCTTGTTTACATTCCTTTTCTGCTCTTCAGTTGGAATTAGTTCGTTTAAGTTCAAGTTTCAATAGATGTTATGTTGCCATTCTCCTCATCAGCCTCTGCCCTACTTCTCTCATCACCTCCATTCCTTTCCTATTCAGATGTGTCCATTCATTCCATCCACACATCTGGTTCTTTTGTTGAACATTCTTCATTACATAATCAACCAGTCATTGACTCATCTTCATCCTAGTTATTTTCTGATTGGTTCTGTTGTTGAATTAGGTTGTTACATTTTAGTTGGATCCTTCCATTTTCTCTATGTTCATTGGTTTAGTGTGTTTGAATATTTATTATGTTATGTTTCCTTGGTTACAAATTTGATGTGGGCCAAGCAGCCTTATATTATAAAAGAGCATTTTTATGTGTAATAAGGACAGATTAAAGACAGATAGATTGCAGATAGATAGCAGAGACACAGACTACATACTGCTTCTTTATTTCCATCTCCTGAGTTCCTGTAACGTTTGAGTTTGCTGAATGCTGAATGTTTGCTGTTTGAACTTTATTTTTACTTCACATTAACTGGATGTTTTACAACCCTACATTAACAAAATACAAAGTCTTATAATTAAATAGATCATTATGTACATCATGATGCACCCTATGTTTGCAACAATCGTATCATATTAAAGATTTTTTTTTTAAATCTTTTTGAAATGTACAATTGAATCGGAAACATACTGGTGGTGCAAGGGTGTTCAAATAATGTTGATTTGATCCATACGGCTAACATTACATGAAGAGGTACAGTACACCCAAAGGAACTAAAACAATACAAGAAGGCCGCCAACCTGCCTGCGCACATTAATACCGGTTCATTAGGAGCAGGCTCCTAATTTCAGGTGCAAAAAAGTACACTCACGGTTGTTTACAGGTATTAAGTTGATATCAACATGACTCTTAGTACAAAAACATGATTTCTAAATGTAAAAATATCACTGAAATGATTTCCATGTCCCACAAACCCCTAATTGGATGAGCATCCATATCTGATTGTGTGTATTAAGGTTGTTTCGTTTCACCAGAGGTTGAATTTACAAGATTGACAACGCTATTGAAGTTCCATATCATCGCGCATACACAATTGGCACGTAATTCAGTTTGAACGTTCTGTGTAAATTGTCTTTGCGTTGTGAAACCTATGCACATACAGACTTATGCAAATTATGCAAATTATGCAAATTGCTCAAGGTTGCTGTTTAGGCAACCAAGCTGAAAATGTTCACAAACTATATAGGAACCTAAATCAATGAAAAAACTTCAACAGAAAGAACTTTTCTAGATTACACAGGACTGTCTAACCGACTAATATAGCAGATCAAAAAGAAAACATACACTGTACATGCATCTCTTTCAGCAGATTCTCCCTTTTCAGAAAAAAAAAACTAAGAACTCTTTTTTTTACCTCTCACTGGTTACCCCAATTTCGAAGATTTCTTCAACTACATGTACATGTGGGCAGGCCTGTGATCCAAGAATGAGAGTGTTGTGGTAACAAAAGAAGTAGGCAGACAAAGGGGATCAGAAAAAAAGGCAAGGATCACAATTAGAGAGCACAGCTGATTTGGCTGGGATTAAAAACTCCCTATTGATGGCTTTAGGCAGAATTAAAGTGTATTCTTACTCTACAATACAAGTAGGCCTACAATGTACATGTACATGTAACGTGCAAGGATGTACAATGTACAATTAGGTCCTGAATGTAATGTACATGTATGTATGTACTTATTGTGCAAACCCGAAAGCCCATACATACAGTGTAAAATACTTGTTTGTATGAGAGTTTGTCCTGCTTGTGATGGCGAAACTGATATTCATTTTGCAAGCCACTTGAGAGAACCTTGTATATGATGCAGGAATATTTAGAGCACATGTATCGATATCTAATAAGTTTTTATCTAGGCTACATGTACATGTACTTAGGCAAGCGGTCACTACAACCATGGACACTGCCATTCCTGTAGAACAAGACTTGATATCTATCAATATAGAAGAAGGGTATATAAAACTGCAACCAAGTAAATAGAGGGTAAAGGTTTAAACCCACCACAATTGTAGGCTACCACCTCCTCCTCCGACTCTATTTCAGAGGAACAAATTTCCCAGTGATTTTGGCGGAACTCGATGCCACCCTCCGCCAGATGATCATTGTTATTGCTGGGTTCCCTCCGCAGCTATGGGATGTGAGGGGGACAAAGGATAGGGGTCAACACCTGACCTGCCTATTAGCCCCATGAATACCTGACAATGCCTGGAAGAGAACTCTGTTGACAAAGCTTCCAGGTGGGAAGCCCAGAGAGCGACTGTTAACACTCTTTCTCTCCTTTCTTCCCACTCTCTCCCCTTTCAGAGTACAAACTTCCCAACAGAAATCAAGTCAGGGAGTTCTTTCTACTCCTTTCTCCCCGATCTGCATTATGTATTTATGTAACCCTTGGAGGACAATGAGAGCGGACAAATCTTTCAATAGGGCGAGGGGTGTAGCAACTCAGCCATGTTTAAACAAGACAAAAGGGTGCAATGTTTAGAGAGGGGAGCATTGCTTTAGTGACTGGAGGAGGGACAACAACAAAAGACTGAGGATACCACAGATGTACAAAGCAGACAGAACCAACTGTGCATAGGAACAAAACTCGAAAACACTGTAGCACAATTTGCATTATGACCTAATCATTCGAATTGATTACTTTTATTAGAATGAAATAAGCATGATATGAGCTGGAATGGCAAAAATGGGATAAGATGAAATTGTGTGGAGGCCAATATTTAACATACTTTCACTACTTAAACATGAATCAATCAACATCTCACATAGTAACAAAAAGAGAATTTGAAACTAATGAATATAGCTTGCTTACAAAGCCCCACAACAAGGACAAACTGTGAAATTTGGCCTCCTTCAATGGAATACCCATCATTTACCCTTTTCAATACAAAATTTACAAATCACTTACATGCAAGGCCAAATGTGTATAAATGCACATTATATGAAAGCCTACATGTACAGAGAAGACGCATTCCAAAGATGTTTTTGCAGTTTGCATGGACTTTGTGTAGGATGAATGCAGTGCATACTCAGTACTCACTACAATGTACATCACTTTGCAGCCCACATATGAAGCCAATATGTACACTTGCAATGTAGGCTTACTGGTATACAGTAGATTTCATACCTTTTAGTCCACATTTGTGCCATAGTTGTCATTCTGACAACAAAAAGTAATTAACAGCTTTGTGATATAAACTGTGCCAACAAATGAAATTTGTTCTATGATATAACTATGCTAACAAATTAATACAAATCATTTCCATTCATTTGACATTTTGTTTTTGTTTTTGCTTTGTTTTTTGTATTTTTTTAAAATAACTATTTTGTGCATAAGCAATAAACATGTGCATAAGCTCTACTCTCTCTACAGGCATAGAGGCCTACACGTACATTGTATACATATACATATATCAATTAATAATACCTTGAAAAAAGAAAAAAAATTATTACACTGTTCACATACAGTATGAACACAGCTCTATTTAAAACCATCTTCAAGAAAGAACATCTGACAGCTGAACACAGTATTGACATGGGGTACTAATAAACAGCTGGTCAGTTTGTGCAAACATTCTACACTGGCCACTAATAATGAGCAAGCAAATGGTCATGTCATAAAGTACCCTACAAGGTCAATGTAATTTATCTATTTGAATCAAAGACAGGACAGGCCTCCCAGTATGAATGCAAGATATATATGCAGCCTTGCTGTACCTCTATAAAAGACACTCATAATTAGCCTCAGCACGTTGAGGCCATCTGCGCACAATAAGGAGTACACACATGCCGTTCGGGCATTCCACTCATTATACACATGACATATTGAACTGTGCGGAATTTGTAACATGAAGAGCGGGGAACATTACATAAACATGTGAGCTATGAGCCGCGCTAAACGCATTCAACATATGCCTCTTCCCACTCTCGCAGCCGAGAGGAGGGAAAAAAATCATGCCTGCAGCTATGCACTCAGCACATTATTATCAGCTTTGTGAAAAATGATGAACGTGTCGAAAATCACTCATATGTGTACAATACCTCACAGTTTGTTGCTGCTGCCGTATAACACTTGCATTCATCTCTTCATGGCATCCATAGCAGTTAGCAGTTAATACGTTTGTGTACTCTGACCCGATGTGTGAAACAAAGGTCACGTTTGCATTTACTGACTGTCTGTATGTGCCAACGAAAATCTCCCTCTCCGTGAGAGTGTGTGGTGTGTGTATACAAGTGTGCTGTGTAAATGGAAGCCATGTATAACTGTCACTGCCAGCACATGCCCACACACAAGCTGTAAATGCACTCAACCAATATACAGGGCATGCACACCGTTGGCCTCACGTTCGCTCCAATAATAGTACACCTCTCCCGTGCTAGAGTGCAGCTTGCCTGTGGTTTCAGGGGAGCACTTCCGATTTTGTCACCAAAGACTGCTGATCAGTGATCGCGGCCATGGCTGTGTGAAAACACTGGGCCCCTGGGTGCGTTCAGGGGGAGGAGAAGGCCAGAATCTGGGGCAACCTGCACAGGGGATAGCTGGCAGGCAAGGAAATCACTCACATCCACTTTCACAGACAATACAGGAAAATCAATTATTGACAATGGGCATCAAATGACTGGTCCGGGCGATACCTTGCCCTTCCCCCTCCTGTGATGAGCTCATTAATTCAGTGCGTGTCAATCACGCTTTCCTGCTCCTGGTCACCTTTTATTATTGATGGCTGTTTGTTCTTCAAGTATAATTCATTTAACTGCAACCCTCTCGTCTCACCGACAGCTGATAGTGTAACTCAAGTAGATCAATACTCGACTAGTTTACAAATGTAACGTGTATCCATGCAGAGTAAAAATGAACAAGTGTTGGTACATGCTTGTTGTCACAGAACTTATGATTGTCCAAGGCTTGCCAGACATTACACCAACCAATCTATGCCAACAATTTGTACTGTTATAACTGTAGGCATATCATAAACAGGTGAACAGTTGGTAAATTGTAGTCAGCCCTGTCTATTTCCAAATTACATGTACATGATTTCAGGGCAAAAGCTGCTAAGACACAAATACAATGTACTTGTCAGAGGTTTATCTGGCCTAGCAAAAAACTGACACATGTATGCAATCTGCACTCTAACTTCTCAAATTAAATGAACACATAACAAATCAAAATTGAAAGTGAAATGCTCTAACAGTTCAGAGCAGGCACTTGGAAAAGGAAAATTCCATGAATGCAAAGAATAAAGAATGTTTTCATCGCAAATGAACAAGCGTAGTTACATACATGTTGTCAAAGAACATTATGATTGCCCAAAGGCTCCTAATTATCTTGATCCCACCATAGAAATAGGGAGCCGGGGCCCCAATTCCCCTTACCCAATACATTTCATTTCCACGCTTCTCCCATTCAGACTTTTGACAACAGAATTTAATTCAGTACACATGCACCAGCAGCACCACAAGAAAAATGTGCAAAATGGGTGACTTTTACTTGTTAAGGTGTATCACATACGTGTTGCATATGGGGTTTCAAATATGCCAAAAATCAGGAGTTAGTTAACAATGCATAAAGGGTATCATTTTTCCCATCCTTAGTTTGGTGCAGCTTTGAATTACAGGAATCTCTTCCAGAAATTTAAAAAAAAAAAAAAAAAAAAAAAAAAAAGGGTCAGAGACTTTGTTTAAGGGATATGTTCAAGGAGGATAAAGTCATTTGGGGGAACATATTTCAAGAAAATGTGAGAAAAGAATTGAAAAGGGTGTGATTTTGACACCAACTTGTTTAGGGTTGTGGAAAACCCATGGTCACAGGTATGTACAGCAATACAGTAACATTCTGACTGCCATCAACACCCCCCCCCCCATGATGTAGGCCAAAATTATACAAATTATAGTTCCTTCCTTTCATTTCCAGATATGAACTAAATATGAAAGGTATTGCCCTAACCCCATCAATGATCCTGCTTCTCTGCAATAGACTATACATGTAGTAGAACTAAGGAAAGTGCATCTTCGTAAAGAGCAGATTAAAAATATTTAGAATACTCAGAATAATACATTATTTTATACACCCCCTAAAAAAAGAGTGAATGAATGAGTAAATATATATTTTTTTCATTTTTTCCAGATTATCAGCACATGTATATAGCTATTTTTAAGAATGTTTGAATGATATAGTGTGTTTTGTATAACACATGTTTACTTTGTAAAAATTTCGCAATTAGGCCGATAGCCGCTATGAAATTTTTCTAATTAACCATTTTAATTCAATTTAAAAAATGAATCAATATAAAAAATCAAAATTAAGCTGTTATGAATACAGGATATTCCACCAAATATTAATCATGATTCTAAAAATGCTCATCAAAAGGCATGCTTCATGAGATGCTGCTGCTCAAGTCAGTATTCATACTAACATTACACAGACAATTCAAACAGCCTGCCCTCTTGTGACCACACAATGCACAATGATGGCAGCAGCAAATACGGCAGGGCAGTGAGGGCACACAGATTTGCAATATGAAGACTTCTCATCAAGTAATCATTCCATCTGCGTCAAAATTCAGAAAACCCATTATTCGTGTTTTGTACAATAGTATGAGCCAGTCAAAACCTAAATTTTTTAGATAGGAAACCCTACAACAGTAGATCCCCTGATTTCCTGTCACTTACCATGTGTACTTACATGTACATGTATCAACACTCACTTAATTTTTTTTTCTCTCTCTCTCTTTTACTCTTAATTATGTTTATCTTATTTACATAAACCATGGTTTAAAGTAAACTTCCTTTGTGAATTTGGGCCAATAACATAAAAGCAACTACATGTACATGTACAAATTTTAGTGAGTAGACTAGTCGATATACATACTCATACATGTACACTTGGTGAATGCTATCCTTGTAATTAAGAGTGCTCGATGTCTGTGATGAGGCAGAGCATGAAATAAAATAAATAAAGTTAGACAGTTAACGTGTGGTTCATCAGTACTTTATTGTTTTGCTACTCGGAGTTTCACGCAGATGCGATCCTCAGGCAACTAATAAAGGCTAGCCTTTATTAGTTGCCTGAGGATCGCATCTGCGTGAAACTCCGAGTAGCAAAACAATAAAGTACTGATGAACCACACGTTAACTGTCTAACTTTATTTATTTTACTCATACATGTATGTACATGCATGAATTAGGTGTTCATAGAATCAAACTGCCATTCAATTAAATGTGTTGTGGTCTCAATTCTTCAAACTATTCAACCCTTAAAACCTAAAATGCCAGGTAAACTTAGTTTTTGTTGTTTTGTTGGGGGGGGGGGTATTTCGTATGTTCTATTTGTACAAACTTTTTCAGGCAATCGGAAACTTTGTACACTTGATTAGTCATCCATCTACACCTTAACAGGGCACCGTTTCATGAAAGTTGTCAGTCACTGACAATTTCAGTAAAATCCTTGGTTTCGATTGGCTGAGAAGCACTGATCACTGACTGTTGCTATGGTAACTGTCAGTGACTGACAACTTGTCAGTGCTGACAACTTTCATGAAACGGTGCCCTGTACTTTGATCACTGGTACTTTATAATTTGCTGGTACTCCTACAACCAGTTGGCATATTAAAGAAATCTGTGTATCTGATGGCAGTCTCTCTCTAATTTCCTTTTCTTCTTTCTGTTTTACCTAAGTAATCAAACTTGTCCTGTTTCCTGCACCTTCTGGAAAGGTACTCAAACTAAAATTACCAAACTGGAAGCACTTATTTGTGAAAAAAGATTTTAAACAAAACAATTTGTTGTGTATTTTCAACACATTTTTTTTTTTTTTTTTATATATAACAACCCTGTTAGTGTGTCATGTACATGTATGTCACAAAAGAAGGGACACTGATCTTTTCTTTTTCTTTTTTTAATCAGAGCATTCTTAGTATCATTGTGCATTTTAGCAATTTACATGTAGGAATTACACTGCAAAAATGTACACGAATGCAATAATATTTTGAGACATGCTAAGGAGTTATCCCACCTCCTTGGGCATACTCTTCATTAAACTGTATATATGTCAATTAACTTTCAAGGAGACCTTCACTCTTTATTAACAAGAACAATATGGGCACTTTTTGACAATGAATCTTTATACACCTGTACATGTGGGTATCAAACTTAATCATTTTTTAAGTCGTCTATACGTGCCCTTATTGTACAAACTCATACAGTGTATAAGTATGCTTTATTACAGGGCAGCTGCATGCATTTTGTGACTACGAATATCTCATACAACAGCTGCTGACTGGCTATACCTTGCCACAGATGGCAGCAGACTATGATGCAAGAAAATATCAGATAAACCTAGATACTCCAGAATGAGAGCAAGATGCCAGAACTAAAGCCAGTGTTGTAAATCCTTTCGAGGTATTGGTTTATGCAGAATGAACCTTTGTCCAACTGGTAAACTAAATGTAAGACCTAGTAATTTACATTATTTGTCCACTGCTCAGTTTCAGTTTCCACTTTCCACAGCCTTCAAAATGACAATACAGTACAAATCGAAAGAATCTTTCATAAGTGTATAAAGTCCATCCAATAATGCCTCTTCCAAGGTACTCTGAAACTTCTTATGTTGAATCTCTAATTCTTTGCTGCCCTACTATGGCATTCAAGTATTCAAGGAATTTCTTCAGATGTAAGTGGTATTCTAAGTTCCAAACATTACATTGTGACCAGAGAGACAAAAGTTGAAAGTTCTGTGTAAGCTGAGTTTCCTCCAACCATTAAATCCACTTGATGCTAACACCAAGCTTGAGGGATTCCAGTCAGAAAATGGCAATGAAAGGTACGAGCAGTGGGTCAGAAACAACAACAACAAAAAAGTGCTCTCTTAAACAGTACAGTTTAATCTGCTACCCAAGTGATACAACAAGGTCTATCTGGTCCAAGAGCTCAAGAAATTTCTACAGAATTAAAAAGTTGCATTACGGGATAGAGTGTAGGACAATGCAAATTTGTTTACGTTGCCCCTTGCTTGAGTACATCTTGAATTTCTTGTTATAGAGTTCTTCCATTTGTTTGCTTGTAGAAAAATAATGTTCCGGCATAATGGCAAGGAGAATACACTATGCTGTTCAACTTACATGTGTGTACAGTGGCAAGTCTATTCATCAATTGCCATGTAGATAGGGTAGGCCACTGCAATAAAAATATGAACAAGGAGTTTTACTTGCTGACTCTTGATCAAAATGTACTGAGAGCCAAAGCCTCTACTGCAATCTCTGGAAGGCTCTTCAGTCCTTCATCTGACCCATATGCTGTGCAAGAGGTGATGCACTGGAATCGTCTGCTACAATGCATAAGAATCTCATTGGTAAGATGCTAGTTGGACTTCCATCACTGGAAAGTGAGCATACAGGTACATGCAGCTGCCGTCGATCTTCAAGAACAGAGTGGGGCGTGAGATTTTCTGGCACTTTACTAGAAAAGGGTCTTGATGATCTTGATCATCAACTTGATTTGTTGTGGAAACTGCTCAGGACAAAGTATGCTGCACATCTCTGTAATGACCCTCTGCAATGACAACTGTCAATGTTCTTCCAGGTACATGTAACAGGGTACCAAACACAGGACGACTCAAGTACAGCTACTACAATGCACTCATCCTGTGTACACAGTCAATGAATTGACCTCGTCCCACAAAAGTGACAATTCTGTACCGACACTACATAGCATGCTTTTCTATTGGTTACTCGACGGAATGCTGTCGACCTACGAGTCTGATAAGCGTTGGTTTTCTTCTTAAAATTCACCATTTTCAGTTCATTCATCAGATATGAAGTAGAAAGGGGAAAATTGAGAGCCTCGGGAACATTGCTGGTAAGTCTCTATTATAGAAGATCTAAGTCAATATATTTCGCGTTTGCATCGGCATTTAGTTTCGCTATTCAAAACGCCGTTTTGACCTATGGGTGCTACAATGTATGCTCGCTACTTGATAGTTCTGAAGGTAATTTTCCACTTCAAGGACGATTTGGGTCTTGCTCCCCTCCCTTTTCAGCAAATGGTTGGAAAATCTTTCGCTACACGAATACCAACTCATAACCTGTTGCCTTTGCCTACACTGTGGCAGTGATGACTGTGTCCACGGTCCAGTAAGTGACCATGCAGGTTATATGATGATAGAAAGGGATGTCTACTCTTCTCCAGCAGAACTGCACAACCTTGGGATTGGATCACTAGTATCTACATTTTATGCAGTCTGAGTCAGACACGTACATGTATGTGTGTGTGTCAGAACTCATCAATAATAACAATAATGTAACTTTCCATAAGAAGTGCAACCTAAAGCTGCCCTATTATCACTAGCAAGCACGAATATACTCACTCTTAATCATACACAAAACATATCAGGATGCACCGTTATCATTAACTGAATTCATTATCGTTATCGTATCAGGAGGTCTGACCAGCTCTTTAGTTGTGTCTGAAGTGAACTTTACATGTAGCTTGCTATCAACAGCAGAAACACAAGGCCCTATTGGAAGACTGTCTCTCACTTTCGGGATACAGGCTGTAGTCTCCAATATAAGACTAATTTAGCTCAAACAGAATAGAAACACCATGAACAAAGCAGTTTTTCTCATTTAAAATGTCACCTCTCTGATGTAGCTCATCAAAATAGGTGGTCAAAACAGGTAATTTTCATAAGGACCCTGCTAATGGCATTTCTTTAAAGCAAAAGTCCTTTGCATCAAATGTAAACAAAGAAAAAAAGTCTACCCTATTAAAAAGGAAACTGTTTCCAACATACTTAGGCTAGACTCTTGCAGAACCTGCAAGTTCTGCATAGCCTGGAAAGGCTCTGTGGAAGGGCTGAGAAAATTTTATTACTACTCTTTAAAAAAATACTAATGCTAGCGTAAGCACTTTTTCAGCAAGAGTTCCATATGTACCCCCTCCCCACTGAAAAACAAATTTATATATATATATATATATATATATATATATATATATAAAACAAATCAAGGGTTATGGAGCTTACATCGCCAGTGCAACTCATCTCGCTTATGCAGATATGTTGGTAGAATGCTGGTCTGCTGGACTGATGAGTGATGACTAGAGGATTCAGAGTTCAAATCCAACCACAACCACGATATTTAAAGGTAGTATGAAAGTCAAATTGTTATGCCTGGGTGCAAATATAATGTGCTGTGCAATGTTTGAGAGATTGCTTGAGGGAGTAACTGTAGCCAGCATTTTTTACTCAACCCCCATCAAAAGAATTGCCCTCTTTCAGAATGTTATCCTAGAGCTTGGGGTACATATGGAACTCTTTCCCCTTTTTCTTAAAACAAAGCCTTTCCAGGCTGTGGCATGCTGCATAATGTATGTAGGGCTGTGTCAATATGGATGGCAATCGACCTCAAGAAATAAAACACCAAGATGGTCAGATTAGCAAAAGACCCCGAGATTTCAATTTTCGTCATCATAAGGGATATATATGGGGTAAATCCGGAGAATAGGGGACCAGACACGCAAACAGGAATTGAGAAAGAGCCATTTATACAGTGCAGGGACAGCTGGAACCGGAGGTATGACCAAAGCCATAATAAATGAGTTCAAATTCAAAATGACTTTTAAACATGTTTTTGTCAGGTAATCATGTCTGACACATTATCCTCTCAGCTCTCAGATTCCCGGTTATTTGATTATTTTGGCCAGAAATGTTGTCAAAATCACAAATGTTTTCACTGCTGAATCTTGTGTACATCGTCCCTGCTGCCACTGGACTACCTTTGCTTGCACCCAAATAAATACAGCATGCGCGTCTGGTCCCCATTCTCCGTGTTTGCCATTTATAGTGGAGAGTCTACGGGATTTAGCGTGATCCACATTCGGGATTAAGCGGAAATCCTTGGCCTTATACTGCACTGGCGAAGTTTTGTACACAGTCGATACGGAACACACACAGCACGGAGAATCCGACAATATTTTTCATTCGCCCAAAAGTTGAGAAAGTTTGTTGACCTTTGCACTGATATAACTCAATACCATACCAAGAGATGTATGCTTTCAAAGTAGGCTAGATCTAAGCAATGAAAGTCAGCAGACATCTCAGAGCCCCATATCTTGTGACTAACATCCCTTTAATCTAGATCTAACTAGGCCTATGCCTTGACAGATCTAACTTTTAACACTCGCTGATGTTGTTAGATCTAACAAGGGCCTAGGCTAGGCTACATTAACTTAACTTAGGCCTAACTGTTAAACTAAAGTTAGATCCTCTCTGGTTGATAAATTTTTCAGTCTTTTACTAGATCTTCTAGTTAAAGACTCTACTACTAACTGTTAGATCTAGACCTAGTTTACTTTACTAACACCTATACTAATACAGTCTAGCACTGTAGCAGCCTAATCGTGAAATGTGTCACCTCTTTTCCCACGTCTGAGCTCGCGTTATGTACAGAGTCTAAATGATAAATCTAGATATCTAGATTCTAGTCTAGATCTATGCAAGTGGAAAGCTGTCAACAGCACTGACGAAATAAAAACGGCAGTAAATAGACTGGTGACAAATTTCACGATAATGCCAGTCTAGCAGATCTGACATAACTCTCAGGCAGGTTAAGTGACAAATCTCAATCATAATTGATCTCAGTCCATTGGCATATTGCCTGGCCCTTGCCTTGCTTGGACTTAGGCTAATTGGTCTTGGTCTGCATCCTGAAAGGTGGAACTGTGTGGAACTGGAAGCATCAATCAAGAATCGTGACACTGACAGAAGAAAAGACTGGAAAATTAACTTCCCTTTCGTTTATATCATCCAGCAGTAAGTTTCACTTGGACTAATTCAATATCCATATGATCTTAAGTTAGACAAACGCTTCTAGGACTGTAAATTCATTCAGACAATTTTACGACTCAACTTATAAAACCCGATACCCAGGCCATCCACACTTGGCAAAAGCAAAAACAAAGCAGGGAAACAAACGGTCGGTCAAATCAATCTCGAGTCAAGAATTAACGAGCTAGGCACTTACTTTTCACAGATTTGTCGTTCATGAACACACATATAGTATATCAAATTATATCTCCTGGTCACAGCATTGGCTACTCAGACTGATAAAAGTTTAAATCAACAGCATTAAAATCCACACGACGGCAATGAGGCATGAAAAAATGATGCGATAATCAATCCCAGTTCACCAATTCTTCGTGACATTGATAATTTACTTGTGTACGTACATACGGCTGCTAGCTATACATTAAGAGTTATGTAGGGAGAATTTGTGTATGATCATGATAACAAATATAATAAAATCCTCAAAATAGCCAATTTTGCGAACGTAATACACCAAAAATGTTTGATTTGAATTTTGTGTCTCTTAATAGCTTACTGAGAATTTATACTGAATTTATACCATCATTTTGTGATATGATACGAAAAACATAAAGTATAGTTAATAGTATTCTCCCAACTTGAATGAGCTCCAAAGTACAAAGTAACGGCTTATCCCATTGGTCATTTGCCAATTACTGGCCGCCATGATTGGATAAGGTGATAAGGTTGCGCACTCGGCAGTCTTGTTTCATTCATATGGCTTCTATGCTAGCAGCTGGCAGAGATAGAGTAGCGATATGTTACTTTTGTTTTTATTTTATATTTTCTGCTTTTCTAATGTTTTCCACATTTGAAATATGGTAGTTTCCATATTTTTGGCTTGATTATTAATCTTGAAATAAGTATGATTCGGGTGTATATCTAAATCTAGCGGGTAAGAGTATTTTTGAATAGTATTATTATTATTATTGTTTATTTATTTGTTGATATGCATTCGGGCCAACACAGAAAAGCAACACATGTCATATCAAAACTCCCTTTTTCGTCACACGATGATTGCACGTATAGTCTTGTCGTATTGTGGGGAGGAGAAGGCATAACCTTACAATAATTGGGACGGAAAGTAATTCAACTGTTGTTACATCATGAAAACCAAAACTGGATGAAAAGCCCCTCAGGCTAAGAAACCAAAATCATGAACGTGGTAATGGTTTTAGGCAAAGTATTGAAACATTGAAAAGGCAAATCGAATTTCTCAATTGTTATTCTTGATTTCAGTCAGCATCATTAGTATTTTGTAGATGCACAAACCATTTATTCATACAACTACGCTTGCCCAACAAAGCAACAACGTTTCCAACTTTGTCCGAACCCAGCATACAAAAACTATTATGTTCGGGATCCAATGAAACAGCTGCCCACAAGGACGCCCTCTGAAGATAAAAGCAAACAAATAATGAACATGCCGAAAGTTTGTTTTAGTTTTAGTTGGTTGTTTGTTTGTTTGTTTGTTTGTTTGTTTGTTGTTGTTGTTGTCGTTGTTTTAATTATTTATTTGTCGTTTGTATGAATTTCACCGTATTCTCTTCAGAGTTAGGTCAAATGCCCGGAAAGAACTTCTTTAAGCATGGATTATGTGGATTATGTGTAAACTTGCAGATAGAGGGTAATTTTATTTATTTTTTTTTTTTTGACGATAAGCAAGTTGAAAAAATAATTATATTGCAAAATTAGAAACAAAACGTAACATATTACATATGGCTAAGTTAGTCTGGATGAAAAGGGCATGATGTCGCTGTTTTGTCATGAACAAAAAGGAATTATACGAACAATTTGTGATTAGTGATTTGTATAGCAAGTGTTTCATGTAAATAGGCCTTCACTAAGCTGGGCACGGGTTGGCTAGCGTCAGAAAGGTAATGTTATCTCAGGGGCGGCGCCAGGGTATTTTGATAGGGGGCAAGATGACCCATAGGTAAATTTATTTAGTTTAAAATTACAAAAAAGGGGCCATAGTTGCATGACCCAGCTCTCGTCTTTCTTCCTCTTCCTCTTTTTCTTCTTTTTCTCCTCTTCTTTTTTCTTTTTGATCACTTGAAAAATCGTAGGGGGCGACCGACCCCTGCCCCCTGGACTGCTTATGCTGAATCATAACATGCATAAGATACACATCATTTTTTATCAAATTGAATGGCGAGATTATTAAAAGATGGTAAAATTTGCAACAATTATCATATCATATGAAAATCCAAACAATGAAATTTACAAATAAAGAAGAGATGGGGGAAAGGAGGAACGACCCCTATTCCCAAACCCATGGAAAACAAGGGACCAGCAAGTAAATTTCTCGCTGAAATATATGCAACAACACCACTGGCACTGATGTCACCCCCCCCCCCCCTGCCTCCCCCGTCAAAGTGAAAATACGATACTGTTCTAAAAAGTAGAAAAAGTTGGCCTGCTTCACTTGGCAGACGGGGAGGAGAGCACAACCAGCCCTGCATCTCTTTTGATACCTGAGTGACATACCTTAAGTACATATCTTCAAGAATGTGCCCAACCCTTCCACGGGAACATAATACACCATGTAATTTTTGAATGATATTTTTCTTTTAAAATCTATCTTTTTATTTGTTAGGTTCTCAGAACATTTTCTGAAATATTTTCCCCGTCTCTTATGAAGTCAATAGCCGCTATAAGCCGTCCTACTCGAGAAAAGATTGTCTTGTACACTTTTTGTACACTTTTACACTTTTTTTTTTTTTGGGGGGGGGGGTGTTTTTGTTTGATTTTGGTTCCACTTATTCTTTGAGTTTGCCGAATATGTATACTTTTGCCTCAATTATGTATATGATTATGTATATCCTTTGTTTGTTTTGCATCAATTATGTATATGATTATGTATATCCTTTTTTTGTTTTGCTTTGTTCATATTGATGATAATCCAAAATTGTGGATTGAATATCAATAAAATTTGATTTGATTTGATTTGTAGAGCATGACGAAACAATTTGGAGACACCCGTTTTCATGCCCTCAAACTCTCTAAGCGATATTTTCACTGGTGTAACTAAGGGGGGCACAAGAGGGTCATGCCCCCCCCCCCCTGTTGATCGGCGAGCCAAACAAAAAAACAAACAAAAAAAATGTACTGCTAACATTACATATCAAACTAATTCCAATATTCCGTCAGTACTTGAATGGGGACATAAGCGTAGCCGGGAAGGGGGGGGGGGCACAAGGAGGCAATGACCCCTCTTGTACAAAAATTAAGAGAGAAGGGGATTGGTCTATACCACTGTTACCTACACCTAATAATAGTGAAAATGAAATGCGCAAAAATGCCATTTTGATGCACATATTTTCAAAAACTACCCTAGTGTCGGAGGGGAAACACCCTCCCCCGTTGAGAAATAGCTTTAACTCTTTTCTTTCCTCCCTGAAAAACACTAGTTTCGTACACCATTTTTACTGGTCTAGCTGAGGGTACACCGACTGGTCGTGTGTAACTTCCGGCGCCACAGGCAGGGGCCATCGTCCCACGTTGATCGGATCAGAGTGGAAAAAAATAAAATAAAAAGCGAGGGGGAGGGGGGGGGGGGGTTATAAGGGATTAGCATATGCCATAATGCCACTTCTCATATAAGTTACCCCTAATACTGAATTTTAGTTTGCAGAAAATACCATTTTCATGTACGAATTTTCAAAAACCCTACCGTGGGGGGGGGGGGGGGGGGGGGGAGTAGCCCCCTCTCACACCCTCGCCTTGCCCCCCCCCCCCCCCTGTGAAAATTCCTATCTACTCCAGTGAATATTTTTATCTTTGTGCTCCATGCTTCCGATGCCAAATCAGAAGGATTTTCCTCACAGGAAAATGGGTGCTAGCTTATTCACACAAAATGTCTTCTTGATGATAAAAATCATATTAACAGTGAGAGTAGCGCCCTCTTGGTAACCAAGCAGGGTGTCACAAAATTATTGCCTGTAAGGAACATTCGTAGACTAAAGTTCTATTTCTAGCAGAGAAAATAATTTAATTGATTTTATCCTTTTTAGTCAAGTTTCATTGATAATTCCAATTACAAAGGGCATATATAATGTCTTTTTTTTCGAGGGCAGTTGGATGTTTCAACCCTTAAAAAGACTAAGGGCTATGAGACCGAATACACCCTACTAAAACTTTCCGTCGGCAAACGCACCACCTCTGTCGGCAAAAGCAGGAAGGAAGGGGAAAAAGAGGGAGGGAAGGAAGGGAAAAAAGGAAAAGGGAAGAGAAAAAAGGAAAACAGAAAAGAACAAATAAAGAGAAAGGAAAAGAAAAGAAAAGGAAAGAAAAAAAAAGAAAAGAAGAGAAGAGAAGAGAAAAGGAAAGAGAAAGGAAAGGAAAGAAGAAAAGAAACAATAAAGAGAAAGGAAAAGAACGAAACGAAAAGAAAATAAGGAAAGAAAGAGTAAAGCAGTTCTAAGAACGAAAAAAAAAAAAAAAGAAAAGGTGCATGAAAAACCTAAAAGCGCTCTAGCTTCGCTCGCTATCATCTTAGGTATCTTAACCATGGGGGTATAAAAAATAATTACTATTCT
Source organism: Echinometra lucunter (assembly GCA_029962745.1). Classification (NCBI taxonomy): domain Eukaryota; kingdom Metazoa; phylum Echinodermata; class Echinoidea; order Camarodonta; family Echinometridae; genus Echinometra; species Echinometra lucunter. Next base: position 17,539,977 of record CM057170.1, read on the forward strand.
TGTGATAGGAAATGGTTTTCATCTTGTGTCTCTATCTACTCGTAAATGTTATACTATCTACTCATAGAATGTTATTAATATAACTGCAAGGAATCGAGAGGCACATAGATCTAAAACAAATTAATTTTTTAGGAGATAACGGCCTGTGACCAATAGTCTATTGCTGTGAGAACGGAAGATGCCGATAAAATAATAGTGACAATATCTAAAACCTGTTCTCAGTATGCAAAATTCCCCCTTTTTCGCTCGCTCATAAAATCCAGAAAAGAAAAAGAAATCGAGAAAGAAGGAAAGATGGCTTTGGGCAGCAAACACTCTTACTCTTACTCTTTCAGTGAGATGGCCGAATGTCATATTTGTGTCCGACTCTCCTCGAATTCTGCAGGAAGATGTCATTATAGAAATCATCTAGTGTGTGTTTTGGTGACGAATCTATATACGTTTTTTTTTTTTTTTTAAACTTTTTTTTTTACAACTCATTTCACTTGCTTAAAACAGAATGCATGATTTCGTACGGCAAAAAAGTGCCCAAATAGAGTCATATTCGGCAGATAGGTGATTGAATAATTCAGATATCTTACATGATTATAGTGTATTTTGATGACGAAATTACACTTCTACCATGAAAAAGAGTGTATATATTTTGGGAAGCAGGCCCATATTGTATATGTTGATGACGAAAGAACACTTCTACAAATTTCCTCGCTCGCTACACTCGTTCGTGTAATATTTAAATACAGGATGAATTCGGAAAGCAATAGACTTCGGCAAGCAAGGTGACCAAATATATACTTTAGAAATCGTATAGGCCCAAAATGTATACTGATGACGAAATAACACTTTTACCATGAAAGAAACTATGGACCCCTACGAAAAACAGCTTTTGCTGATAGGGTGTTCCGTCCCACAAGTGGTAAATAAATAAATAAATAAACAAATAAATAAACAAATAAATCAATCGATCGATCAATCAATCAATCAAATCAATCAATCAATCAATCAAAATACCGGTATATATTTCCTTCCTCGCTGGGCTCGTTCGTGTATAAAAAACAGGATGGTTTCGGAAAGCGAAAAAATTCGGTAAGCGTGGTGATCGAATATCATATTTCTAAATATTTTATAGGTTTATAGGGTATTTTGATGACGAAATAATACTTCTATCAGGAAAAGTTTCTTTCTTGCTTTGCTCGCTCCGTCACTAGTGATACTTAGAAACGGTGGTTTCGGACAGCAAACAGTAATTGGACCAGCTAGGCGTCAAAATAAGAGTCATATTTGGCAACGAGGTGACAAAACATATCTTTCAGATATCCCTTAAGCCACAGTACATTTTGATGACAAAATAACACTTACTTCATATCAAGAAGTGATTATTTTTGGTTAACAGTCTATCAAAGTAATACAAATCTACATCTGCGATATTGCTTGGAAATAATTTCTTGTGTGGAAGGTGGAAGGGGGGGGGGGGGTAGATTAGACTTGAAATGCAGCCTAAACTGTCCGCACATTTGGGTCTTATACCTCCATTAAAAATGTTCTACAACGCCCCAGTGTGTGTGTGTGTGCATGAGAGAGAGAGAGAGAGAGAGAGAAAGAGAGAGAGAGAGAGATGGGGAGGGTACTGCTTCATCTATGCTCCGCTATCATCCCCAACAATCCAACATCACCGTCATTTGTCACTACCACGTCTACTACCATCTTCATCAATATCATTATCGCAATAACAGTAGATCATAACCCTTAAAATCACTATAATTATCATCACCATCAGTCTCCACCACCAAAATGATAATGAATGATGATGCATCATCTTCTTCATCGATGTCGACAAAGCAACAATCATTATCATCATCATCATTACCACAATGATCCTTTATCATTATTACTATTATCATTAACATTATTATCATTTTTCTTTTTTCATTATCATAATCATCATCATCATCATCATCATCACCATTATCATTAATACCGACATCACCTGTGCCATTATTATCACCGTCACCATCATCACTGATCATCACTCTGAAAGGCATTGGTTAACATTGTTATGATTTTTAAAAAATCTCGTTTTGTTACTTGAAAATGGGATAAACATAAGGGTTATAGTGTAAAAATACCAGTCTGAAAGTTTCAAAGTATAATATCCACAGGAAGTATGTTTAAATATCAAAAATGTGAACCAATGTTCCAAAAATATACGAGAGTCGGTTGCACAGAATAGACATAAGGAGTGCGCATGCGCGTATGACTCACCTTACCGTACTGTGTGCATTGGCGTATCACGCGGCGGGAGGCACATAACGGCATTTTCAAATTCAAGCAAAGCTTGAATTTGAACTCTTAGTGTCTCGTGAGACGAAGGATAATAAAATTGCCGTTTGCGTCTAACTTACACTTTTTCATTCCAAATTATGGTTGATTTCAGGGTTTTTGAGTACAAATACAAGTACTCATACACATGTTTCATCTTAGTTTGAGAATTTTTTAAATCAGCTGCTCACAAAGTTAGCCAATGCCTTTAATCACCATAATCACCTTTATCACCATTATCATGGCCATCAAGATTACCATAAATCATCAACACTCATCATTCACAATCTATAAACTCACACAAATCATTTTACAAACCATGAACCCCATCTATTTCATGGGACATGAATCAAAGCACATTCTACTATTGTACATAAAAACTGCAATGCGAGAAGTCTTTTCTTTCTCTTTCATCCTAATTTCTTGATTACACTTTGTCTCACAAGAATAGATATCAATACAAGAATAGGTAAATCATTGTTTGAAATACAACTGTGACAAATCACAGAAATTATACCCGAGACATTTCAAGAATGAAGTGGACATAATTCCTTCTACATCTGAATTTACATACAATGGAACATAATTTTACAAGTCATCAGGCCATACAAAATCATGTACAGCTTATTAAAAGAAGAGGAAGAATAGTGTCTTTCAACTGAACCTTTTCGAGGATATCACACAAGATACTGGAAAACAAAAGAAAGAATTATCATATGAAAATGAGTGAAAAGATTTCATTGATCTTTCTAAACCAAATCACACACAGATACTTGATACTGACCAAAAGTGGAGATGAAGAAATTCAAAAATCATGTATCGATCAACAAACAGATTATGGAGGATTAGTCGTGTGGCCAAATCAGAACAGAGGGTGCTATCTGAAAGCTCTGTTAGTGTTAAATTAGGAAATTGGTATTCTGAAAGCTTACTTTTTTATTTTTCAATATAGGATGCCAAAGTGAACAGCCTCACCAGACATTTACGGAATCATTACATGAGCTGAGCAGCAGACTCTCATTGAAAGAGAGAGCTCCAGTGGGCCAAGTAAATGGTTCACTGCTACTCTAAATAACTATGAGATTAAAAAAAAAAGAACTAAATATTACAAGTTCTATGGAACAAAATATTACAAATTTGAAATAACAATATCATGTCACATTAAGACCAATGAGGTATCTGTGTACTCTGATGTGTGGTAATACAATTTTGGGAACAAAGTATTTTCCGTGAAATCTGCAGTATTTTGATTAAAAATACAGTATGAAATACTGTAAAGAAGGAACAGTTAGCATCTCTGTTCAACAATTAAAAACTGTAAATTTCATGGGAAATTTTTATGAAAAATAAGAACAATCTGTTACAAAAGCAGAAGAGTTCATTGGAAAAAGGCATGTTTTTTTTTTTTCTAATTTGAAAGAAGACAAACAAAAAAATACCACCCTAGGCTTGTAACTCCTATTACCACATTATCATCATTATCATTTCCTGCATTTATTGTTGTGATTGTCTTGTTAAGTACTTCTTTTGTGCTATATTCGTTAAATATATGCAATTATGCATATCAGCTATCAGCTATGAGCTATACAAAATTATTACCTATACAAGGTGTTTTAGCTGCAAAATAAAAAGCCATATTTTGCACACTAACTCGAATCCCAAACAGAAGCGGGCAACATTTGCCATATTGCCCTCTCCCGGGTTTTCCCCGTAGACCACTGTACTAAATTAGAGGGCAACATTCTGCCATATTCCACCCTTTCTTGTAGGCGCTTTCAACAAAGTGCAAACGAGCAGTATTTTGTACACGATCGCGGTTTAAACAATGGATACGCGCGGAAATCAGAGGGACCGACAGGCAAACAGACGTGTTTGTCATTAATTGCTACAAATGATAGACATGAATTATACATTATATAGAGCTGCAGGTAATAATGATAATACTGACTGGCTCTACTTTCGAGGAACATCAAAACATGTTGCCCTTAAAAGAACCATATTGCCCTCATCCTCGACTCGGGGCAATATGATTCTTTTGCGGGGCAACATATTTGATATTCCCCTCAAGACCAGTCAATATAATATAAATGTTTAATTAATATTATCATTATTATCATTAAATCAAGGGGGAAGGGAGTATGGAAGGTCAGTACAAAACCTACTATGACTACTAAAATTTTGAGCTGCAGAAAGGTCTCCATGATAGGTAGCTTAGGTAGGGAAACAAGTGGCATGAAAAGATGGGTGTGGAATGAATGCAAAGAATACAGACAGCAATACTGCCATCGAATGACAAAAGGGTGCAACTCCGATTTTTTTCATAACTGACTTTTTCTTGATTTGGGATATTTTTCGTATACTCTACACGATGAGGAAGAAATCAAGGTCACATGACCCCCAATTTCTGCAATATAGACGTATCAAAAGGAGGCAACTCCATAGGTTTCCTCATAAGACAGAGTCTTATATTCTTCATTTATTAAGAAACTTGTTCTATAGAGTTGCTATGTTTTGTCACTGGAGGCAGAATATGCATTGTGCGTTCCAGATGTGTCCTTTCATGCCATGTTCTGTTAAGCTACCTCATGACTTTCATGATAATGATGTCCTCGTGAAAGGCAATAAAAAAATAAGGGTTTCAATGTTGCCTAGTAATTAAAATAAAAGAGAGTTTTATTTATAATCTGCTTTATCTGCCATAGTCGTTCCAGACTGTTGAATGATGTACCTTGCAGCATAGTGTCCGCAATCGACGCACTTTGCGATGTCTTGATCTTGGACGAGTTGTGCGAGAAAACCTGGAGAATAAAGAATAGATATCAAAATTCATCTATTGAATTTCAAAATTTGTTTATAATTGAATTTCATGGTTGCTGGTTCAACCTTTCTGAGGACAAAAATGAAAATGTTTTAAAGCTACCATAAACGTATAGAATTTGCATTTATTTCTACTGCATCAGTTAAGAACTCTGATACACTGCACATACACAGCCAAAAGAGACTAAAATTTTTGCTGATCCCCATGTTATTCTTTTTAAATACTCCTTTGCCTCAGCTAAAAAAAACTACAGTCAAAACCTGCTTTAGCAAACCACCTGTCTATAAAGACCACAAGTTTGTGTTTTCCTTTAATATTTTTCCCACTGAAATATGTACCGGTATCAAAGAAACAATGACAGTGATCTGCTTTTTGAAAAATACTTTTCTTGGCTCCCTCTCATTGTTTTATGTACAGGTTTCAAAAAATGGAAAAAACAGTTCCCACGAACAAAAAAATGAATATCTTTCACTTTAAACATGTACTTACCTCCAACAAAAGCATCACCGGCTCCATTGGTGTCTAGAATGTCTTCAGACTTGATGGGGATGATGGGGTATTCTGTCACCTTTCCACCTAAAGCAAAAAAAAGAGCAAAGACCAATTATTGAGGCTTCTTATCATAAGTCAGAGCCCAATTTGACCGCAACCTAGATCAGGATTCCTGCTCAGCATCTTTTCCCTTCTAATCCTTCCGTTTCTGCGTAGACAAAACAACGGGGGAACGGGAAAGCCGATGTGAATACCCAGGCGCAGAGAAGCCGATAAAAATCAATGGACGCAACTTGTGATAAGCTCCCTAATGAGAAGATCGTCTTGTATTTTTATGTTTAAAGAGGATCATTGTAGAGATGTAGATTTACTATGATTGAAAATATTTTTGACATGCGCATTTTCATCAATACGTCCCCTTTTCAATTATCCATATATCATTAATGAGGGTCAATAAATGATTCAATTAATAGCCCCTCAATGATATCTACACCATGTCCATGGATGGACTGCCACAAGGTGTTTGGGGTTTTCCTCACTTACCGCTATTTTGGCTTGAGGATTGGTCGATCCATGGTCTGGGGGGAGGTTCATTGGTTAATGGGAAGGTCACAATGAAATTCTCCAAGCAAATTCCCGTCCCAGTCTGTGCCGACCATCCTATGCCCCTAAAATTTGTTTTAGGGCACAATACAATTTCAATACAATTTCTGTGTACAATACGCGCTACAATGGCTACGCACCTTTAGCCACAATAGTAGGTTCAGCGCCGTGTGTGAACACAACCACCCTTTCTCGTTTATCGTTCACTTTGGGGAGGGCTGCAGCCTTCAATGCTATCTCCTTGAGATCCTCTGTCTGAGAAGGAACACATTGAAAACGAAAAAATTGTATGAACAATTCTCCCTAGTGCATTTACTCTCCTAATTCCAACACAGATGGGGCTCTAATTCTGGGGTATGCAGAGCCCTTTAATACAGAGTTTGGCCCAGTCAGTTTCAGTAGGTTACAACATGGTGCAATTTCTTTTGTATTGAGCTTGCCTAACAAAGCAATATGCGCCAAGTTGTAACCTACTGAAACCGAGTTAGTCAAACTCTGTAATAAAGGGCTATGGAGATATGTAAACCACTAGTTTTATTATTATTTTTTTTTTTTTTGGGGGGGGGGGGGGAGAAGGGTACTTCCCGTATGCACAGCTGTGATATTGACTGCTAATGAGAATGTTTTGGTGCATGCATTCATCCTCACACAAAGTCACCCTTTCAAGCCTGGAACTAGCAAATAACTGTATTCACAGATTTGCTTTTAAATGGGATTCTTCTGATGAATAATCATTCAAATTCAACGAAAAATTGACATAAACTAAGCAAAATAATCATGCACAAAGACATTAAGCAATAAGTGAAGGTGTGCTATGATGATGCAATTAGATCTTAAGGAAGTGCCTCAACACTTATATCCCTAAAACATCAGTAACGTAGCTAAATATTTATTTCTATTGGCTTATACTGGCTGATGCTACAGCAAGAATTCTAGCCATTCAAAATGTTCAAGCATACTTTGAAGCTATAGCTCAAGTGAAAAATCACACACTGCACAGCCTATTTCATTCTTTTATCTTAAATACATGATGAAGATTTCCTTTGACTTTCACTCACCCCGAAATCCTGCTGTTTTGCAAAGACTGCCGCTTCCTACACAAGAAGAAAATAATAAAGTCAGTCACTGAAAAAAAAAGGGTCGGCATATGATATAGTTGCCCTAAAATAAGAACTGCAGAATGTTTTGGAATCATGAAAAGGAGAACAAAGCAAGGAAAAAGAAATGAAATGAAAAGCAGTGGAAAGTGACATACTTTTTATGGGACTATATGTTCCTTAAGCATCACAATTCGATCCATTAAAAAAAAAATCAAAGTCATGCTCATAATATGACAGAATTTCCAGAGCATTCTTATATGACACTGCTACTGCTGGTCTCACACAAAGAAACAGATAAGAGTGAACAGGCTCAGATATATAAATTTTCTACCAGAAGTCAATTTCCTCTTTAAATTTGCACTAATCACCTAAAAGAAAACTTTTTGTACAACTGGTACACATAGAATCAACCCCACAGAACTTGGAGCTGAACCTTGTACTATCTGAGTTTAGGAGTATGAAGAAATTACAGGAAGACACGCTCTCTCACAAAATCCAACAGGGACTTGGCTTCTGCGAATGTGGTGCGTTGAAGAGTCTTCTTGTGAGTTGTTTTCACAATCTGATAGTGCATTTATGCTTGGATTATCCATCAACAGGTTGAAAGCCACTTGGTCTGATACCAGTTGGTCTAATTCCCAGATTGTCTAACACCACTATGGCTAAACCCATTTTGTCTAAATCAATTTGGTTTGGCCCAATCATCACTTGGTCTAATACCCACTTGGGCTAATTGTCATTTTGGCTAATGATCAAATGGTCTAATCACCACTTCGTCTACTTAGTTGTCCTCATTTTGTATAATGACCATTTGGTCTATTACCAGTTTGTTTAATCAGATAGACAAAGTGGTGTTTAACCAACTGGGTATTAGATGAAATGGGCATAGCCTAACTGGAAATTAGACAAAATGGTAAATGGGCTAAGTGGCAATTAGACTAAATGATTATTAGATGAACTAGTTGTAGACGAAATGCGATAAGACCATGTAGGATGAGACCAAACAGGTATTAGACAGAGAGAGAGATTAGACAAGTGACGATTCAATGTTCGATTATATCACCCACCGTTTCGTTGCCAAAGAGGAAGTCTACGTAAGGCATGAGCTTCATCTGAGGTTCCTTGAAGAATTGGCAGAGGAAGGGTGCCGACAGGTTGGTGCAGTAGATCTTGTTCTCTTCGGCAGCATGTTTGGCCATTTCTAGCATGGCATCAGGAGCTACTGTTAAATGGAAACCCTAGAACAAGAACAGAAGAAGAATTGAAAGGGGAGGGTTCTCAGAGGTTGGTGCAGAAGATCTTGTTCTCTTCAGCAGCATGTTTGGCCATTTCTAGCATGGCATCGGGAGCTACTGTTAAATGGAAACCCTAGAATAAGAACAGAAGAAGAATTGACAGGGGAGGGTTCTCAGAGGTTGGTGCAGAAGATCTTGTTCTCTTCTTTAGAAACAACAGTAATAAAGGTTACGTATCATTATGCGTTACGACTTTGAAAATGAGGTGACGCTAGCGGGATTGCTACTTACTGCAGAGTACATAACTTTGCTCTTCTTCACCAGCTCCCAGTTGTCGGTTTCTTTAAGGTGATCTATCTTGTAGTGGTTAGCGGCTGCTAAATTGGCAGCAAGAGACCTAATCAAAGAGACAAAACAGTGACAGAGGTTAGAATATGGGAAGAGCAAAGGTAAGAGCGTATTTATGTACCACTCGTCTAATTGCATTGACGTCCTTGTCAACGGCATTATTCTCTAACTCCTCCGCCTCCTTTCATCTCCCCCCCCCCTCCCCATGTGATAAAATTGTCATGAATACAGCAGACATCATGGCAAAGTTATTGTGAAAAAAAAACACCCTCCCTTCCTATATGTATGCCTTACATTACAGTGCATTACTTGCTTGACACTGTGTGCAATTCATAATAGCCTCAAAATGACTGCAATGAAACTACATTTTCATTAATACCAAACATGGCATATGGTCTCACAGATAATTCTGAATAAATTGCAATTTAATGCTGGTCAGAATGCTGACCTGTGACAGCTTCTGCCGAATGAGTGCATGTAAAGTCTACAATATAAATTTCCAGACTGCTTTCGGCACCTTCAGCGATGAGTAATTTTCTTGAAATTTTGCAAGCACATTCTGGGTGGTCAAATGCAGGGCATCTCAAAGCCAGATTTTCAAAATAAGCCTAGCACTATGTTTTAGATGCGATTTGCTACGTAACTATGGCAAGCCAATGGGCCTTTCCGGAGCATATGGAAAGCATATATGTGCGCATCAAGGCCTGCTGTAAAAACCCATTTATTTTCTACGTAGAGCTTGTGATGTCTATCTTGATCCCTTCCTCTTGTCCATCTTCTTTCAAACTTATTATGCATATTCTTTATTCCATCACAGATTACTCCATTTCATGAAATCACTCATGCGTAACCATCCATGTGCCACTTTATCTTTTTTTCCTGTCCGTATTCATTGCTGTCTCTGTGCTTGCCACTCCACTATTCATGATGCTACAGTCTTCAAACAAATTGCTCAAGGAAATGTTGGTGTCAGTAAATGCATAGATCGTTCTAATTACAATTGCAATTGCAATTTTCTTTTTTTTAACTGTTTTCATTAAAAACGTGCAGTGTATCAAGCCTTATTCATGTAACAGTGTTTTAGGTCCAGACCACAAGACCAGGTGGAATTCCTGAGACCGTCCTGTGACCTGTTCTAATGGGGTCTCTATCTCAGAGGCTCAAGATCTTGAAAAAAAAAAACACTCGAGACTTGACTAATAAATCTGCAAATCGTGGAAATTGTTTTCGTAATCAAATAAGAATACTTCAAAAGATATTTTCATCTTGTTAACAGTTTTTTTATTACCGCTATCAACTAAAATATGTTGGGCTTCATATTTCTGTAACCACTTAATAAGGTCTTGGTTTTGGTGATTGTCACGCACCTAGAGACTCTAGTTACAACACTGTCATGTACTATAACTATGTTATATTTTCATCCAATTTTGTGCATGTTATACTTTGCTTACGTGCAGCTTCTAATGACCTATGGAAGGAAAAAAAGAACATGGCTGCAAAAGCTGCTAAATCAAGGCTTCCACAATAACTGGCACAAGTCTTCCAAGAAGCCACCTTAAGCATGGGTAAAATACTTAGCTTAAAAGATTGAAATGATTCTAAAGTTGGCTAATTGTGTTGTCTGAGCTGAAAACCAAGTAATTCTTCTTACTTAAAGGTCATGTACAGTTTTGGTAGCAAAAGAAAATTGGCATGAAACTGATTACATTACAATAGTTTCCCACTGTCTGCCTTGCATAAAAAGAGATACATGAATGTGTGAGATGATGTGATATTCCATTGGGTGAAATCTAGTTTCAATATCTGAAATGAACACAATAATGGCTACCCCCACAACGATCACAGAGCTTAATTGTGGTTGTCACGCAAACAGAACCCTCATAGGTTTTACACATTTGCAGCTACTGAGTAATGCATGCTGATGTTGTGGAGATTTAATATCGGCGGCCTGAGATAAAAATATCATTTGCGTCTCATTTGCTTGATATTCAACTTAAAGAGGAAAAGCATTCACAGCATCGTAGTTTTGCTAGTATCTTGCTTCTGACCAGCTAATGCAAAGAAATCTGACAAACAGTTTTTGAATGCCTAACAAAACTGTACATAATCTTTAAGTATTGAATTTAAGTACATCTGTACAGGTCTAGCTGTCTGTAACACCTTAATTATTTCATTTTTCTTGAACAGCGTTTTTCAAAGTCTATGTATAAAATGAAACCTGTACAGAAAAACCACCTTCCTTTAATAACCTTGAATAGTCTTTGCATGTCTGACTTACTGTACACACTTTGAATTCTACTAATAGCTGCTCTAGTCTCAACAATCCCAGAATATTTACTTTACTACTTAATAAACAACCTTTGGAATTTGAACCAACACCTGGATTCATACATCAGTCACACTGGCAGAGTGACTCCACACTCGTCTACAAAATGACCCTTTCTTGGCCATTCACAAACTTGTAACGTAATGCTTTGTTTGGTCTGTTCTTGGTCTGGTGTTGGTCATGCCAGTGTAACTGGGGTTTCAGTCATTGCAGTATTTCAAGAATGGGGCAAAGATGCAGAGTCAGCATTTTTAAATAAAAAAGGTATACTGTATAAGCCGATATTTTCGCATACAGATATTTTCGCGAATCACAGGCTCACAGATATTTTCGCGAGTCGTTGATTTCGCGAGCGCAAGAGCAGTAGCAAGATGGGACTTGCAATAAACTTATTTGCACATGAAAGAGCCATATCAGCAGATCCAGAGGATTTGTTTTTCGATTTTTTTTGTTGTTGCCAATACCATCACACTGGTAGCTTGCGATAAACAAAAAAAAAGCCATCATAAACCCCCTGATTTCTAGATTTCTAGCGCGTTTTCAGCGACTCTCTTTTTTACCACCCCACTAAGGCCCTGCATGCTTTGGAAAAATGTCATCGATTCCACATTTTTGGTAGCAGAATTTGACTTTTTATAGGGGTTTTGGAGGTGACTACGGAATTAACTTGTGGTGAGTGGCAATTTACCTGTGTGTTGTGATAATGATATGATGCTACACACGCACGGAGGATCTAGGACTGCTGCACTTTCCGCATAGTGCGAGGCAATGGTAATAATGTGCCGATAATGAGGGCTCAGAAAAAAAATGTGCAGATATTTTTGTGTGTTGTTAAATTCCGGATAGGTGAGTGCCTTGCGAAATTCACGAAATAAAACCACCGTGAAAATTTCAGGTTGTACAGTAACTTATTCAATCTGTTGACTGGCGAATGCTTATATTCCCCTAGACTAAAGGTGCTTTCACACATGATGCGACAGTGTGGTACCACACTGTGGCACCACACTGTTTCGTCTTCACACATGATGGGACTTTGTGTCACCACATATGCTAATGAACGTGCATTAACGTGTCAACTCTCAATAAGAGAGCATATTGTCAAAACTTGCGCAAGCAATCTCTTGGCAACAATTTTTGCGCTAACTTTTTAGAAATTTGATTGGTGCCCATCTTTTTTGTATCTAGGCAGCAAACAAAAGTGTGGCCTGCCTCTGCGACATTTTTTTGTCACCCTATACCCCATAGGCTTGTACACAAAAAAGTGTGGTGACACAGCGTGTTACCACGTGTGAAAGCACCTTAAATGCAAGGGTCACCTGGTTCGAGCAGCCAACGGGTTAATTTGAGATGATTGAATGTAAAGTGGTGTTTCATTTATCTGTGATTCCTATACAATTCAATTACTTCAAGCAATCAACCTTTCTAATTCAGTTTGCAAGAAAAAAAAGGATTGAAAAAAAAAAAGACTTACTTGATTTGAGATCGAATGCAAAGTAATTTTTTTATGTGTGATTCCTAAACAATTCAATTGTTTCAAGCATCAACACTGTATATTCTACTGTTTCCAAGGCACCATCTGTAAAGAGATGGGTTCTCTTGATAGCCTCTTGTATCACCATACCGAACTTTTTTTTTGTAGATACCCAACCAGTCAGGCCATCCCTGCCATCCAAGGGACTTGACTAGAGTCCTCAGTTTTCCGTTTTCTAAAATGCAAATTCCGTGTTCTTCGGTGTTCTAAACTTCAAATTCTGCGTTCTTCGGTGAACATGTACAAAACATATGACAAAGCAATTGTAAATAGTAAAAATCTATAAAAAAAACCACCAAACCAATAAACATGTAAGTTACCCTAATAATATACATACTGCATGCGGTATACGCCTACATGCAGACGCAAGTGAAGCTTCGTAAACACTTCACTGCTAAACACTGCCCTGATCTGTATGAAAAGGTTCTTTTCATACAGATCAGTGAAACACTGCAAACAGGTTTGATCCAGATTTTCCGATGATGCACAGTTTTGTTTTATTGGATTTTGCTTTGCCCTTCAAGTTTTTTTGCTGTATTTTTCATAATTCAATTTTTTGGCCTAAAAAATTGCGTTTTCCGTGAAATTTTGTGAATTCCGTGTTCTCCCCGAATTCCGCGAAAAATTTTCTGTTTTCCGTTTTCCAGTCATTACTGCTTACCTGTTCTTGCCTCCTGATGTAATGAGACAAGCGCATGATCCAGTGCTGACGTTCTGATCGATGAGGTATTTAGCAACGCATCCAGCCTTCTCCATCCCAGTAGCTAACCTCTTCCCAAAGTCGTCATCACCGATGCAACCAAAGAAAGTGCACACTTTGGGCTGGTCCAGGATCCACTGTGAGAAAGACGAGAAACACATCTGATTCTTTAAGAGAAGCTTTTAGATCTTGGAAAGGTGAAAAATAGTTTTGTGAACTTTCTGGTCATTTCTATGTCAGTTTGGAAGAATATCATGACATAAACTACCCTTGAAAAGGATTGGTTTCAAATGCCTTCATATACAAAATATGACAATAAACAGGTGTTTTTGGCCCACACCATTGGGTGCAGTCTCATATGTCCATCTCTATAACCTTGTTTCAAAGGAACAAATGTTTCGTTTTGAAATATTTCAATAGACAAAAACATAGTTAACTTCTGGTTGGCTAGTCTAGCTATGACTCCTCACTGCCTTGAAACGACGTGCTGTGCCCACGATTATGTAACTACCCCCAAGCTCTACCAGAGAGCTGGCTTTGTAATCAATTTCCCACATGTGCCCACTGTGAGACTGCTTTCCCATCGTGGCAAATAAAAGACACAAAGCAATCTTCACAGAAATGTCTCGTCAGAGGTCCAGAATGAATCACATGTTTTAGTATGTGCGATGGAAGTATTTGTTATCAGAAGTGACAAGAAGCTGCAAGTACATTTCCCTCTCTCATCGATACAGACCCACCTCCAAATCCCTTTGATATTGCATCAATAAGTGTAAGATGGAGATATGGAGGTACTTTGTGACTGCCTTATTCACATCAACCCAACACGTTAACTTTTACGATGTATTCAAGCTGTGTTCTTGAATTATTCACTTCAGTCCCACAGATTAACTTTGATGATATATTCAACCTGTTTTTTTTTTTTTTTTAATTATTTCATGGTAGTCCCACAGATTAAATTTGATGATGTATTCAACTTGTGTTTTTATAATTATTCACTTCAGTCCCACAGCTAAACTTTGATGTTGCTCTATCTTTCTCACCTGTGCTACCCTGAAGGTATTCTGTGTAGCTCCACCAGGGATGTAGTCCACCTCATACTTTTCCTCCATCTCCTTGAAGAGGGGTAAATGTTTTTCCTCGGCCAGGATAGCATCGTTGGGTTTCATTTCATACCTTGAAGCAAAAGGAGGAAGAAAAAGAGGGAGAGAGAGAGAGAGAGAGAGAGAGGGAGGGAGGGAGGGAGAGAGAGCGAGAGAAAGAGCAAGAGAACGAGAGAGTATGAAGAAAAGGCAGGTGAAAAAAATAAGTTGGAGCAGGGCAGAGAGTAGAAAGAAGTCAGACAGTGAGAAAGAAAAAATAAAGTGAGGGAAATAAAACATAAAATAATTCAAAAGGTCAACAAATATGATCTGTTTGTAAATAAATGAAAAATAATCTCCTCTGACTTATATTCAAATTGTATAGTTTGCTATTGCATTTCCTTCACTTTCATTTTTAAAAGTACAAAATTTTCCTCTCTGAATTTTCAAACTTTCATTGAAAATAAAAATATCAGAAGCCAATTTTAGTCCTCTCACCTGCTCCTTTGAATTTTTTTTTACTTCTTAAATTGAATTTTATTAAAATTAAGACATTATCTATAATCTAATGCACTATTAATTACCCTTGAATCCTTTCCCATTAAGAACAGTTTTCTGAAACAATACATGTTTTTTCTAGTCGAATTTTACAATGCAACTTACTTTTCAAGGATATCGACATCAGTATTTGCTGATATATCCAAAAGAGGGTTGCCAATTCCGCAAAGGGTGCCTTCACTGAAAAAAAAAAATACACACATGAAACAAGATGAATACGATTGTGTGTCCTAAATACCTCCACTTTCTTCAGTTAAATCCATGAATTATTGTGATAACCATAATCAAAACCTATAATTACATGTTGATCTTTGATCTTTGACCTAACAACCCAAAAGTCTGATCACTTTGTCTCCCCACAGTCCCCGGTGTTGTCACTCTATATTCAAAGGTATAACCATGATCGTTCGGCAACCCAGAATTTGACCCCTATTTCGCGGTGTTTCAAGTACATTTTCAGCCATTTTTACCCCTATTTGGCAAAAAACGGGTACAATTGGACTTTAAAAAACACCCCTATTTTTCACATTCCTAGTACACTTTTTGCAAACAAGGACCAGAAAAAAACTCCACCGTTTTTTCAATTTCGAGCAGAGGTCTACAAGTTCAAAAGCACACCTTTTTTCAATTTCGAGTACAAGCTCATGAAAACAACCCTTTTTACGTGAAATTTCGAACGATCATGCGTACATGAAATCAATACGAAGTGACAACACCGGGCCATAGCCATCCATACATGTAGACGGTGTAGTTAAAATACAGTGATAACTGCCAAATTTTCAATATCATGCATATATTGACTCCTAATGGTTCTTGAGATATCACATGTATTAACAAGGCTAACAACTGACATTTTCAGAATTAACCTCCCTGATCTTTGACCTACGTATGAAAAAATCTAATAAAATCATCTTTCTGTGGTGATGCAAACAAGTAATTAGACTGGCCTAATAGAGGATTGAGTGATGCTGATACCAACAGCATTTATACTATCCTTAGAAGCATGCTACGTCCAGGTTCAGCACTTTGCTACCCTTTAATATGAAAAGAGTATCAGTGTGTGATCTACATGTAATTATATTTATATTCCACATACAGTACTAAGAATGTTACTGTAGGATTGGTCAAAAGTGAATCATGTGATTGAGTGTAGTTTCGTCATCATCACCACCCGATAAGAAAAGTGCGTGACCCTGCAGTGTTGGCAGTTTTGGTGTTTCGCTGATCACTTCAGTCCGTAGAGTCACAACGCATTATCATTATTTTGGGGTACGCGCGAAATAAAAGTGCGTGACCCCTGCGTGTTTTTTGCCATCAATTTTTGCCACCAAATCATCCTTGTTTCTTTTGTGACGTCACAATTAGCTTAATACTTTTTGAGCAGCTGAGGCTAAGCAAGTCGCGCGCGTACTGAGCACCGTCCCAAAATACGCGCTCAGGCTAAAACAGGAGTGCGCGAATGCAGATAACTTTTTTTCTTAAATCAAATATTCTTGCTTTTTAAACCAAATTCTTTCTCATAGAAAAGAAAATGCTATGTTCTTTATTCACAGTTAAATGGTTTCAGATGTGGAATATAAAGCAAATAATCACCTTCTGGTTTCAGGCAATGAGACAAACTATCACTTCCTCGGCGATCTAGATGTGCGCTATCTTTCCGCAGTGAAAGCTACATCAAGATCGCCTCGGAAGTGATAGTTTGGCCATCACCTTCACCAACGGTGATTATTTGCTTTCTATCTCATCTTCATTGCATTTTTCATGTGAGAGCATTTCTTAATGTGGTTATCATATTGCAACATGCAAAAAAGATATATATATATATTTTGCAACAAGAATAATCACCACTGATCATATTACAATGAAACTGAAATGTAGGGCTATAAAATATGATGTGCAGGTGCACGTACATGTATGTGGCACATATAATAACTGATCAAGTTCAAATAAACAGACCAGCTTCTTTAAGTGATGTATTGTAGTGCACTGCTAACCTTAGCAACTTCACCCTCTCCTTTTAGTGTTTAGTAACACATTTGCAATATCTTTCTTTGGATCCCGAATGCCAGGAATGAAATCTTCACTGTAAAGTACAAAATCTGAACCCATTTCCTATGCCCTATGTTGTGCTATTTTAAAATGAGAGCAATTTAATTGCGACTAATCATTAAACTCTCTAAATTGGCAATGTCATGATAATCATATAATCACTATTCCTGTGCTCAAATGAATAATTTTTCTATTAAATTTTGCAGTTTTCTTTCATACTGGTTCATATTATCATATCCCTTTTTATTTCTAATTCAAATTATATAGGGGTATAATTGGTGCCAATATGAAGAAAATCTGATGAAAATATAAAGACCTCACAAAATTTCTTTTCTGCTCTGGGTTAAAGGAATTGAGTTACTTTTAAAAATCTGAGATGCATGGCCCTACATGCTATCGCACATATGCAATATTCTGTAAATATGAAGCCTCGAAAAACGCACCTCAAAAACATCATCATGTGCTTCACAGAAAGTGAAAATATAAAAGTGACCAGAAATGCCAGACCCTTTTTTACCCCAACAGACTGTAGCATTACACAAAAGCATAATGCAAATTCAGTGATATGTATCTTGATAATAACATCTTATATTTCAAAACCTTTATATTCCCGGCTGTTTATTTAACCTTCTGAACATCTTTATACAACACAGACATCAAAACCTTACAATTCATTAAACCAAGCGACCATGAAGCTACTGGATCCTCTGATGTAACTTGAAAAAAATAAGCTTTGCAGACTTCAATTCTATGTCTTCTATTGTTTCATAGCCCTGATATAGCAAGGTTCATCAAATTCAATTATTTCCCGATTTTCCTGGTCCCAAAGGCCTGTTTTAAGCCAGGTTCTGTTGAACTGCCCTATCAGCCATACACATATTCTATGTAGAATAGGCATGGACCTTTTTTTAAAAGTGTGATCAGGGCATACTTTTACTCACTTAACCCATTCATGACAGGAATTATTTAAAGCCTAATTTGATCAGGTTTTATTCTTCAAATTGGCAACACCAACATTTTTATTTTATTGCTACATTTTCCTTGTAAAATGTCATGTATCTGAAATGAATATAAACTGACGGAAATTATGATGAGAAGTCAAAAAGTTGCCAATTTGCAGGGGAAAACAGTGATTTTAAACCTTCTATCACATTGCCAATTTAAGGATTTTAATGCTTATTTTCCTTTAAAAAATTTTCAGCATCAAACAACGAATATTGACGCAACCAAAATGGGCACAGTTTGTGTAGAATTTTTTGCTCTTTCTGCTCATGTATTTGGTATGATTTTTAGGGCTTTACATCTAAAGATATTAGGCCAAACCACAAAATGTGGACCTCGGTCATGAATGGGTTAACGGACACTGGCATCTGCAGAGCATTGCTGTACAGAAAAGCACTCACTACTGAACTTTCTATTAACCGTAATCACGCTCTAATTTGAGCACTTAAGGAGCTGACCTTAGCACCCGTCTGTACTATACTGCCCTAATCGGCAAAAGGAAGCAAGTGGGAAAAAAAAGAGGTGATTTCCAGTAAAAGATTAAAATGTATCTGTCATTTACAGTGATGTCTATGCATTACCCTGATGTCTTGCCTAACATATCTCTTAGCAGGATGAGTGTCCATGCACAAAATATAGCCCAGAAGAAGAGCACACTAGGTTGAATATGAAAATATCATTAACTCAAATTTGGTTGATATGTCACTTGCTTCCTTTTGCCAAAGTAGGGCAGTAAATATATGGGTCATTAACATATTAACCCATTCGTGACAGGAATTATTTAAAGCCTAATTTGATCAGCTTTTATTCTTCAAATTGGCAACACCAACATTCTTATTTTATTGCTAAATTTTTCTTATAAAACGTCATGTATCTGAAATGAATATAAATTGACAGAAATTATGAGAAGTCAAAAAGTTGCCAATTTGCAGGGGAAAACAGTGATTTTAAACTTTCTGTCACATTGCCAATTTAAGGATTTTAATGCTTATTTTCCTTTAAAAAATTTCAGCATCAAACAATAAATATTGATGCAACCAAAATGGGCACAGTTTGTGTAGAATTTTTTGCTCTTTCTGCTCATGTATTTGGTATGATTTTTAGGGCTTTGCATCAAAAGATATTAGGCCAAACCACAAAATGTGGACCTCTGTCACGAATGGGTTAAACACTGGGGAAAAGCTTAATATGATCAAGAGTCAGTGTACGCAGAGTTTGAATTCAAACATTATGGACAAGCCAAACACAGTGACCACTCATTTCTCATTTTTCAAGACTATAGAAAAAAATCAAAAAATAAGAAAACAAAAAAACATACAATAAACAAACAAAACAAAACAAAAGGAAAAAAAAAACATGATTTTTATGCCGAATTGGCATTTTACATAGGACTTTATAAAAATGTTGGAGTGGACAAACAAAGCACAACTCATGTAGCAAACACATTAATTGCAGTGCACAATTGTATTCTACATAAAAATAGAACAATATTATTTTAAAAGAAAGAACAAAACAAATTGACATCTCACTTAAAAAATATGAATTAACTGTCAATGGCTGTATGCACATGACTTAAGTTTTTGCATCTTTTCCTTTGTTATATACCGGTAACAAGAAATAGGACATAGAAATGAATGTTGATGCATTCTGTGGATGCAAAAAAACAAAAAGCAAAAAAAAAACAACAAACAAACAAAGATTTCAACCAATATGCATCATAATTACTGTTTGCTAAAAACAAAATAGATCTGCTTTCGTCAAATGCATCCCCGTGCACCTTGACAGCAAATATTGATCTCTCACAGCTACACAGTATGCACATTATATGCTACACACAAAGCTGCTGAATACATATGATTTAAATCTTTTATATAAATAAGTCTTAGGATCAAAGCACAAGTTTGTATGGTGACCCCAAATATTCCTAAGATTCTGTTGCTTAACAAAACATTTCCAGTCAATCTTTAGAATCTGCCCAAAGCTGGATCTTCAGAATTACATCTCCAATTTAAATTTCTTGTATGAATAACTCTAATATGACCAATGCTCAGCACCTTGCAATGGTGTCAAAACATTTTTCTAATAATCTGCTGTTAAGACAACATTTAACTTCAATCCTCAGAGTCTAACACCCTATAAACAGACCCTGCATATTATGCATGAGATTGCTCCTACAGGAAAATATTTAGAATGCTACCTATATCTGATTCAAATCCAGGTTCCTTTCCAGACCTGTACCTCACTATATGAAATATGTATGAATACCTTGCCATGGTTCTACTAAAAATCTGCTGCGAGACAAAACTGGCACAATTCAGCCTTAGAATCCGTAGGTGTTTTAATCAATGCCGTGCTCAGGTAGCTTTTCAGAATGCGAATGTCACAGACAATGCTTTCAGCTGCCCCCTCTCTCTCTCTCTCTAGCTCTCAGCTTCACTGTACTGCACCAGCTCTGTGGCCACACGTCTGATGTGCAAGAGTAGCTGGTATGGAAGAGGTCTGCTCAGATTTGGGGAGCCTGTAATATACCATAGGTAGGCATACATGTGAACTAGCCAGTGATTCCAAAGGCCACGCCCCCTTCAAGCTAGTGTGTGCAACCAGACTCTGTATTCAGATTAGCAAGGCTAGTATAAACATGCATTACAAAAGTAGAGGATCAGGAGTGGGGGAGGGGGGTGATGAAAAAATAAAGAAATGCTGCCTGTAATTTAAAAAAATCTGCACTACAGAACTCAAATATGACAATGGCACAAGTATGAATAATTAAAATGTGTATTAATGCTCTACCTAAAAAAGAAAATTTTGAGGTCAAAAACTTCACTAAAAAAAAAAATAAATGCTTTGCTTTCAAATCTCCAGGATAGAGTCTCTATCATCTACTCACGAGGGAAGCTGAGGAGGTAACACACATGCCAAAGATGTCTGAAATAGGTAGACTACAGGGCCCAAAGACTAGGCTCATATCAAGAGCTAGTTTGCAGAAATCCCTATCAATTATAGGACATAACAAAGGGTCTGAAGTCCTGTCTGCGAGAATATTGACTGGACCATGTGAAGAAGATGCACTTAAGCCGTTCCTTCTCATTTGCGATTTCAGAGATATACAAAATGAGGCTAGGGAGTAGGCTCATGGCTTTCTGAAATCATGTCTCATGGAGTCTGTGCCTGCAGACTACCACCAGTTGTGACCTCACTTTGACCTCAGAGAGAGTTGTCAGTCTGTCTGAAGAGAAATGACACTGGTCTAAGCTGGAGGTGTGAGGTTCCTTTGGAGGTTGAGCCCAGGATGACAATAGACCCATTTCTTGAAAATGTGATAAATCTAAATTCTAAGTTTTGGGACATCCATAAAAAATTTCTTATATTCATCTGTAATACATGTCTTTATGGGTTGTCCAAGAAGAAGAAGGAATAATAATGGTTTTGGGAAACAGGCTCCTCTTTACTAATGTCAGTTGTTGAACAAAAGTTTTTCTTGACAACTACAGGTATGAAGCTTTCCAGAGGCTTGTCTGCCTTAGCAGCAATTAATGTATACTGCAAACTGATTTCTTTCAATTGTCGTTATTGAATAAATTGCCCTGAGCTGCCCAACCCTCGCCTCGGCATGGCCAGGGCATGTATATGCATGCTCCATAATTAATAGAGTTACATTTGCACTACAGGTTAAAGCGCAGGCCAACCGTTCCAGCGACCCCCCCCCCCCCCCCCCCCCTTTTTCCAAACAGTTTAGGATAGGATATTTTCTTATCCTAGCTGTAAAAAGCAAATATTTCATATGAATTTGTTGATTATTTTAGTGATTTCAATCTTCGACTATAGACGGCAGCATGTCACATAAATTTGCACAGCTCAGCATACCAATATCCATGGATGTAGTTTACGGCCCGGTGTTGTGTTATGATAATAATTCTCTATTGCATCCCAACTGAAGAGAGAAATCAAAACTTTGTAAGCTCTAAACTAGTTAAACATTCAGAAAATTGCATTCTCATGTCATTATTGAAAATTTGCTCGATTTCACCATGGATTCTGGATCTGATCTTTCAACTTCAAAGAAGGGTCCATCAGATGGCAGTAATGGCCGAGCCATGTGCTTTTACTGCAAGAAGACATTAAGAAGGGACAGAATGAGGAGCCACATTTCATCAGTGCATGGTAAAAACACTAAATACACAGAAGCAGTACCAGGGGGTGGTCTTGATAGATTCATTACAACAGGGCCCAGCAACAGCAGCAATGTCTGCGAAACAATGCGGAGCTGCTTATTAAGCAGGCCATTTTATTAAAGTCACCTAAAAGCATTTTCAACCGTCATGACTAGACAAAAAATAAGTCTTGTGAATCAAGCAACCTCATTCTATGTGAGTAAAAAGGAACTTTTTGAAGAGAAACTAAGACTAGATATCCAAAATTATGTTCTGTCGTTCATTAATTTCCTGAAGACCATTTATTAAAAGTTGAGGTAAATCATGGTGATTCAGATTGGTCAGGAAACTCTGTCAAGGCCAAAGATCAATGATTTGTTTTATGGTGCATATATAAGGTCCATATCTAATTTTAGGGTGTTAATATTCACTGTAAATCGAGAGTGACAACAGACAGTAACGTGAACCTATATAAAACAACATGAATAGTGAACATGGTGAATGTCAAAAGCGACGTCTTTTGACTCTCTAAAGTACCAAAACCCTGGAGCTTCCGGGGGCTCCACTCCCTGACCCCCGCAGGGGCTTTGCCTCTGGACCCCCATCAGGGACCCTAAGGTGGGCCCCTCGGCCACACCTGCTACGGGCTTCGCGACAAGCTACTCGCAGGGCGGACTTACGCCCGCATATTCTAGACTGTTACCGGGATATTTTTGGCTCTGCCCCCCCCCCCCCCCCCCCCCCCCTGATAACAGGCACCTGTTACGTCCCCTGGCCTTAAAGACATTGGTTGACATTGTTATGATTTTCTTAAAATCTCATTTTGGTACTTGACAATGGGATAAACATAAGGGTTATAGTGTAAAGATACCAGTCTGAAAGTTTAAGAGTATAATATCCACAGGAAGTAGTTTTAAATATAAGAAATGGGAGCTAATGTTTGAAAAATATACAAGGGTCGGTTGCACAGACCAGACGTAAGGAGTGCGCAAGCGCGAATGACTCAATGGATAGTATGATCAGTGTATCTAATACCGACCGTCATATTACTGACCTCTCCATAAAAATGCTGTTTATTTTCGGAATTACAAGGAAGAGTATCACACTGTCATCGTATTTTGCATATTGACCTAATTGCGCTTGTCACCCAGAGCAACAGCCGTATATCATGCGCGATCCCGCGCTTAGAGAAAGCTTAATGCGTGCAAAGTTGTTTACTTCATCATTCCGGCCTTTGTGCGATGACACCGTGATGCGCTTAATCTTTACGGAAGGTGCGACTACAATCGGAAAATATTTACGGTAAATATCTGAAATTTCAGTGTCCAGACATTTTTAATGACAAAGATAATGTGGATTTTGTAATAGTATTCAAAGACACATAGGGTCAACTTTGGGCATCTAAAATGTGTCTTGACTACGCAATCTCCATAGGCGCGTCCACAAATTGTGCAATTTTTTATACGGAAAGCAGGAGATTAAAAATGTCTAACATGGAAAAATACCTTTGAAATGATATTTTCGAAGTTGTATTTCATCTGTAAACTATACAAATGTTGGTAATTAACATCTCTGTCATCATTTAGAATTGTATTTGATTTCAAATATGGCTTATTTTTATCTAAATTTTGAATCATTTTCATCGACAAATTGTAAGGTTGGTAATAAAACACCATCTTTTTTTGTTTAAAAAATTGCAAGGCTTTATTGTTCTGACGGCCATTGCAAATTGGTGTAGATTCGTGACTTCAAAGTCAGTGGACTCTATTAAGCAGTATTTTCTCTATATGCAGTGGCGACACCAAGGGGGGGGGGGCATGGGGGGGCATTTGCCCCCCACTCAGAAGCTTTGCCCCCCCAGAAATTTTGAGGACTGAAAAGAAAAATAATACAGTAATTTGTAAATAAGTAGATGTTGTCATAAGCATCATATTCATGCTGTGAAGTGCTCTAAAATACCATTTTCCGCTCTTCAAAACTTGAAAATTTTCTCACTCAGTCGCTGTTGGCTTCCTCGCACATTATTTAGTTTGTAAGGTGATGTTCAGTTAATGATCTAGTTTTGATCAATATCTTTGCCCCATTAAGCATTACCTGATTTTACACAAATTTCTCTCTATATCAAGTGTAACAGAAAAATGTTTATTGGGGCCACTAAAAGCATTGGCGTAAATCCCGGGGGGGGGGGGGGGGATGGGGATATATCCCCCTTTTTTTCGAGTGGGGGGATGGTGTGAACAAATATCCCCCTCACTTTTTAAGGAGGAAAATATATTTTGATTTATCAGTTAGAAAAAATTTTGAATATCTATCATAAACAACCATCATAATTTTTAGAATTTCTATTTGAAAATGCGATTGAAAACCAAAAAGTGGTTATTTTTGGCTCGCTCGTCATATTTTATAATTTCTTTTCTAAAATGCGATTAAAAACAAGAAAAGTGGGCATTTTTGGCTCCGCTCGCTCGTCATATTTCAGAATATTTATTCGAAAATGCGATAAAAAACCAAAAAAGCGGTTATTTTTGTTCGCTCGCTTCGCTCGCTCACAAAATTGATATCAAAATGTGTGTAAGAGGAAAAAAAAATCGTCGAAATATTCAGTTATCCCCCCCCCCCCCACTCCTCAAAGTGGATTTACGCCGGTGACTAAAACTCGCGCTTCACGCTTGATTTTTCCATATACGCAAAAAAATATTTGACTGCCCCTGCCCCCCCAAACATTTTCTTTTGCCCTCCATTGCCCCCCCCCCCCCCCCACTTTAACAATCCTGGTGCCGCCACTGTCTATATGTCAGTAACATTTCGAGATATTTTATTGAGAATCTTTTCTGTAGTGGGATGGGAAACTGTTAATTGGTAATAGGTACAGGCTTCATACAGTGTGTATTGGCATATCACACCGCGGAAAGCAGGTAACAGTATTTTTTAATTTGGGCAAACGGTCCTCTAGTTTATTGTCTCTCGAGACAAACACTAATAAAATCGTTTTTTTTTTGCATCTAACTTACAGTTTTTCATTCCGAATTATGGTTGGTTTCAGGGTTGCTTCATCTTAGTGTGAGAATTTTTAAAATCAGCTGCTCACAAAGTAAGCCAGTGCCTTTAAGAGGCGTTCGGTGGTGTTATATGATGTCAGAATGTAACAGTACCGGCCATATCGTGGTTTAGGAAACCACTCGTTCATTTGACGCACGCACTTGTGTACAAAGAGAATGGAGGTGGAAATAGGAAACCAATGCGTGTGACTGAATAAAGCGCTGCTGTACAAAGTGAATGTTGGTTTCCTATTTCACGATAATGCCACAGTACCACCGAACGCCTCTCAAGTAAGATATGGTCTGATGCCCCTTGTCTACGCAGTGCCCAAGTCTGCGCATACGCGTAACTGCGCGATTCTGACATCACAAAAGACGCAACGAACACAATCATCTTTAAATCAATTTTAGCGATATGTATCACTGAAAAAATTACGAAAAACGGGCGAGTTACTTCCTAGGATATGAGGATTAAAATGAGGTCAGCCATTAAGGTATACAAAAAAGAAAGTTTGTCAATTTTCAAGTGAAATATTAGGTGCGCAGACAAGGGTCCCCCATCATTCATACCCAGTTGTTGGATGTCCGGACAGGTTGAGTATCCGGACAGTCGACTTTAAACAGCCAATTGAAAAAGTTCACAAGCAAATCTCTTAAATGTTTTAGCACAAACTATTAGACAATATTATAGAGAACAAATATTGATGATGATTAGCACAAATCAATGCATAGTTTTTGTTTAATCCAAAGACAAAAAAGAAGGCTTCATTTTTGTTACGTGTCCGGACACCCAACCCCCATCCTACAGACTCACAGTCATGACACTTGACAGTGAGCGACACTCAGTAAAGTTGTAAAGTTAATTTTTAGTACTAACTTTCATTCAGACTTTACAGTTAGATGGTTGGAATTCTCACCTAATAGTGACCCTTGGTTTCTTGGTATCTGGTTCGCCGTTATCGTTAGCTGCCATGGCAAATATAGATCAAGTAAACACAGCTACAAAAAGGACCTTTGGCTTCTCAGTTAGATCTACAGATGAGCTCGAGCGGCCGCTGCAGAGAACTTTCCTCTGATCGCGTATAGAGGCCCGCGCCGCGCCGATGGCTCTCATCTCGATCTCTCGTTGCGTCACGTCGCGTCTCTTTCCAATTCCACGCCGCGTGAGCGACGCTAGGCGCTTGGATAAACAAAGCTGAGACTTCCGCAATGCGACCACGTGGGACAAGTATGGGCCATATGTCGTGAATATCAATTTTCGCTGTGCGGTGGTCATGCGCTGTATAATGCCAAATTATAACTCTCTGCGCTGTTACATTGCCCATTGATAGCTCCACTGTTAGTTCGTCGCATAGGGAAGGGGGGGGGGGGGGGGGGGGGGGGGGGGGGAGGGGGTCTTTTCCTCGAATTCTTCCATAGGAAGTCCCCTGTAGTCGGAGACATTGAAAACATTTTCCTCACACCAAGCATATGTATTACCGCCCCTATGATTTTTCACGTGATCAAAAGAAAAAAAAAAAGAGAAAAGAAGAAAAAAAAGAAGAGGAAGAACATTGGAAAAGGGATCGGGGGTTGGGTCATGCAACTATAGTATCCCTATTTTTTCATTCAAAACGTAAATAAACTCACCTATGGGTCATCTTGCCCCCTATCAAAATATCACAGCCCCTGCCCTGATAGCAGAGACTAGTAAGAATAACATCATATTTACGTCTTTTTAAAGTCGTGTCATACGTCTTATTTACGTATTATATATACGTCTTTAAGACGATACTTTGCACCAGCACACGACGTAAAATAAGACGTCATATTTTTATGTCAATTTTACATCATATTGGTCGGAAAAAAACCGTCTTTATGACGTCTTTACGACCCAAAGGAAGCTCACAGACTGGTAAAAATCACATCATAAAGACGTCAAAGCTTCAAAGCTGGTTTATAAAATATTTTAGAATGTATTCAACATTGGTTTTTGGTGTTGTTGTTTTTTTTGTTAGTGTTCTAGCCTATAGATCGTCCTATATTAACCCTATTTCCTAACATCCTACATCCTATACCTAACTACTGATGCTTTGTATCGACATTACTATATATGGACTGTAGTGTAGTACTTGAAAAAGACAGTTAGAAATTACAATTTCTTGATACATTCTGAAATACCCTGCCCATGACATTAACTGAATGGTGTTCAACATGGAAATACATTGTTCATTAAATCAGCAGTGCAATCATTGAATAAAATGTTAAAATTCAAATGTTATCTTCCTTTTTTCACGAAGTTTAGTCATTTCTGGTCATTCATGAATATTCATGAATCACGATCAACTATCACGACGTAAAACTGGCGTAAACATGTCATATTATGGTCTTGAAAAAAGCTGTTATAAAGTGGGAAATAATTGACGTAAAATACGTCTTATTCTGATCTTTAAAAAAGACGTTAAAAAGTGGTAAATATTTGACGTAAAATATATGTCATCTTATGTTCAAACAAAATTTGAGAAAATTTTGGTTATATAAAGACGTCATAAGGTTGTCGTAAAATAGTCGTGTATACGACATATGACGTGTGGACCAGTTTATAACCAGTTCTTGACATCTTAAAGACGTCCGTCTGCTATCTGGGTGATTTACAGGAATCAAAGAATTATGAAGAGACTAGTGTACTCCCCTCTGAAGAGCCCTAAGATGTCATTATGTTATGTCATTTATTGTCTGCAAATTCTCAATCTTCTTGTAACTTCATGGACTGAGGGGAGGTGCACTCAGGGATTTGGAAGGAGGGGGGGGGGTGTGACTGAAGGAAGAGGGTGATGTACATTGTGCTGGGAGGTGCAGGTGCCTCTTTCTTTATATCCCCCCCCCCCCTCCTTTTTAATCTTTTATGAATCTTTCTGTCAGTGAAAAATGAATTAAGGAACAGTTACAGTTATATTCATTTCCCCGTTCAGTTGAATGTTAAATGTTATTTCTAATGTTATTTCAATCTTGTATATTGTTGTAGTTTATCGGCTCATTTTTCATATAGCATTTCTATGTAAAGTCAATTTGTTTCAGCCTTTGGCTGCTATTTTGAATGCTTTTTTTTCAAAATCAATAAACCAGAACAATTCAATTCAATTCAATTATACAGTTGGGGCTAGAAGTTTACATTATTACTCCTAAAGAGGAGCCCGTCTTGTGTAAATCAACGACTCGCTGCCCGAGGTCTTCCCTATACTCATTAGACTTTCCAATATAATGCTGATGTTGCAATACTGATCAACAATCATTGATGTTTGCCTACAAAAGGAAGATGTATGTAAACTTTTGACCCAGTGATTTTCCAGAAATACAGATAATATGAACCATAATATATATCATAGTGTATCATATATGAAATATAAACCATGAACATAAGGTAGACATACAGTTTGATTTAATTAGAAATGAAACTGCATGGGCAACAAAAGACAATGAAAATTTGAGAATAACTGTTTTTCTGCCAGGTGTATGTAAACTTCTGGCCCAATTGTATATATTAAAGGTATATTTATCAGTGAGCTTGCCAGTTGCAAGTACATGTATATATATGTATGATTTCTTTGTTCTTCCTTGAATTTTAATACATTTTTTTAAACTGATCTGTATAGATTTACTTGTAAATTGTAAAAATGTTTGATTTTTACCTTATTTGTGATTGCAATTTTTTTCTAATTTCGTAGACTTCAATGAAAAAGAAAATAAAAAGAATAAGTACTTAAACCTCTATTCCTTACTTTAAAAATGTTATTGGTGCAAAAAATTTAAAGGGCAAGTAACCTTATCAACAAAGAAATTTTGAAAGGTAATGATATATTAAAGAAGAACACATTTTTGTTCTTACATAGCCTAAAAATTACCCGTAATGTACGTAACTGCTTTTTGTTTGTAATCCATCAGCAGGTTCAAATGATTACCCAAACTTGTATGCACAGCTCAGACAAATTTTAACATCTAATGAATACCAATTAAAGGCAATGGCTAACTTTGTGAGCAGCCGATTTTAAAAATTCTCAAACTAAGATGAAACATGTATATGATTACTTGTATTTGTGCTCAAAAACCCTGAAACCAACCATAATTTGGAATAAAAAACTGTTAGTAAGACGCAAACTGCGATTTTTATAATTTTTGGTCTCAGAGACAATAAATAAGAGGACAGTTTTGCTTGAGTTAAAAAAAAGTTATTTGCCTCCCTCCGCGTGATACGCCAATACACAAAATACGGTCTGGTGAGCCATGTGTGCATGCGCACTCCTTACATCTAGTCTGTGCAACTGACCCGATATATATTTCAAACATTGGTTCACATTCTTATATAAAAAATACTTCCTATGGATACATAATTTGAATCTTTCAGACTAGTATTTTTACACTATAACCCATTTTCAAGTAGCAGAAAAACTTTTTGAAAAATTATAACATTGCTAACCAATGCCTTAAAAAGGAAATGCAAAAACACCATCTTAAAAGTGTAAATAAGCACAAGGCACACATTCAAAAATGTTTATTTCAAGTCAGAAAAAAGTGTTTAATATACCTGCCAATCATATATTACAGATGTAGAAAGGGTGCTATCATTATGCACTGTATTATAATACAGCTCAAAAATGCATCTGCAAACGGATGAATTACGGTTTGACAGAAATAACTTCTTTAAAAACTCTTTGTAATTTCTAAAGATTACACATTCCAAAGTCTATACACTATATATTATAATGACATACACTCACAGAAAATACATCCTGATGTATCAAAAACTGCAATTTACAATGTTAATACAATAGATTAGACATATAATTTCAAATAAGCACATACAAAATTTGTCACGACACAGTAAAGAAGCAATACATCTGAATAACTTACAGTTAATATTTATGGTTTACTTTCTATTCTGGTTGACAGCTGTACTTATTTATAGATCACTGTTCACACATAAAACTTGTGTAGTTCAGCTGTGTTAACCCATAGAATTACAGAGCTTTTTAGCGGTCTAAATTAATCATTTTCAATCCTTAAATTGGCAACAACTATTATTTTTTTCTACTCTTACATAGTTCGAAAAAATTAATATAGATATAACATGAACCAAAATGAATTTTGATCGTAAATTTTAAGCGGAAACTGCCATTTTGAACGTGGAAATAGGGATTACATAATATTCACTGCATTGCCAATTTAAAGACTTTAATGATTAGTTACATTTAAACTGCTCTAAATCGAAAATGCAACATCATACTGCTCTGAAAATGGAATAAAAAATTTTAGCAAATTTTTCTCTTTCTACTCACGTATGATGTGTGATGCCCAGCATTCTGGACCAACAGATACTGCCAAAGCATCTCCTAAAGGAGACACTGTACATCTATGGGTTAATAAGGGCAATTGTTTGAATAAAAATAATAATCATAATGATGATGATGAAGACGACAACGAAAACGACGACGACAACAACATCAATAACAATACTATTACTACTAATGCCGGTAATAATTGTAAATTCATATTGTGCAATTCATATACAAATTTACTCAACTGGGCAGATATATATGATGAGAAGTGAAATGAATGGGTGGGACATAATTTTCACTGAAACAATTCTTTCCTTTCCAAAATAATTCAGAAATAGAAATCCACAGATTACAATTAATACTAGACCGAAAAATCAGTCTGTTTTGTTAGGGATATGTTCCACTGAGACTGCGTCTGGCTTCACGGAAACTAGGAGGAGAGCCTCGAAAGTCACAAAATGTTATAAAACTTCTAACAGACGGATTTTTCTGTCTAAATTAACACACACACGTAGGCTATATTTGAGAAATTGGAAAATGGGAACTTTTTACTACTAGAATTAGTATGGCCTGACACCGGTAATTTCAAATGTTTTAAGGTGGAAAAATAAAGGTAAACACTGTCCACCGACTCCACTCACATGGAAAGGTAAACCTATCCTATAATCACATACAAAAAAATGAAAACTGAAATAAAAAAATAATAATAAAAATGTATATACTCTCTAAATCTATTACAAGAGGAGCCTGAATAAGCACTTTAAATCTGTACTGACATACTGCTTACCACTGCCTGTATACTGATGATAAATGATCCATTGTATTTGTATAAATAATAGCACAGATCTATGCAGTAATTTCATATGCAGCATAAATACACTGAAAACTAATAATTGGCCTATATACTCAAAATAATAAGGAATTCAACAAGGAATTAAGCAACAAATGAACAGATTCCTTCCATTAACAACAAATTGCATTTAAAATCAATGTTTTTCCATGCGAATTTGAAATACTGAATTTCTGATCTTTACTTCCAGTAGTATATGTTATTTTTCAGCTACGCTGCATTGCTACAGCTACACTGCATTGTTACAAACATCCAGTATTAACATTTGGAAGTGAAACCTGGGCAGTAACTTTGGACATAAGCGATTTGATAGTTGTAAAGGTGTGTTCTTAAAAGAATGTTGAGGATTCTATGGAGTGAGGATTGAGCAATGAAGAAGCTTTGAGAAAAGCCATGGTGACAAGAACGCTGATCCATGAGATAAGGATATGACTGACTGGATTTATGGGACATTCAACATAAAAAGGAGGATTGGAGAATCTAGCATCAAGAGGAAAGAATAGCCCCGTTCACATTACCCCATACCGCAATATTACCGATGCGCATCGGTAAGCGATTTCCCGTGGACACCGTTCATATTACAGGGAAAGCATGGTAATACCATAATATTGTGGTAAATTCTCCCTTTTGCCCCCATTCATATCCGCACCCACAATATTACTGTATTCTGTTTCATCGGCAAGTCCCGCATTGCATCCTGGTTACCTAGCGTACAACGTGCATTTGGCTAAGGGTTAAACCTATCAACGAGACGCTACGCTACACTGCACAAGCTGTAAATGTTGCGCCTATTTTACGGATACTGTTCATACACACCAGGTATCTGCAACATCATAGTAATATTACTAGGTCTCGAAGCGTAAAATAGGAGCAAAATAAGCCTAAAATAGGAAGGAAAATACCGCAATATTCGGCGGGAGTCGTTCATATTAGCAGCTGTCTGAAGTGCATCTGTAAAATAGGTGTAACATTTACGCCTATCTCACGGATAGGTGGGTAATATGAACGGGACTGTTGAGGGAAAGAGGAGCAGAGCAAGGAGAAGGGTGTTATGGATGGATAGTCTGCAGAGATGGCTTGAGGACAAAGGAGTTAAAAACCAGGGCCCCGTCTCATAAAACTTGTTATCAATAACAAGTTGCAATAACTGTTAAAAGCTACTGAAATCCTTGCATCTGATTGGCTGAGAGCAAAATTGTCATAGAAATGTGGCAGTTGTTACTGATAACAAGTATTATGAAACAGGGCCCAGGGGATGAAACAACTGGGGAAGGCTAGAAACAGCGAGTTGTGGAATAACATGATCGTCAAAGTCAATAGATATGGCACCTAGAGAGAGAGAGAGATAGATTCTATCATGATAGATGTGTGTATTGACTATTGTGAATCTGAAGAGAAGTTGTTTCATTTAGATTAAATTTTTTTGGGTCCTTGTAGCTTTCCTTGCTAAATGTAATACCACAAGACATCAAATATCATTCTAAATCATAATGAGCTACATGTTGATTAACATTCAATACAAGTATCCCACAACTATCTGTATAACATTACGTTTGGTCAAGAGTCAATACATAAATTACTGTAACTGATTTACAAGTATACTGAGAGTACACAGCTTGTATGCCAGCAAAGAAACAGCAGCTCAAAATAACACAATAATATGACTCTTACATTTAATATATTATTACCTGATCCATCCTATTAAAAAAAATGTACTAGTAATACACATAGATATATAAATGCAAAAAAAAAAAAAAAAAAAAAAATTGCCCCAGCTCGATAGACATACATAAATGTTCACAGACAATTCACAGAATAAAGTTAAATTCTCATAACTATTTACATCTTTCAAAGCTATGTACACAGGATTCCAGGGACAAAAAACACCAAACACACTTATTTGTTCAATGCAAACAGCGAAATCTAGATTACTTCTTCTTCATATAAAAGGGAAGGACATTTTTACAATATTAACAGTAAAAGGCAGGCTACTGCATGTACTGTACACAAAACCCAACAGGGAGAAGAAAATTTACAATATTGCTATGATGAAACAAAACTACAGGTATGTAAATATTTTGACAAGACTAATTAAACCAGAAACCAGCAGCCATATTTGCAGCAACATATTTTTCGCAAAATGGCAAAATATTCCGCTGTGATTCATTCAGTGATGATATCCAATGCTAATGCAGCGTGAAACTTGTGCAGACCTTAACCGCTCCTGATCATTTGGGGGTTTTACACTATTACTTTATGACAGGACACAGACATACCTTCAGCTACAAGTAAAGTAAAGTCACAGGGCTAGACAGGGGTGTCCTCAAGAAACAATGCCTTTCTATTGTATACACACATTTGTCAGGTTACTTCCATTGTTGCTTAAAAACTGGTCAGCTATCTGGTTTTAATCCAAGCTGAATTGCAATATATTCTTAGATTCATATATTCTACCAGCAAAATCTACTAATTCTTCAACACAAGGCTGGACTTCCTTTGTATAAAGTTCCAGCTTTATGCAAAGAGTAAAAACATCATACCATTTTATCCATGTGACAATTCCAAAGGTACACTTTGCCAAATGAAAACATTTTACAATGAACATTCCATATACTAATACATTTGCATCTAGCTTCTAATGATGACTCTGTGGTTTGATACAAAGAACAATATGTATAACGAGTCTGAGGAAATCTTAAAAGCACCCGAACAAAATTTCAATACGTGGGTAAGCAAAAACAAAACAGAAAAGATATGTCATAATGCAAAATATACACCAATCCATTACATGGTCTTCAATACAATTTCCTTTAAACAGGAATGTCTAAAATGATGCAGGACTACATAAACTGTATACCGGTATCACAATGGACTGGGAAATTTTAGGATACAAGTTTTTATAAACATCAGTACTTTTACACTTCAAGTAAAACGCAACCAGCTTTTCCCCGCAATGTACTGAACAAATTTCATTCCCACAACCAAAAGTGACATCAAATGATATCAAGGTGCAGAGACCATTTAGCAACACACGATGCCTTTCATGACAGTATTACTTTAGCATCTCTAAAATTCCTAAAGTTCCTGGGGGGTGTTTCATGAAGCTGTTTGTAAAGTTACACATTACTTTACAAACGACTTGAATATGAAGTACCGAATGGGATGCCCCCAAATTTTCCTGACTTTTTAACAAAGTGTGACTGCATTTCGCATGATCTTAATCCAATTGTGACAAAAATTATAACTTGGAATAAAATTAGTTGCAAACAATGATGATGATTCACATCGGCACACTTTACCTTTAGCAGATGTGATTTATAATGACTGAGAATCACATTAGGCTTAACATATATAACTTTACGAACAGCTTTATGAAGCATCCCCTGGTATAACAATTTCAGAGGTACTAATTTTTACAGTGAAAGAATTAAAGTGGTAAAATTTTGCATAAATCTAATCTAAAAATGTTAAAATCATAATGGCGAGTTTCATACAAAGATTTACAGTGTAGATACTGGAAAAGAGTCCATATTTCCTTAAACAATGCTAAAGTTACAATTAAGTTTTATTTACTACTTGACAGGGGATATATTTCAAGCTCTTTCATTCTTTCAAAATCAATGCAAAAATTGTAATTTTGTTGGCACTGATATCAAAAAAAGTTAATATTATATATTTCAGATTAAGCAAATGATGAAAATGGTTACTGCAATTAACTGAAAGGCAACGGGATGAGCTTTACAAATCAATGATAACATTAATGTTGTATTAACGAAATGATGATTTAAATCAATTAATGGTGATTTAAAAAACTAACAAATAGGCCATACCCACTTCATGTCATAACAGCAAACAGATGGGGGAAGGGGAAGGGGGGGGGAGTGGGAAGGATGGGAGGGGCTGGAATATCTTCAATGAAAATCACACTTTTCTTTACTTCCAGTGAAGCACTTCATACGATGGCAGACCTCTCAAATAAATGACATGTTCCAAGTGAACTAAGTGAAGTTGATCCTTTCTATTATGGCCATGGCCATGGCCATGGCAGGGACAAGCAAAGAGTGGCCAATATAGACAGGTAACCAATATACCAGAGTGGGAGCACTAAGGTATATTGGTAGAGGCTCTTGTTAAGCTGGTAAAGTGTAACATGGGTTGTGCCGCTCACTTTAGCACGCCCAAGCCATCAAAAAGTTGTACGTGTGCGCACACAAACAGTGTTTTATGTGGCAAAGTAATTAACTGGAATTTTTTATGAAAGCCAGTCATCATGGAAGTTTTCAGAAGTATTCTAAGTCTACTTCTGGTCTGTGAATGTGGGTGTAAATGTGAGTAGATGCTAGAGCTTAAACTTTGATAATTCAGTTAATTACCTCACACGTAAAACGCGATATTTGTGGTCCTATGGTGAGCGCTAGTGTCGCGCGTTTCACTGACCCTGGTTCAAATCTTCTTTTAGTAGAGGTGTTGTGGCTCAGTGGATAAGTCTCCGGACTTTAAACCCCGAGGTCCGTTGTTCGAATCCCTGCCGCAGCACTAATGTCCTTTGGCAAGACATGAATCTACATTTGCCACGTCTTTCAGATGGTGATGTTAAAGGTCGGTCCCAGACGTAAAAAATCATAATTGAATGATACTTGTCTGTAAAAACCCAATTCACCACCACCACCACGCTGTTCGCACACACGGACAACTCTTTGATGGCTTAAACTGGCTTTAAACCAAGGCCATACGCATGTTACACTTTAGCAGCGGGTTACCGTTTAGCACCGTAACAGCTCTTGACTCTCTTACATGAGGTCCTTGCTGGGTGCTTACTTTCTTGGGCAAACTGTTGTACCCACATTTGTCATTATTGACTCCGGTGTAAATGAGGACCTGGCAACTGCAGAGATAATAATATTAATTCAAGGGTCCTCAGGAACAACAGCAGTGATGCTGAAAAGACTTCCCTGGTTAAACAATATTGTTGTTTTCATGTGTATGTGATTCTGGACAGAATGTGAGAATAATAATTTAAGACCTTACAGACTATACAAAAGTAGCCTAGCAAAGACCGAAGGTAATTACATCTATTAGGCAGGTTCACACGGGCAGCTATAAACCACATCGAAAAGCCGCGCCAGCTTTTCTTTGAACTATATAAAAGGCTAGTGGGGACAAATGATGTAACAAAATACCTACATGAGAACCTTAACGTATATGTAAGATACAAAAATATGCATCGCAGTATGCTTAGAACTCCAAGGGTTTTTTGTTTGAAGTGTTTTACTGTGAACAAAGCCTTATGCCATTACGAAATGCATTCTCTACAAAAAATAGATGATTATGATGGTTATCAAGATACAAGCCTGGGCACTGTGACACATCCTGTACTGAGAATATGTGTTGAGGAATCTGGTAATGCCAAAAAGGGATGGATCCGAGATTTAACTCATTGAAAGAAAATTTCAGAATTCAGTTGGCCAACGGGTTAACATGGTCCCTTCCAAACTAGAGCAGCTTATTCTGGATTCACACCTGCAGATTCCAATGAAAGAGAGAGAGATACGCAGAATAAGATTTCAATATATGTACTGCACACATCAATATCAGTGACAAAAATTCAAAACCAACTGCAAAATTCAGAAGCGAAATCGTACCTTACATTTGCTTGAACAGGCAATGTTTCAAAGAAAGAAAGAAATTGTACATGCACTGCTGGACTTGCAAACTTGCAATAAATCACAAAACATATGTCATAGGGCTTTTCTGATGAAAAACTCCCAATGAGCAAAGTGGTCTTCATCATCCCAATGCCATGGGCGGTAAAGTTTGTAACGAAACAAGTATATAACAGCCATGTGTGGAATACAATAAACATTTTGTCTCCACTCATGGAATTATTACCTCTCCTTTAAAAGTTGGCAGAATGTCAAGCATCATTCGGTAATTCCAGTATGACACTTACATCCCTACATTTTTATTTCCCCCTCCCCATCAAGATAGTATAATTTTAATGGTCGGGTAAAATATTTGCTTTTGGTAGCAGAGGGTGTTAGCAAACCGCATTCCTCAACCAACCTTTAGCTTTGCTTGCCGAATGGATGACTTGGAGGATACACCGCCCAAACTCCTCCAGGATGAGTGACTCGGCATAGTCTGAACGATGGCTACTCCTCTCACTCTCGTCCGCCTGGGCCATGAGACATTGAAGGGTGGCCTCGGCAACTTCTTTAGTGATGAAGGAGAATGGTAACCTTTGAGGAAAAAAAGAAAAAGAAAAATGGGACTTTGCTGGTTGGAATGAAGAAAGAAGCTATTAGAAACAAAAAAGAAAATGATAAACTTTGAGGGGAAAAAAGAGGAATTCACTGGTGGGAAAAAAGAATGAAGATATTGAAAAACAGTGAAATGGAAACGTTTGAGAAAAAAACAAGTGAATACATGATTTGAAGCCCCCGCCAGGCCCTATCAAATAAAACAAACAAAACTAAAATCTGCTGCGAAATAGAGAAGCATTTTTTGTTGAATTGGAAGAAATTTGCATAATTGATAACTTTTCAAAATTCTGTGTAGAAGTTTTGAAGCCCCCACAAAGCCCCATCAGACAAAACGAACAGAATCAAAATCTGGTGCGAAATAAGGGGGGAAATAGCATTTTTCATTTGTGTTGAATAAATTTGCATAAATTTGTATAGTTAATCAGTTTCAAAATTCTGTGTATAAGTCCTGAAGCCCCCATCAAGCCCCAGCTGATAAAACAAACAGAATCAAAATCTAGTGCAAAAAAGAGGAGCATTTTTCATTCATTTAAAATAAATTTGCATAAATTTGCATAATTAATAAAAATCGAAATTCTGTGTAGCAGTTTTAAAGCCCCACCAAGCCCTATCACCAAATTTATAATTTTGAGCACCCACAGACACACACGCACCCTCACAGACACACACATTCACACGCACACGCATATGGAGCCCGTTTCATAGTCCCCTCGTGAACTTTCGTTCTGCAGGGACAAA
Organism: Echinometra lucunter; assembly: GCA_029962745.1. Taxonomy (NCBI): domain Eukaryota; kingdom Metazoa; phylum Echinodermata; class Echinoidea; order Camarodonta; family Echinometridae; genus Echinometra; species Echinometra lucunter. Next base: position 17,578,489 of record CM057170.1, read on the forward strand.
AAAGGGAATTCACTGGTTGGAAAGAAGGAGAAGCTATTAGGGGAAGATGGAGACTGATAACCTCTGATGAAAAAAAAAGAAAAATGGGAATTCACTGGTAGGAAAGAAGAAAGAGGCAATTGGGAAAAAAAAAAATTATGGAAACGTTTGATGAAAAAAGAAAAAATGCGAATTCATTGGTTGGAAATAAGGAGAAGCTATTTGGAAAAAAAGAGAATGGTATTACCTTTGATGAAAAAAAAAGAAACATGGGAATTCACTGGTTGGAAAGAATAATGAAACTAATGGAAAAAGGAATAATGATTATAACCAATGCAGTGTAGAAATACACACACACACAAAAATCATTTTTTCTGTGATTACATGCTGGAGTTGAATCTAAAAACATCCTCATATAAAATGCTATCTCTGGCAGCATGTTTCAGTGAGCAGTAAAGAGTTTGACTTCCTCCTTTAATCCGCTACAAATCATATTTTATGCATACATGTAATAACCAACAAGAGTAAATCAATCAATCTTAACACATAACAATACAACATTGGCGGTAGCCAAATTAACAAGAAACAATGCTGCTTGCATAGAGAAACAGAAAGATAAATTCCTCATTGAACGAGTCAGATAATTGCTGCTGCACTTTGTTAATTATCAATGATTGATATGCAGTTTATTTATGACTTTATATTTCTGTTAACAAGTCTCTTTGCAATATTCTCCGTAGGGAAAAAAAAAGAATGATAATTTTCTTTTTTTAAAGAATTATTATTCCATTTTTTAAAAACACTTGCACACGCTGGTATTCAGATGCCTGTAGCATGTTCATTTATTTGATATACGATATAAGAGCAATGTAGATAAAATGCCTTTCTCAGGGGTGTAAGTGCCGTGCTGCGGATCGAAACTTTGACTCTCGCGTCTCCAGTCAAGTGCCCTAAACCATTTGACCACGGCACCTCTATTACTGCAGATCAAGCAAAATCTACATCTCCCTTAGAATTAACAAAAATGATAAAAAGATAAAAGAATAGCTTTATTTACCTTTCTCCTGTTTCACTGAACTCTCTGGTCTTGGTCGGATAGTCCTGGAGCTGCGATGAGAGCTTGGTCCTAGCAGCTGTCTGTTGCTGGACCCGGACTTCGGCTGCATCTGCTAAGTGCATCAGGGTCTTACGCTCAGGACTCTCCTCAAAGTTCTTGCAGCCGACACACTTGCAGAAAGATGAGCACAGGATCTTGGCCTGAGAGAAAAGAAGAGAGGCAAAGACGAAAGGGTTGAACAATGCACACTAGCTACAGAGCTGCCAAATAATCATTATTCACGAATCCAGTTATTAGATTGAAAGAGAATATCAAACTGCACACTTCAAGTACCAAAATTCATAGATTTCCATAGCTACGACCAGGGTTCTCACTAGAAAAAAATCCACACACTGTTCCCACTCTGCGCAAAGCGTGGAAGTTTCAGAAGTTTTACGGAATAACACCTAAAGTTATGTGTGGCGGCAGTATATGATATAGTAAAAGGATGAAAAATACTTCTCGGTAAGCAGGAGTTGTCTACTAATGGCACAAAAGTAAAAATACATTGCCAAAAAGCAAAACAATCTATGACATTTATCATTATTGTTAGGGATATATACTCCAATATTTTTTTCCCTAGTTGCCACGCATGGTGCAGCAATTTCACACATGGTTCTTCCTTGTCTGAAACCCTTTACGCATGGTATTGGAACCATGGGTGTTATGTACTGGCGAGAACCATGGCTACGACCACCAAACCCTAAAAACTGCAGTCTGGATTCTCCTTAAAACAAATTATCTAATCTCAGACAGGTCACAACCCTCCCATTTTTTTCTAGAAGTGAGAAGATCCGTATCATCTGCTAAGGTCCTATACACGAAATCAAAACATGGTCGGATGCAATTAGTTTGTATGCAAACAGTGGCATCTGCACGTGAACGTGACATCTTACCTCGTAACATTCACAGTAGTTCTTGAGACATCCCGATCTCTTGCAGTTGCAACCCTTGTTGTGTCGCCTATTTGCCTGACCATTCTGCCCCTTGCCAATCTTGGGATGAAAAGCCAAAGGGTTACGATCCAGGCAAGCCTTGACCGCCTTGGTCCGTTCATCTTCGTGATCCAGGTTGTTCAGGCAGTTGTTGCAATTGCAGTTGCGGCAGAACTCCCCATTAGCGAAGCAGTCACAATACCTACAGAATTAAAAGGTTCATGCTGAGCAAAAGTTGAAGACTTCTCCTGGATGGATACTATGATATTTGCTTGAGAATATATTCAGCTTAACCCTAATATCCCCAGGGGGGGGGGGCCATTATGGCCCCCTTTTGAATTTTTGACGGTTCTCCGCAACAACTAGATGTATCAATCTGAGATTCATTGACTTTTTTCTCTGATCCTTCCCACTCGTTTAGATACCAAATTTATGTCGATCGGACCTACGGTGCCGGTGTCAGATTACGATTACGAACACAATTTGTTAAAATTTCACTATTTCTGTATATGACTGTGTACAAACCTATGGGCAAAATCAGAAACTTTTCAAAATTATGTGAATACTGTCAGGAAAGAATAATTGGTATCTAATAATTACATAACAAAAAAATTGATAACCTATTTTTTAGTAAAGGAGTCGATGTGAATGTTATGAAATACATTTCTACCAAAAAAATCATTGTTCCTAAGGCTTTATTCAGTGAGATTCATTGATTCATTCATCATTTATTGTCCTTATAGGATATTTGTTTCGTTCACATCCAAATATACAATTGAAAATACATATACAAAAGATATTGAAACATATAGACCCAAATATATAAAACATAAAAAGCCAAAACTATGATTTCTCGCATAAATTAGCATAAATTAATTCATATAAAATAAAACAAAACAATTTGATAAAATTTAACCATAAAGCCTTGTAGATTACATCATTCTCTACCCTCATGCCAATTTTCGTGCCAATGCAGCGATCCACGGCTGAGATTATAGGGGGGGGGCCATAATGCACCCCCTCCCCCCCCCCCCCCCCCCCCCCCCGGATAACTAGACCAGAAATAACCCGGGTCTTGATAATAACTGGTGCCTAATAGAGGGTACCCAAGAGTCTAGACACCCCCCCCCCCAAAAAAAAAATAATAATAATAATAATAATAATAATAATAATAAATGAATAAATATATAAATAAATAAAATAAATCTTAACTTTAACAAAAGGGTCACAAATGAAGTCTTCAAAATTTTCAATTTGAGCCATGTTACATATCTCATCTGCAGGAGTTAGTTTGGACTAGCTGTCTAGCTTGAAAAAGGAACACTTACAGTTTGAGGCACTGAGACTTGGTGCAGTTGCAGGGCTTGCGTGGTCTGTTCCCAGTTCCATCTCCAGCTAACATCCTGAAGTAAAAAACAAAAAGAAAACATGCATTAACACAGCAAACACTAATATTATTACTGAGCTGTTGCTGTACTTCACAATGCTGCACCTCACCATGTTAATGATCTTCTTGTTATGAAGCAGTGCTTCAACCACGCTTGCAGTTACTCAAAACTGAATCACCCGTGATGGTCACTGGGCATCTGGATGCATTATACAACAGGCCCTGAGGACTTTCTTGTGAAGATTTTCAAATGATCCAAATTCGTTGCATGTCCGCTAATATCAAAAGTTACTTTCGCCTATATCATATGCACAGGGATGTGACTGCCACTGAATCAAGTTAAGCTGTCATCATATTAATCTTGTGGCTTTATAAGACAGGATTGTGACATTAATAAACTAGATGAATCCTCGACCACGCGTGGTCGAATTTTATGCCTCCGCCATTACTAGATGATGAACAATAATGATAAATGTCACAGATTGTTTTGCTTTTTGGCAATGTATTTTTACTTTTATGCCATTAGTAGACATCTCCTGCTTACCAAGAAGTATTTTTCATCCTTTTACTATTGCATATACTGCCGCCACACCTAACTTTAGGTGTTATTTCGTAAAACTTCCGAAACTTCCACGCTTTGCACAGAGTGGGAACCGTGTGTATTTTTTTTCTAGTGAGAACCCTGGTATTTCCATTTATAAAATGACATCTTTGACCTTGACCTTTGACCGAGTGACCCCCAAATCTAATGAGACCATTGCCCTTTCCATATGCATACATGAGCCAAGTTTGAAGTTGAACCATCACAGAGTTGTTGATTTATCACAAGAACAAGCAAGTTTCATGTATATAATGACCTCTATGACCTTTGACCTTGAGACCCCAAAATCTAGTCAGATCATTATCCTTACCATGTGCATACATGAGCCAAGTATGAAGTTGATCCATCAAATGGTTACTGAGTTATCACAAGAACGAACCATTTCTATGTACAAAATGACCTCTATGACCTTTGACCTTGAGACCCCAAAATCTAATCAGATCATTGTCCCTCCCATATGCATACATGAGCCAAGTCTGAAGTTGATCCGTCAAATGGTTATTGAGTTATTGCGAGAATGAACCATTTCTATGTACATAATGACCTCTATGACCTTTGATGTTGAGACCCCAAAATCTAATCAGATCATTGACCCTCCCATTAGCATACATGAGCCAAGTTTGAAGTTGATCTGTCAAATGGTTATTGAGTTACTGCGAGAACGAACCATTTCTATGTACATAATGACCTCTATGACCTTTGACCTTGAGACCCCCAAATCTAATCAGATCATTGTCCCTCCCATATGCATACACGAACCTACATTGGGCGGAGGCATAAAAATCAAAAGGAATCAAAACTTACAGATCTTAATCGGTGTATAAAATAATATTTTCACAGAACACTTATTTGGGATGAAAGGAAACAGACATTTTCACTATTTGTTATGGTGATAATTGCCACAGGTTTAGCACAATGCACCCATTGTAAACTAATATTTGAGCATTTTTTATTTCACACTACCCCCCCCCCCCCCAATTTTGCAAAATTTACAACAAATAAAAATCTAGTACTTATACATGAACGATGTTATGTGCTTTGATTAGAAGCCCATTTTGCATGATACTGACCCATTACTGGTGCTGGAGGAGTGCTTGACAGGTGGAGGTTGGGGTTGTGGAGGCTGACTGCCTGTACTGCTGGCTTGAGAGGAGGAGGAGGCGGATGATGTGGAAGAACTCGACTGGTTGGATGGCTGGGCTTGGCTAGCCACCGGCTGAAAGAGAAACAAGGTGAAAAATAATGGTACGGTAGTCTAGAAATGGTGCTGACTTCGTTATATACGAAGATTTTGAATGAAGAAACCGATATATCCATTTTTTTTTCAAATTGAGATATTTGCATTTGAAGATCAAGAAAAATAAAGAAAATAATAAGAAAATTCAGGCAACCTTTGACAATTCCAACAATATACCTTTATATGTAATGATGAATATATTATTTGAAAAGTATCATTTTGTATCATATGACAGTGAACTTACTTTAAAAATTTTCCAAAAATGACATATATCGGTTTCTGAATATAAACTTTTCATACAATGAGCATAGGTGGAAATTGGTGGAGAAAACATAATAAACATGAGAAATTTGCTAGCTGGAATTAAAAAGAAGGACAAGGACAAACAAAAGAATTGGATGCAGTGATGGCTCGGCTTGACTGACCGCCAGCTTAAAGAGAAACAGCATAGAAACTAATGGTAATAGCATAGAAATAGTGCCGACTAAGTTCCATACAATGAGAACAATTATTTGGTGGAAAGAAATTATATTCAAGTGAAATTTGTTGGCTGGTATTAAAACAAGGCGTTTGCGATGTTGTGTCTCGCCCACTTGTGAAAATAACTAGAAATATCGCGATCTGTGATGGCACACAACAGAACTGTATCGAAAGCTCATTGTGAAATAACTGGGATGGAATAACATTTGATAAAATATGAGAAGGGTTTTTTATGAAATGGTACTGCATTTTCACGTGCATGTACTTTCCCTGCTTCTACTCTCATCCCTCTGATATGAGTAACAGGTCCCCTTAGTGCATCTACAACCCAAGTTTGATAGATAAGTGTTACATGGTTGCAGAGTTTTGTGTCATAAGAGAGTCTTGCACGTAAACTTTAATGTTTGACCTGAAATGACCTTTGACCTTACCATGTGACCTATGACTGGACCATAACATGCAGGTCCCCTTAGTGCATCGACAACCCAAGTTTGATAGATAAGTGTCACACGGTTGCAGAGTTTTGAGTCATAAGAGAGTCTTGCACGTAAACTTCAACGTTTGACCTGAAATGACCTTTGACCTTACCATGTGACCTCTGACTGGACCATAACATGCAGGTCCCCTCAGTGCATCTACAACCCAAGTTTGGTTGAAAAGTGAGTCACGGTTGCAAAGTTATGTGTGATAAGAGAGTCTTGCACGTCAACTTTAACATTTGACCTGAAATGACCTTTGACCTTACCATGTGACCTCTGACTGGACAATAA
>CM057170.1:17585473-17608904 GCA_029962745.1 Echinometra lucunter
TATTAAAAAAAGGACAAAGATAAGAAAGAAGAAAGAAACACTTTAAGGAGGAAGAGGTATACTAGCCTACTAGGATAAGAATAATTTTGACTTGGGGTGTATATAATGAACATGATTTTTTCACTGTGAAAACACAAAAAGGGTTACAAGGTAAATTGCTGGTTTGGGAAGAGGAGGACGGTGACAAACTCTTTGGATTGTTGGAAAGACACAGCAAGGAAAATGGGCTATGATAGGACATAAATAATTTCAACTCGGAGTTCATGTCATGAAATGGGAGTCTGATTGTCTACAAAAAGACAAAAAACATTGGAGGATGATCTTTGAAGGTGGAGGTTTGGAGGAAGGAGGATGATCTTTGAACACAGGAGGACTTGAAACTCGTTCACTCATTTGGATAGGGCTGAAACTAACTCCTCGCAAAAAAAAAAAATTACAACAGGGAATAGTGAGTGACTAGATTCAATACTTATCAACACAGCTCTACCCGACATACAAGATGGATATGTCACTACTGTCATGGTCAAAATAGTCTGTATAAGCAGATTAAAGAGACGTTCACATAATGTAGAGCTAAACCCTCAAAAGAAAAAAGACATGTGGAAGTTCTTAAAGAGAAGTTTCAGTTCTGGAAGGAGGTCACCCAAGTAGCCAGGGGGCAGTGGGGGACCCCCCCCCAAAAAAAAAAAAAAAAAAAAAAAATGTGAACAAAAAAAACCCAAAAAAAACCAAAAAAAAAAGGAGAGAAAAAGGTGAGAGAATGTAGGAAGAGGAGCAGACAAGGAATGATGACAATGAAACGTCAAAGCTTCCACGCTTCCCACTTTGAAACTGTTTCTTTCACAATGCAGTCACAAGACCAGAAGTCAAGTTTATCTTTTGGGTATACATATATGTCACATTTCTGGCTCTTTGAACCAGGGTTGGCGGATTTAAATCACGTTGATTTAAATCATGATTTAAATCACGATTTAAATCACCATGATTTTTTTTTAAAAATCATTGATTTAAATCACTTCCATTGAAACATGTACAAATCATTGACAAATTGTTTGTTCAAGGCAGTTTTAATTCTTCAAATCAATTGAAAAACTTTGAATTAACTTTATATCAACAAAAAATCAACATATCCTTCTATCTACTTGAAAAAAATTGAAATGAAGTCAATAAAATCAGCTGATTTCTTAAAAATTAGAGATTTGTGTCGTCAACAGTTACTCCATTTTTTTGTAAATGTCAAGTTTTTCTTCTGAAATTTTAAATTCTTTGTCAGCTATTAATAGTGAAGCAAGTTTCTTATTTATTTCTTATTTATCACACAATCCAAGACTATTCAGAGAGCAGTAGTGTAAAAAATATATGTAAAAGTCAATGACAAAAGGTTTGTTGGCAGTTTTCCAGTTTTGATCCTTCACAGTTACACTTCTATCATGTGAAATTTAAAAAAAAAATCATCTACATGTAATCAACAGATTCCACATGCTTATTTCTTCTTGTTACATTTATCACACATTAACATAATGTAGTACAGTCATAATTTGACTGTTGAAAAAAGCTTTCTCATATACATGTACCTTTAAGTCACTAGCTCATTTTATGTTCAGTGCTATGGAAGCTTGTATTTGCATGTAGCAATGGAAAGAGGATCTATAAAAACAATTTGCAAAACTCAAAATAAACTTTTAAAACTACATTTAAATCTTAAGATGTAGGTACTTACGTGTAAGTTACAATCAATTACAGTGTCTGATTAAAAATACAATACTTCTTCTTGTAATACATATGTTGTATATCAGCAGTTTTGCTGGTTTTATCCTTTAAGTCAAATTTGCAGTTGTATAGGGTCAAAAGTTGTTTTTTTTCCTACTTTGTGTATCAAACAGATTTTTTAGAGAACATGTGAATAAGAATTGTAGATTAATGTAAAAATCACAGTAACATAATGAAGTGTAGTCACCCTTTGACTAAGCTGTCTCTTATATTGGTCTCCAACACTGACAGTTTTGCATCTCTGTCTGTAGCAGTAGATGAGCTTTAATACCAATTTGTATAACTGTCACAAAGCTGTTGAGTGCACATTTAGATACAATTTTCACTGAGGAGTGTCTGGAGATTTTCCTCTGGGATTTTTTTTAAATAGTGAGTGGAAATTCACAGAGGGGAATATTCTCTACTCACTGGGAATTCCCTGTGAAAGTTTCCTTCATAGCCGTACATGTATTATGTATGATAGCATTAAGTTCATATATACGATTCCTCAAAATGATTTTTATTTGTCCATTTTGACTAGATTTAATTACAAATCATTATGGTTAAGAAAAATGTTAGGAGTGAAATGTATGCTAACATTAAAATTGATGTCATTGTAGGGTGAGGTCTTTTGGTAATTAAACTTTTTTTTCGAATGAACTTTAAAAAAATAAAAAAAAAATAAAAAAAATCCGATTTAAATAAAAAAAATCTGATTTAAATCAAATAAATCCGATTTTTTTGATTTTTTTTAAAAAAATCAAAAAAATCGCCAACCCTGCTTTGAACACACAGGTAAGTGAGTACACATACATGCACAGCACCTTGCATCACTCATAATCACCTTCTATTCATTTAATACACACACAAAAAAAACCCCACCATTTTTTTCGTTGCACTGCATATCTGAATAACACTTATCATTTATACAACTTTTTCACCCTACAGCTAATTGAGCTCAATCAAACACAAATTTGGAGTGTTTAAATTTTTAAAATTTATGTGAGCTTAGAGTTTACTGATTTTAATTTTTTGCTTTTTTCTGTTTTCATTCATGTACACATTTCAATAATGTACAAAGGGAACACCACAAGCTTTACTTTTTTTTAGTTTCCCTCTCCCTTATGCAATATATTATTTTCAAGAAATCAAATATAAAATTGTAATGTTATTTGATGTTACTTTTTAATGATTTGGAAATAAATGATCTTGAATCTTGAATCTATCATTCACTTACCTGTGTAAGATAGTGAGCTGGTATGACAGCATAGCTCTGAAGCAGGTTACCCCCTGCAGACAGCAGAGTGGTGCCCGGTGCCAGTTTTCCAGCATTGATGATCTTCACCTGGGCATTGGCGGGCATGATGAATCGTGGCTGGTTACCAGTCCCTCCTTGGACAGTGCCTTTGTTAACATTCTAGAGTGGAAAGAAGGAAAATCTGTATGATCACATGAGGTCATGCTAGAGAAGAAAAAAACTTGAAATGTACTATTTTTAAATTCATGAAAAAATTGGTCTTCACCTTATGTGAAAAGTTAAAAGCTTATTTGACTTGCACCAGCAAAGTTTCAAATAGGAATATAGGAATAGTCATTGCAAATATGATTGTCTCACTTTCAATGGAGCATAGAAGCCTGATTTGTTTTTGGCAATTAGGCTCCAGCTCCTCCCCACCCCCAAAAAAATAAGAATAAAAAATAATAACAAAATAATGTTATGACTCGGAACTACTTGTGAATGTGCACTTTTCATTAGGCCTTTACTTTGATGTGCTTTACATGAACTGAGATGAGATAAAATGAAATTCTACTACATGTAGCATCAAGTCTGGTAGATATTTTCCTCTTAATATTGTACTTTTCTATAACATGTTAGAACCCATGGAATAAGAAAAGAAAAGAAAACAAGAAGAACAGAACATGACAGTGGTGAGCAATTAAGCTTTGGATGCTTAAAATGAGTTCTCAAAAATCCAAAGTGCTCTCACTAAGAAAACAAAGACATATCAAGGTAAAATGGCTTTAAAAGAAGTCCCACATTTACTACAGCAAGTTCTCATGAGGAAAAAGGAAAAAGAAACAAGCCACTTTTCCTTTTGTATTGTGCAAAATACAAAGATCAGGGCCCCATTTCATAAAACTTGTAACAACTGCCACATTTCTATAACAAATTTGCTCTCGGCCAATCAGATGCAAGGATTTCAGCAGCTTATAACAGTCATTACAACTTGTTATTGATAACAAGTTTTATGAATCGGGGGCTCTGGTGACTTACCTGGGCAGGGGCTATGGGTATATTAATGGTCCTCGGTGCAGCCCCTCCTGTTTGACCAGTAGAGCTCAGTGTAGCCAGGGGAGGCAGGGCTGGGGCAGGAGCAATGGGTTTAGCATTGGCCAGCTGAAGAACAGGCTTAGCTACAGGAGATTAGAAAGAAGCAAATACACGAACGGTAAACATTATTACATGTACACCAGGGCCCCGTTGCATAAAACTTACCATTGATGGTAACTTTGCCATGAATGGTAACTACCATGGAAACCTTGAATTTGATTCGCTGTTGAGCAATGTTACCATGATAGTTACCACTGATGGCAGAGTTCCTATTAATGGTAATTTTTATGCAACGGGGCCCATATTTAATATTTTCCAAAGAACTAAAATAGATAGTGTACGAAAAGACAGGAAATGCCTGTGGATAAAAGGAATGATACTGGCATGATAAGAGTGGGCTACAAACTAAGAGGTGTATAGTACACATTGACCTACAGAAGAGGTCACCAAGTTTCATTACAAAGTGGCAGGTCAGGAGTGGAGAGCCAGGCAATAACACCATCTGTCACATGATGAAGTTCACTAATGCTCCCTGGAAACCTCATCAGCACGCAGTTGTTGGTGATGTGTGATAGGGTCTGGTCAGGGTGACCACAACTGCATGCAGCGTTTCCTCTGCATTTCCACTTGTGTAGGTTATGCCCAGTCCTGGCATGCTCGGTGTGGATTCTGTTCAGAAAAACCAACTGCCGTCACCCCAAATTTAAACCAGGAGCTATGGGAGTAGGATCTGCAACAAGGCTTTTGTTGCGGTAGTCCACAGGGTGGGTGGCGATAACCTACTAGTGGTCCACCCTGTTTCCACTAATGTCACTGATTCAACTATTGCAGCATAAAAACTAGATGAATCCTCGACTGACACGTTCGAAATTTTTGCCTCCGCAATTGCCAGATCGCAAATATATGGCACATTCATGTTGATTTTTTTTATTTTCATGTATACAATGACATCTTTGACCTTGGCCTTTGACCTTGTGACCCCCAAATCTAATGAGACCATTATGAGACCTTCCATATGCATACATGAGCCAAGTCTAAAGTTGAACCGTCACAGAGTTGTTAAGTTATCGCAAGAACAAGCAATTTTATATAATGACCTCTATGACCTTTGACCTTTAACCTTGAGACCCCAAAATCTAATCAGATTACTGTCCCTCCCATAAGCATACATGTGCCAAGTATGAAGCTGCTCCGTCAAATGCTTGTTGAGTTATCGCGGGAATGGCCCATTTCTTTGTACATAATAACCTCTATGACCTTTGACCTTTGACCTTGAGACCCCAAAATCTAATCAGATCACTGTCCCTCCCATATGCATACATGAACCAAGTTTGAAGTTGATCCGTCAAATGGTTAATAAGTTATCGCGAGAACGAAAATGGGACGGACGGACGGACGGACGGACGACCTGAAAACAATGCCTCTGGCAACCACCTACGGTGGGCGGAGGCATAATAATGACCCAACAATGTAGTCTAATATGAAAACTCAGCAGAATGAGAAAAACTGTAAATGTTGTACCAATATCCAAATGAGAATGATGATGAAGATAATGATGATTATGATCACGATGACGATGACGACGATGATGATGATGATGATGAAAATGATGATAATGATGTTTTTGTCAAACTTTCCTGGCCTACAGTAGTCAAGTAGTCTAATCGCTTCACAGGAAATGCAGTGGGCATGTGTTCAAGCCACAACCTTCACTTATGTCCATCAGCAAGGCATTTCATTTACATTGCTCTTCTTCATCCAGGTGTCCAATGGGCCTTTGGTAAAATGCAAATATCAATGTGACTGGATTAGCATACACGTGTTTACCAGTGAAAGGCTGCCTGGCCGGTATGCTCTCCACAGGAGTGGAAAATGAGCGCTGTCATGTGCAGTATTGCAAGTGAATTGCGTGACCAGGATTGTAAGCATTTTGGCCAGTTGGAAGTACCTGTAACTGGTACGCTGCTATGTAATTATCATTATCATCATTATCAATCTATAAAAACCCCTAGGAATATGCCTACCTTGTGTTGCAGTAGTAGTGGTGTTTGTCGACACGGTGACAAGCCTCACATAGGGAAAGGTCTTCCCTGCCATGCTGACCGCTTGGACATTCCCCTGATTGGGCACACTGACTGCTGGTCTGATGGTGGTCACTCCTGAGGCTATCTGCTGCTGCGGCTGTCCAGCAGCATGGATCTGAACAGGAACAGCTGAGCCAGGGGCAACACCAGATACCTGTTACAGATAGAAATTTGTAGCACACTTCTGCATCAAGATTGGTCAAAGTTTTAGAATACGAAGCAGAAACTTGCTACTTGTATCATACTTGTTTATTTTTCTTCACATATTAAAAACACATTAACAAAAAATAGTTTTCTTCCAGAAAAGACTACACGAAGAGATTAGTACTAACAGTGTACAAACTACATGTACATTACAATATTAACCCATTCGTGACAGAGGTCCACATTTTGTGGTGTGGCCTAATATCTTTTGATGCAAAGCCCTAAAAATCATACCAAATACATGAGCAGAAAGAGCAAAAAATTCTTCACAAACTGTGCCCATTTTGGTTGCGTCAATATTTGTTGTTTGTTGCTGAAAATTTTCAAAAGGAAAATAAGCATTAAAATCCTTAAATTGGCAATGTGATAGAAGGTTTAAAATCACCGTTTTCCCCTGCAAATTGGCAACTTTTTGACTTCTCATCATACTTTCTGTCAATTTATATTTATTTCACATACATGACGTTTTATAAGAAAAATGTGGCAATAAAATAAAAATGTTGGTGTTGCCAATTTGAAGAATAAAAGCTGATCAAATTAGGCTTTGAATAATTCCTGTCACAAATGGGTTAAATCAACCTGATAGCCCCCCCCCCCCCCATGACCTGCCCTCTAAAATGGCAACAAAATTCAAAAGCATAACAGGAAAGGATCTTAACCAGCCTCTTCTGTTCCCACAGGACATGCAACAAATACTACATATTGTATGAATTTTGAAATAAAAGAATTCAATTCTCTGACTATAACTTCAAATATTATGATTTTTACCCCCAAATGCATGTATACACATGTTCGTGAATTTGGTATTTCTATGTCCAGACAGTCCAGTACATTACTAATCATCCCGGTATCAACAAAATCATAAAACACTGAATTATGATGATCCATGAAATTTGGTCAGATCCCAAGACAGTAAAGCTATCAATTTCATGCTAGACTTAGGCAGGGCATGACTTTAACAAAATAATAATTAACATAATACTTTATTAAAATAATTTCAAAAAGCATAAGGCATCAACAACTTATTTCATAAACAAAAGAATAAAAGAAAGCTTAATGAAGAGAAAAAAGATGACATATACTAACCGAAGATGCAACAGTCGTGTTTACAACATTGATCACTTTGGCTACAGCTCCTGAACTTAATGTGATTGTCCCTTGAGATGAGCCCATGGACCCCTTCACTAAAATGGTTTGTCCCACAGTGCCAGAGTTCGATGCAGGGGCAATCTTTTTGGGTGTTGTTGGACTTGCAAGCATAATTGTCTTTCCTGGGCTTTTGGCAGGCGGTAGCGCTATCTTATTTGATGGGGCAATAGTTTGTTTACTAGGTGAACTAGCTATAACGACCCCCTTTGGAATGTTGCTTCCTTGTGTTACAGTTATGACCTTGATGGGCGAACCGCTTCCTAACACCTTTGCATCACTTTGAAGTTTAAACGGAGGGTTTGTTCCAGACACAACATTTGCTGCTGATGTTTTGTTACCCGGATTGCGTGTGATCACCACTTTCGTGACAGTTTGCTCTGATGAAGATGACGGTAGTGCACGTTTAACAGCTTGCAGGATTCCCTTGTTCTCACCATCATTCTGTATGACAATTCCTTGCTGAGTGAGACTTGCTAACATTTGAGGGGTTAGAACTTGCATGGGCACTGCCCCACCTCCACCCGCAGTTCCAGTCACAATACGCACTGTTCCTTGCGTCTGGTTACCATCGGGTGTTTGCTGATCACCGCCTTCTGGTTTCATCGTGACATTTCCTGAAATTTCACTTCCACCATTTGTCTCCCCAGCAGCTTTGTCATCATTAGCTGCCATAATACGCGGTAAATTTTTCCAGAAAGTTTGCTGATTTACACTTTTGATTTCTCAGCTCTCTTGCACATAGCATAGGTTAGAAGGGGTAATGCTTTACTGCTTCATCAAATCCTGTCAATCTTCTGAATTGTTCTTGAAGATTGAGCTGCTCTTGAAGAAACTATCAGACTTAGCCATTTCAGGAGTATCTGTGAGAAAGATAAAAATTGCAAAATATGAAAGAATCTCACATATCTCAACTCAATGACTTTAATAAAAATTTTGTGATCATAGCAAAGTGCACAGTTTATCAATGTCAGGCTGACCTCATGCCCCCCCCCCCTTACATCGATGCAAGGTTATATTAGAGAACCTTGCACTTATGTAGGTCTAAACAGGGGAAATTGCTGACAATAGGCAAGTAGTGTTCCCTAACTTCTGTGTGAGCTTCAGATGATCAAGAGCAATGATTAAAAAAATTCTCAGAATTTCACTTGTTCAAGATAACTGTGATCTAACTGAAGGAATAGGATCATCCTTGGGCATAAAAAGCAAATATATTCCAAGAATTTGTTGATAATTGTATTGACTTCTATCCTCAACTGTAGGTTTGCAACCACAGTTTGCATAGCTCAACATACCAATGCTCCCCTGTGTGGGTCTACATGGCGGCAATTGCTGACATTAGGTACATGTAAGTAGTGTTCCAGAGCTCATGTGTGAGCTTCTGAGCAAAAAGCAATTATTTTCTTGGAATTTTGCTGGTTATTGTGGTAATTTATATCAACTGTAGAGGTCGCCGCTGTAGAGACGTACACAGCCGAACATCCGAAGGCTCTCCTGAGTGGTTTAGCTAGAATTTTTAAGTAGACCCACACTCCCTTTATTTTTCTGCATTTCTAAACAGTCCGAGCCTAAAAATTATTTGTTAAATGGGAAAACTAGATGAATCCTCGAACGCGCGTGCTCAAAATTTATGCCTCTGCGATTGCCAGATCGGAAATATATGGCACATTCATGTTGATTTTTTTTTATTTTCATGTGTACACTGACATTTTTGACCTTCACCTTTGAGCTTGTGACCCCCAAATCTAATGAGACCATTATAAGACCTTCCATATGCATACATGAGCCAACTTTGAAGTTGAACCATCACAGAATTGTTGAGTTTTCGTAAGAACAAGCAATTTTCATGTATATAATGACCTCTATGACCTTTGACCTTTGACCTTGAGACTCCAAAATCTAATAATATCATTGTCCCTCCCATATGCATACATCAGCCAAGTTTGAAGTTGATCCATCAAATGGTTGTTGAGCTATCGCGAGAACAAACCATTTCTATGTACATAATGACCTCTATGACCTTTGACCTTGAGACTCCAAACTCTAATCAGATCATGGTCCCTTCCATATGCATACATGAGCCAAGTTTGAAGTTGATCCGTCAAACAGTTCTTAAGTTATCGCGAGAACGAAAACGGGAACGACGGACCGACAACCCGAAAACATAATGCCTCCGGCAACCACCTACGGTGGGCGAAGGCATAAAAATTTAAGGATTTTGATGAAAACTAATTCTTGTGTTGAATTCAGGGCAATGTATCAATATTATCCTTAATTACATTCAGATCTCTGAAAAAGCTAAAATCTAAGTCAGACTTATGAATATGTCGTGTCTTGGCTGAACTTCCTGAAATTCACCCATGACTTTCTGATTACAGATGGTGCTGCCAGCTGTTTGCACTGGACACCCTTCGAGCAGGGTCAGAATTGATCTTGCAGTTTTTCATACGGCAAGGCATCCATGGGTCAGGGAGTACTTAAGACACATGTGGCTGTATCCATCCTCATGCTGGGTCTTTGGATACAGCCACATGCGTGTGGCCGTAAGACAGAGACACACACACGTGTAGCTGTATATGTTGCCCTACAAATCAACCACTCCAGAGTTCATTATGTTTTTTCGCTCAAAGTACACATTCATTGATTTTAAAAAATGACTTTATTTTCATTGTTGCATAGGTGAAGCTTAAACTGGACAAGCTTATCAAAATTCAACGTTTGAAAACATTTGACGTAATATTCATTATCAATTACAAAATGCTGAAATATAGCCCCGACATAGCACTGGACAGGCTCTCCGAACGCTGCCGAGATATGTGACGTCACAAGCTGAACATCATTTGCACAAGCAGACGATGTCCCACAAATATTCAGTGCCTGTTTTGTCATCTTCTCTTCACTTACATGTATCTCTTACTTCACTAGTGACATTCTAAATGTTTAATTTATTGCCTCTCTCTAAACCTCATGCATGACATTATTTTGATGAAAAATGCAGCTTTGGAATAATAAAGGAGTCGGTTGCTTGTAAACAAAATGAGGTGCGACTGTATTTCAGGTGCACACACCCGCGGTTATGTCTGCAGTCAAGTTTCCAGGTCTATCTTGTATGCTGTCTTCCTAGGTAGGATAATTCCTTATTATTCTATCAACCATTCTGTCTTATTTTCATCAACCAATACGAAGTTGATGTAAAACTTATACTATTGATACCTGTAAGCTTCCCAGTTAGCAGACCCGGAGAGTAGGGGCCGGCCTGTACACGCGTCATTTATACAGTGCAGAGATCGGCAGAGACAGCCGTCTCATGGTATGTGACAAGTCCATAATCAAGTTCAAAATGACTGTCAAAATATGTTTTGTCAGGTAATTATGTTCTGATATATCTACATTGTCCTCTTGGCTTTCAGATTTTTGGTTACTTGATGAAAATTATTTTGATTTTGGCCAGAAATGTTGTCAAACTCACAAATGTTTCACTGCTGATTATTGTGCAGATCGTCCCCGCCGCCGCTGCCGCTGGGCTACATTTGCTACACAAATGAATACAGCACACACAGTCCGGCCCCTATTCTCCGGGTTTGCCTCCCAGTTTCTAATGATACATTATTTGCCATATTTGCTTGAATGGGTAGTCCAACAAGACTGTTGGCTCTTAGCACAATGCTCCCTTTTCCACCGGATGCACCGTCAACTGGTTCTCGTGCCTTTGCCACAGGTCATTTCTCCAGCAACCTACTTTGGTAGGCATGACCATATAGCTAAATATGTCATACCCAAAGCTACAATAGACACATACAAATATGCACTGTTCCCTAGGACAGTACGGATATGGAACAGATTACCAGGACATGTCATTCTCCATGGAAACCCAACGACGTTCAGAGAGGCTGCACTACCTATCATCAGCATGATGCAGCCTCCTGTTGGGTCCCAAATGCTATAAATGGACCAATGCATGTTTTTACTCGCACCCCTGCATGCTCATTTTCATTGCATAGACTCTATATTGAGCCAACCCAAACCCTGCACCTTGTCACCTCCATTGGCACATGACATTTATTGACATCCCAGTATAGCTTCAAAGGAGCTGCGTTTTGGGATTACTGCAACAAGTAACAAGTAACAAGAAATTAATTACTTTATTACCTTTATTTATTACCTGATGTACTGGAAATATGTAGAAGTCTAGATCTAGTCACACTCACACTGTCACAGGTTTCCAGATCTATCTATCATTATCAATCATCCAGTTCATTTCTAACTTAGGCCTAATTCTATCTTGTTCAAGCTTTGACAGTGCTGATTTAATAGTAATTATGGTAATACAGCAGTCTAATAATAAAAGTATCATGACATTAAGATCAAACTCACAACATACAGTTTTGATAAATTATTTTCAGTAAGTAAAGTAAGGAAAGCTAGAAACAAACACATTACTTCCGAGACGCCGCCGAGCGGCACAAATCAATACACAGACTCACACACAGAACTACGCCGCCCCCATAGTCTCGGCGTAGCTCTCCTTACGGCTTCGTACACTCATTCTCGATAGGTTTTATTTCCTTTTACGTGGCGCAATGGTGCACCATTTCTTATAACAAGGCCACAATAAACTCACATATTTAATACTTAATACGAAATCGATTGCCTTTATAACAAGCAATCGTTGTTATCATTACCATATCTTGCATACCAACTGGTCGAGGACAAAAAATATCTCACGAATATTGAGAAAATCTTGCATTTATTGAGCCATTCGGTGCCGTCCATTTGTTCAAAATCACGCGCCGAGCGTCAGTCGTGCCCCAGTTCGGCCTATTGTAATATTTTGGATGTACAAAAAGTAATATAACCTCGGGTAATTTATAAATTTAATAAAAATCCATATAAATACAATTTCATGAAAATTTTGTCTTCTATTTAATATCCAGTACCTGAATCATTTTAATTGTAGTATAAATCTATCAACAGATAAGGAAAATTATTTTAATAATCTTCATTTATTAACACTTATCAGTCTCGTTCAACATGGCAGCTTCCATGAAACAACAATTGTCGACTCTCTTGAACGCCGGAGGGGCTCCAAAAGATCTTACAGAAAAGTAAATAGCTTTGATAAACTGTCAATATATTCTTAAATGTTCAATTTTAATATTTTGGTTATCTTAAGCGTATATTGTAATGTTGATGTAGACGAATTGTGAGACATTTCTTTCCATTGAACATGAATGTCCTTCTCTGTTGTAGTCCCATGCATTATCCTTGGCCGGGGGGAGGGGGGGGGGGGGGGGAGGCACGATATAGCCTAGTCATGTCATGATATGATAGTCTGTAAGTGTAACTGATTGTATGTAGTTCCATGTCAATAGAATATAATTTGATGATGGTGTATAAACTATTAATTTTCGGTCATGTTAACTTGAAAAAGGATATTAAAGGCATTGGCTAACTTTGTGAGCAGCTGATTTAAACAATTCTCAAACTAAGATGAAACATGTGTATGAGTACTTGTATTTATACTAAAAAACCCTGAAACCAACCATAATTTGGAAGGAAACGCTGTAAGTTAGACGCAAACCGCGATTTTATTAGCTTTCGTCTCGAGAGACACTGAACTAAGAGGACCGTTTGCGCGAATTCAAAAATACCGTTACTTGCCTTCCGCCGCGTGATACGTCAATACACACAGTGCGGTCCGTTGAGTCATGTGCGCATGCGCACTCCTTACGTTGGGTCTATGCAATCGACCCTCGTATATTTTTCAAACATTGGTTCACATTTCTATATTTAAAAATACTTCCCGTGGATATTATACTCTGAAACTTTCACACTGGTATTTTTACACTATAACCCTAATATTCATCCCATTTTTAAGTAACAAAATGAGATTTTTTTTAAATCATAACAATGTTAACCAATGCCTTTAAGAAATATTTTTTGAAAGTAGGCCTATGTGATGTCTATGAATAACACAAAAGATAAGAAAAGCTTACTTTTGAAAGAATTAAGAGCTGAACTAGATCTATTAGTAGACCCACCCGTAGTTCAAAACGTCGTGTTTAATAGAGAAACAAATTGCCGACGCGAACGCGAAATACATTGACTTAGATCTTCTAAAAGGGAAGAAAAGTTTTGATTTTACTTAGCAGCAATGATTCTGAGGCTCTCAATTTTCCCCTTTCTGCTTCATATCTGATGAATGAACTGAAAATGGTGAATTTTAGGAAGAAAAATGACGCTTATCAGACTTGTAGGTCGACAGTATGTCGTCGAGTAACCAATAGAAAAGCATGCTATGTAGTTTCGGTACAGACTTGTCACATTTTCGGGACGAGGTCAATTCATTGACCGAGTACACAGGATGAGTGAGTAGACCCTATCTAAGGTTTTATAATAATAAAATGATAACTAACAAAATATATAGATAGATTTGTATTACTGCTTATTATTATTGATATATTAAATCATTTTTATCGCATATTCAATCATTATTGAAAAAAAATTATAGTCTAGTAGATATTGGCCTAGATATTTTTTACAGAATGACTGATATCCAAGTCTAAAATATTTGTTTAATAGCACATAAAGTAGGCCTAGTTATATATGTATTTATATTGCTATGTTTATTATTAGTTAATGTGCACTTTAGAGATGGGGGGGGGGGGTATGGGCTTGTCGTTGAGCCCGTCGCTCCCCTTCACTCCGCACAGCATGCTTTTGAAGCCATTCAGTTTCAGCTTGTTCACTGTTCATGCTTTGAGGTCAGCATGTTCACCACTTACATAAATGTCAGGTTCACTGTCCATGCTTCAGCATGTTTCAAATTACTAACATTCTGCATATGATTTAAATTCTTTATTGGGGAGGAGAGATGTGTCCCCCTGTCCCCCCAACAACAACAGAAAATAGGAAGAGGGAAAAGCAAAATTTTGCTTATATTGGTATAAGGAAAAGAAGAATAGGATAGGGAGGGCAAAATGAGAGAAAGAGAAAGACAGAGAGAGAGAGAGAGAGAGAGAGAGAGAGAGAGAGAGATGTGATCAATCATCTTTACAATGATTTAATACTAACTACAAACAGGATGTGATAAATGAGACAGATTTATATTTTTTGCATTATTCCTGTACATGTATTGTTCTTAATTCACAAGGGAGCAAATAAATCCGCCCATAATGATGATGATGACAATATTGATAATCATGATAATGATGATAATGCTAATGATAATAATCACCTTCTCTCTTTTTCTTATTTGAATTTCCATTTTCCTTGCTTCTTATTTTTCTTATTTTTTCCCATTTTTATAATATCATAACATACTCCCTCCTCTGTATCTCGCTTTTTCTTTAAATATTCTTTATATTTTATTCTATTCTATTTCTTCTCTACCATATCATTTTTCTTTATTATCTTCTTCTCTTCAGACTGTGTCTTTGCCCATTCCTCTAAACAATCCTGTGAAAACAATGTGACTTGAAAAAAGTCTAAATCGTAATTTTTTTAATGTAATGTGACTTCACTTTAAGTTACCTGTTTCTTCATATTTTATCCAGGAAGATTAAAAAAAGAACTTCTAGGCTCCTTGATATATTTTGAACAATGTTTTAACCCTCTACAGGTATCGGAAAATCCTCAATGACATTCTGCAGTTGGGTGAAGATGACCTTGTAAATGGCTTGCAATTCTTCATTGAAACAAGTATGTGTTTTGTTCTTATTTTACACTGAAAATATGTGCGGGGGGGGGGGGGGGGGTGTTGGAAGGGGGAGGAGGAGAGTATAAAAGTGCTTTGTAGATACTCATTTTTTTTTTCTCTCACACGTTTTCTCACTTTTTACATCTGCTTCTTGATTATTTTTAAGTATAAAAAAATAAGATTGATTTCTTTGTCCATTGCAAAATACTGTTGTATGTGTAATGACATTCTTTGTTAGGACTATATGGTGACCCTGAAGTACGCTCGACAACAGGTCATGTCCGGTGCGAGTCTCGCGGCCAATGGACATGAATTTTGCGACTGGGACGCAAAGTTTGCATCCCGAGTCGCATATTTTGCATCCCGGGTCATGAACTTCATGTCCTGGGTCATGAATTTCGCATCCCGGGTCATGAGTTTCGCATCCCGGGTCATGAATTTTGCATCCTGGGTCACGAATTTTGCGACTTGGACGCGAATTTCGCATCCAGTGGCCATGAAATTCACGTTGCACATGGCCTGTTGTTGAGCGTACTTCAGGGCCACCATAAACTATCCTCTGAAGCTTAACAAAATCATACTTAATTTCAAAATACAGATTCACTAGTGTTAGAAATAATTTGAATGCTGCATCAATATTTTTATCCTGAAGGTTATTAAAGCTGAAATTGTTTTTTGTTCTATGTATGTTCTGAATTCATGCAGTTATTATTTCCCAGTCTTTTATCAAGAGTAGACTTTTCAGTTACAAAATGTGAAAGCATTAAATTCATTTACAATAGAAATAAAATAGAGTCTTGATTTGGAAGGATAAAAGCAGTAATGACCTAATGCAGGGCTCTGTGTTAAAACAAAAGTGGAAAAAATATGCATATACATGTAGGGATAAAATTCAACATTATACATGGAATGCTTCCCAAGGAGTGGAGAATGTGCACAGTAAAGGATTGTTCAGTTATGATGTGACAAACCCCCACGGTTTTTGTGTTGTAAGTGAATTGGATATAAGGCGGCAAAAAAAAAACGTCAAGGCAAGAGGCATTTGTTTGCCTCCCGGCAGCAAAAAGCTGTGACCAATCAAAGTTTTTAAAAATTAGCACAGAATATGATGTCATGAGTTTGGGCAAAAATCTCTTTTATTTCAGCATTGATGCGTTAATGCGCATTCAGTAACATAAGTGGCGTGGTTTGCTGCGCCATATCTGAACACTTAAAGATCTGCGGGGGGTTGTCAAGTCATATCTGAACAAGCCTTAATGTGCAGAGTAATAATACTGTAAGTGCTTTGGTCAGTTTATACTGTTAAAGTGCTTCCTAAGAAACCATTTGATATTATCATTTACTTCCTTTTTTGTTTCCTGTAGTGGTGAAGGAGAGCGTGAGTTTGGTCATCTCCAGACAACTCCTGCTGGAGGTCTGCAGCCAGCTCCCTCAGCTCCCAGATCCAGTCTCACAGAGGGTCTCCCACTTCTTGCTGGAGAAGGTTCATCCCAGGGCAGTCTCCTTTGAAGAACAGGTACACGTAGTAAAAGTAGTAGTAGTAGTAGTAGTAGTAGTAGTAGTAGTAGTAGTAGTAGTAGTAGTAGTAGTTGTAGTAGTACTACTACTAGCAGTAGTCGTAGTAGTACTACTACTAATAGTAGTCGTAGTAGTACTACTACTAATAGTAGTCGTACTAGTAGAAGTCGTTGTCCTCGTCGTCGTTGTAGTAGTGGTAGTGGTAGTTTACTTGTAGTAGTGGTAGTAGTAGTAGTAGTAGCAGTAGTAGCAGTAGTAGCAGTAGTAGCAGTAGTAGCAGTAGTAGTAGTAGTAGTAGTAGTAGCAGTAGTAGCAGTAGTAGTAGTGGGAGTGGTAGGGGTAGTGTAGTGGTAGTGGTAGTGGTAATAGTGGCAGTGGTAGTGGTAGTAGTAGTAGTGGTAGTAGTAGTAGTAGTAGTAGTAGTAGTAGTAGTAGTAGCAGTAGTAGTAGTAGTAGTAGTAGTGGTAGTAGTGGTAGTAGTGGTAGTAGTGGTAGTAGTGGTAGTAGTAGTGGTAGTTTACAGTGGCGTAACTACGGGGGGGGGGGGGCATGGGGGGCACGTGCCCCCCAATCGGCTGGCAAAAAAAAGAAGGAAAGGGAAAAGAAACAAGGAAAAGGAAAATGGTACATTGGGAAGCACTCGCTAGCATTTCAGTAACTTAACCACTGCCAATGCTATATTCTTTTGAAAGGAATCAGTTTGCATCATGTGTCTCAATCTGATTTTAGAGTCTACTATATAATTGTTCCACTCATAGAATGTTAGTAATATAACTACATCTGGATTTCACTACAAGAAGTTTACCTAAAAAGGACCCTTTCAGTAGATATTGGCCTAGAAAAATAATCCCACTTTTTTGTTCGCCAGCTCGCTACTCTGGCTAGTAAAAGCTAGAAACACAATGATTTTGGGCACGGCAATCAGCTTATTTCAGAAGCGAGTTAGCAAAGTGTCATAATATTTGGGCAGCGAGGAGGTTCACAAAATTGCAAAAAAACATCTACTGTATTTTGCTGATGAATCCATACATATACGGTATATAGTTATATATATATACGTATATATATTTGTGTATGCGGGGGGGGGGCGTCGCTGACTTTTGCTCGCTTGTGAAAACAGAATGGTTTCGTACGGTGAGCAATGTGCCTAAAAGGATTCATATTCAGCATACAGGGGAATGGGATCAAATAGATTATATATATTTCAATGGTGAAATAACACTTCTACAATGAAAAAAAAGAGTAGGCCTATATTTTTCCTTGCTCGCTGCGCTCGCTCGTTAAATAATTGGTTAATCCTTTTTTAAAGCAAACAAATTAGGCATGTGAGGTGACCAAATGAATAATTTAGATGTTTCATAATTATGCTCACAATGTAATTTATTAAAGGGGCTACTAAAAAGAGTGTGCTTCCTCATTCGCTCGCTCCGCTCGCTTAGAGAAATGGTGGTTTCGGACAGAAACAGTAGACCAGGGACATGCTTAAATAGAGTCACTGACAGCGAGGTGACTAGATATTTAATTGAAATATCATATAGGTCCGATAGTGTATTTTGATTGTGAAATAACATGTCTTTTATTGCAAAGAAAGTTGTAATTTTCGGCTAGCTCGCTTGGCTTGCTCGCAAAATTTAAAAACATGGAGGTATCTAGCAAGATGCGTCATTTTCCCAAAATTTTAAAATGGTAAGTGGTGGTGCGTCGACACCTCGGTTTGAGATTACTGTCGTAATTGTTAACATGATAGAAATAACCACACACACCCACACAAACTCGGTGCCATGGCCGTACGCAGCAGGAGGGCAGGGTGGAGGTTGCCCCCCCCCCCCCCCGAAATTTTGAATACTTGACATTTTTTTTTACTGAAAATTGTCAAAAAAATCCACCAAAAGAGTGTATCAGATCCTTCAATTTCAATTTTAAAAATGCAAAAGCATCCTCATGACTAGCTCCCTTGCTTTTGTATTTCTTAGAAAATTTTACACACTTTGCCCCTCCCCCCCCCCCCCCCCGGAAAAAAATTTCTGCGTATGGCCATGCTTGGTGCCCCCCCATGCATTGACCCACGGTATGCCACTGGTAGTTTACTTGTAGTAGTAGTAGTAGTAGTAAACCAATAGGAAGAACTGTAGTACTTCCATTTTGTTTTTTTTAAACATCGGGTTGAGAGTGTGGCAAAAATTATAGTTCCATTTCCAACAGAGGAGCAGTATCTAAAAAATCATAGCTGCTCTCATGTCTCATGAGCAGAGGAGAATTTACAAGACCGTTTTCACCATTCATATTTTTAAAATACACATTTTCAGAAGTTTGATACTGATACTTCCTGTAATGTATCCATTTTTTTCTGTATTTTGATCAGATGGGCAGCGTGAGGCAACATTTATCCTCCATCTATGAGAAAGAGCAGAACTGGAGGGAAGCAGCTAGAATTCTTGTTGGAATCCCTCTAGAGACAGGACAGAAGTATGCTATTTTGCCATTTTCTAGAAAATTAGTGAAAGAAAAAATTATGGAGTATATATATGTTTTTAAGACTCAGAGTTAAGCATAAAGTTGATTACTACTGATGAATTGTTTCAAGTCGGTTGTTTTTTTCCTAATCAAGAAGCCACCATTGTTATTTTTTGTATATTAATTTGTAAGTCATGATTTTTTTTTCACACAATGAATTATCCATATTATTGGTGCAAGCATGCACTGGTGACCTTGAATTTCAAGATTTTGAACCTCCTTTTCTTCTATATCACTTTGAAAAGAAAACAATTCTGCTTTTACTCCAGCTAATTTTTTGTAATTGGTCAATTTCTGTATGCAGTGTAGGACATTTGTTGTGTAATGAAGACACCTTAATGAATTGCTAATCATTCTGTTGTTGATGTTATACAGGTGCTCAATGCCAAATGCAACATGCCTTATGCATGACTGCATTTGACAGTTTCCTTATCCCAACCAATTGTTCTAGATCTGTCAAGTGCTATGTAAATCGAGAATATCATACATTTAGCTCTGCATAACTAGAAGTCACATATATATTGAATTTTCCCCAAGTCGAATCACTTGTGAAACTATGTAAAATAGTGTTATTTACACTTCCTAAGTAAAATTTTTAGTTGATGTATGTTATTTCAGTCTTTATTGCAGTCCTAACCGATTTGAAGTGTGAAGAGTTAACTGTTGTTTGTTTTTTTCCATTGAAACATTCTAGGCAGTATCCCGTCGATTACAAGCTTGAGACATACCTGAAGATCGCCAGACTATATCTCGAGGACGATGACCCTGTAGAAGCTGAGGTGTACATCAAGAGAGCCTCAATGTTACAGGCAGAATCCAAGAATGAACAACTCCACATACACTACAAGGTAGGTAAAGGCCTTTCAGCCCTTGCCCATAACCATGAATTATGATGTTCATCCTTCGAACTGAAAGATGACACTACATTCAGGGCCCCGTTTCATAAAACTTGTTATTAATAACAAGTTGCAATAACTGTTATAAGCTACTGAAATCCTTGCATCTCATCGACTGAGAGCAAATTTGTCATAGAAATGTGGCAGTTGTTACTGATAATAAGTTTTATGAAATGAGGGCCTAGATCAGCTATAAACAAAACTGGCAATTTAAAAGTATAACAATCAATTGATTGGCAGATAGTTTCTACAGATAAAGGGATCCCCATCCCACTCCTCTTTTATAATGGTTCACTTAAAGAGTTCCAGGTAAAAAATCCCCGCAGCTCCTGTTTGCTCTTTTTCCAGTGACTGTTATAAGCTACTGAAATCCTTGCATCTCATTGACTGAGAGCAAATTTGTCATAGAAATGTGGTAGTTGTTACTGATAACGAGTTTTATGAAACAGGGCCCATGTTGGCCTGAAGTCGGACTTGCGCTGGACGTGGATTATAGTGAGAAAGGGCTGTGCAGACACCAGCCTCACTCTCTCATGCTGGCCCATCTGGTACATTGGCAAGACGAGGTCAGGACGGCTGGGGATGGGCCAGGATGCAGGAGGTGCCGCTACTGATAAAATGTGACCCAGTACTACCTGCCGCATGACCACTGCCTTTTGGATGCTTGGGAGAGTGTAGGACTAAGAGAGTGAACCCTGACAAAAAATCAGGAGTGGAGCTCCTAAGAGGGTTGGCTGACCATAAATTATGTGACTACTGGTGGGTATTTCATAAAGCTGTCCGTAAAGTTATGATTGACTTTACGAACGCCTTGAATATGAAGTGCCAAATGGGATGCCAAAAATTTTTCCTGATGTTTTAACAAGGTGTGACTGCATTTCCCATAATCTCAAACAAATTGTGGCAAACAATACACTTCCCAATAAAATCGTTTGAAAACAGGAGTGTTAATCTATGTCTGTATATTTCACCTTTAGCTGATGCGATTTACGATCACTTAGAATCCCGTTTGGCTTGCCATATTCAAGCTGTTTGTAAAGTCATTCGTAACTTTGAGAGCAGTTTCATGAAACACCCCCCGGTACTGTACAATATCATCAATACATTGTCTACCTTTTTAACCCATTCGTGACAGAGGTCCACATTTTGTGGTTTGGCCTAATATCTTTTGATGCAAAGCCCTAAATATCATACCAAATACATGAGCAGAAAGAGCAAAAAATTCTACACAAACTGTGCCCATCTTGGTTGCGTCAATATTCGTTGTTTGATGCTGAAAATTTTTTAAAGAAAATAAGCATTAAAATCCTTAAATTGGCAATGTGATAGAAGTTTTAAAATCACCGGTTTCCTCTGCAAATTGGCAACTTTTTGACTTCTCATAATTTCTGTCAATTTATATTCATTTCAGATACATGACGTTTTATAAGAAAAATGTAGCAATAAAATAAAAATGTTGGTGTTGCCAATTTGAAGAATAAAAGCTGATCAAATTAGGCTTTAAATAATTCCTGTCACGAATGGGTTAATGTCTCTGCTGCTGCTGTATGATGAAACTTTCAGAAATGGTTTCTTTTTCCTGTTCTGCTGTTAAAACGATGAGAAAGATTTGTGAAGTGTCTGTGTGAAAAAAGGTCAATAATTTCAGTTAAAATACATGTTCAAAAAGAATATTTTCTGTCAAGAAAATTGAAGTTCACGACTTCAGTAGTACAAAGGAAATGAAAGAGGTCATTGAAAGATATTTAATGAAGTCGCCATTAAGCATTTTATCATTCAGAACGTTAACATTTATTACTATCTTACTTTCATTTGATTTCAGTCAAACTTTCACTGATCTATTTCTCTTAGTATTCTGATTTTGATGGAACCAACTTATCATCAAAGTGGACTTTCCCTTTATTGAGACTATCAAAATATGTATACATTTTGGTTTATACTTTTGTTTCAGGTTTGTTATGCCAGGATGCTGGATTATAAACGGAAGTTTATTGAGGCTGCACAACGATACAACGAGCTGTCATATCGTACCATCATAGCAGATGAGGAGAGGATGGAGTCCTTGAGACATGCATTACACTGTACTATCTTAGCATCTGCTGGTAAGAATACTGTTCATCATCGTTATCATCAGCATCTTCATCATCTTCATCATCATCATCACCATCATCATCATCATCACCATCATCATAACCATCATCATCACCATTATCATCATCATCATCATCATCTTCACTGTCATCATCTCCATCATCATCATCGCCATCATTGCCATCTTCATCATCATAATCATCTTCATCATAATCATCTTCATCATCATCATATTCATAATCATCATCATCTTCATCATCATCATCTTCATCATCATCATCCTTATCATCTTCATCATCACTTTGATCCTACGATACCTATTTCATTCTTTGTCATTGATACTACCTTGAGTCAAACTTATATCTGATTTTTTTGTTCACTTCATGTAAGTGACACAACTGTTGATATGAATTATGTTCCATATTTTTCAGGTCAGCAGAGATCGCGGATGTTGGCCACCCTCTTCAAGGATGAGAGATGCCAGCAACTACCATCCTACGGAATCCTGGAGAAGATGTACCTGGACCGCATCATCAGAGGAGATCAGCTCCAGGAGTTTGCCTCCATGCTACAGGAACATCAGAAAGCAACCACAGCTGATGGTAAGGACAGTTTCTAGTTTTTTTGTGTGGCATTGCTTATTAGGATTCCTGTAATCATTTTGCCCTTTTCATTTTTTGCAAATTCTCATTTGCTTTAAGTCTTTCTTCACAATACACTAGAAATTTTTAAAAATGTGTGTGTGTTTGTGTGTGTGTGCATTGCATTTTGATAATTGAACCCCCACCCTTTTTTTTAGTCCAAATGAATTTTAGGAAAAAAGTAAAAATGTTCCCAGAAAATGGACATTCAAAGGTCACAGCTAATCTACAATCCCCCACTATTGTAATTTTTAAAATGTAGGGTATGATGGACCATCCATGTAAGCAAAGCCCATAAAGGCGAGAAAATCCTCGACTCTAAAAATTCATGTATATTGAAGAACTTCATATCATATACATGTATCCAGCTTCCATATCTTTACCAATTAATTTCTTTCACCCCTAGGATCAAGTATACTCGATCGTGCGGTCATAGAGCACAACCTGCTCTCAGCCAGTAAACTGTACAACAACATCACATTTGAAGAACTTGGCTCCTTGTTGGAGATTCCACCTCCTAAGGTAATGTGCAAGAGTCATATTGTATGATGGGGGAC
>CM057170.1:17609404-17945994 GCA_029962745.1 Echinometra lucunter
CAAACACAAACACTTTAATTTTTGAGCTTAGAGTATGATCGTAAACCCTAGACTGATACTCTCCAATTATTGCTGTACCGCCAGAGAGAGAGAGAGAGAGAGAGAGAGAGAGAGGGGGGGGGGGGACAGAGAGACAGATAGGTAGAGAGACAGACAGACAGAAACAGAGTCAGAAAGACAGACAGACAGACAGAGAAAGAGGGAGAAGGGAGGTCAAATCGTCATCGGATTTGAAAAGAATCATGCTGTGTAGCGGACATTAAGATTCTGCAGATATGATATATGCTTCCGACAGAGCATTTGCATTCCCACCAGTGGCGTACCATGGGTCAACGCATTGAGGGGGCACCGAGCTGAAAAATGTGTGCAGGTGGGTGTGTGTAATACATGTATAATGTTATTTCTATCATAAAACAAAACTAATCTAAAAAAAAAAGGTGTCTTTAGGGACGTGAAGCGTTGTTAAAACTGACGCATCTTACCAGATACCACCCTGTTTTGTTTTGTTTTTAATTTAATTTTTTAATGCGCGCGAGCGAAGCGAGCGAGCAAAAAATTACAACTTTATTTGCAATGAAGGACGCGTCAGTTTGTTATCAAAATATTGATCACTTTAGGCCTATATGATATCTCACAAGCGAGCAAAGTGAGCGACCCCCGAAAAATATATATATATGAATGGATTAGTCAGAACAATGTAGATATTTGTTTTTTTTGTAAACTTTGTGAGCTGTGCCCCTCACTGCCCAAATATGATATCTTTCTAATCGCTTCTGAAATGAGCTGATTGCCATGCCCGAAATTGTCTTGTTTCTAGCTTTTACGAGCGAGAGTAGCGAGCTATATAGCGAACGAAAAAATATGAATTTTTGTTTTCATCTTGGCCATTATCTACTGAAGGTATATTCATTTTTAGGTAAACTTGCTGCTCGAATTATTTTCTTGGAGTGAAATTCCAGATTTGGTTATATTACTAAAAATCTATGAGTAGAAGAATAGTAGCATATTATGACATCAAATTGACACACAAGATGCAATCTGATTCCTTTCATTAGTTCTTTCATTAGAATAGTAGGCCTAATTATCATCGGCATTGCTTAAGTTACTTGCTAGCGAGCGAAGCGAGCGAGGGATCCCGATTTCCCATTTTCCCCTTTCTTTTCACTTTCCTCCTTCTTTGTTTTCTCTTTTCTCTCTTTTTTTTTTTGGCCAGCCGATTGGGGGGGAGGGGCACGTGCCCCCCCCCGGGCCCCCCCCCCCCCCCCCCTCCGTAGTTACGCCACTGATTCCCACATTTCTTCCTACATTAGTTTGATTGGTCAAACCTTCAGATAGGAAATTAACTACTGACTAGTAGTTAACTACGTCACAATACCTGTTTCATACGTCACATTTTGGTTACTTTCCGAGTCGGCATCAGTTGACCTGATAAGACCAATGAAAGTGATGCAATCTGTTTCTTCGTGCCTGTTTTCCTCCATCGTGAATTCCAGCTGGCTCTGAAACAAAGATAGGAAGAAGGAATTTTTTCATATTTCAGGATAAAATCTTTATTTTTTTTTCACTTCTTCTTTACATCTCCCCTCTCTCCTTCAGCAAAAGTGAAGATCTTATTCCTTGTAGTTCTACACATCCTTCCTTTCTCATTCTCAAATCACCGGCGTAAATCTACTTTGAGGAGTGTGGGGGGGGGGGAGGGTGGGGGGTGTTGATTTTTTTTTTGTTGAACTCAAACTTAAGTATAAACATACGTCCTCCCCCACCTGCACAGACCCCCTCATGCACATGTTCATTTTTATCTTGCGAGCGAGGGAACCAAAAATTAGCATTTTTCTGGTTTTCAATCGTATTTTGAAATAGAAACTCTAAAACATGATGAGCGAGCAAAGCGAGCGAGCCCAAAATAACCACTTTTCTGGTTTTGCATCGCATTTTCAAATGAAAATTTAAAAATATGATGAGAGAGCGAAGCGAGCGAGCCCAAAAAATCCGCTTTTCTGGTTTTCAACCACATTTTCTAATAGAAATCCTAAAATATGATGGTTTTTTATGACAGATTATCAAAAATTTTACTAACTGATTGATTCAAATATCATTTCTTCCTTAAAAAGTGGGGGGGGGGGATATTTGTACATGCCATCCCACCCTCTCAAAAAAGTTTGGAAGATATATCCCCCATCCCCCCCCCCCGGATTTACGCCAATGTCCCAAATCTTGAAAAAACAAAAACAACAACAAAAACAAAACAAAAAACGAACAAACACGCCCACTTCAAGTCTTTTCAGTCCATTGCCTTATACGCCTTTAGAACAAACACTCCGCTCTTCAAAAAAACAAAAACAAAAACAAAAACAGAAATAGCACTTCACTTGAATATTTGAAAACATACCTTTACAATTCTTTCTAATTGTTGATTGACCAAGGGAAAGCACCTTGCATGAACTGCAAAAAGCGCTTTATAAATCAAAGTTTTAAAAAAATTATTGTAATGAGCTCTATAACTATTTTCATTATTACTATCATTATTATTATCATTATCATTATCATTATTATTTTTATCATCTTTATCACTATGACTATATGAATATTATTATTACTGTTGTTGTTATCATTATTATCTTTATCGTTATGATTATTATTATTATTATTATTATTATTATTATTATCATTATTATTATTATTATTATTATTATTATTATTATTATTATTATTACTATCATAATTATCATCTTTATCACTATGACTATAAATATTATTATTATTATTATTACCATTACTAGGGAATTGAAGATATGAACCTACTAACCGTTGTTAAAAAAAATGTATGTAAAACATATGGGATTTTTTTAAACAACTGATGGTAGGTTCATCTTTCAAACGACCTAATGATTTTAAAACAACTGTTCTATCTGGCATTCAATCACTTAACTTACTTCTGAGAAGTCCGGCGGGTTGTCATTGATGTCGATTATGATGACAGTGATTGAGGTATAGTTGCGTAGTTTGGACGTCGTTCCTTCAGCATAGACTAGCAGCTAGAAAACAAAAATAAGCATCAAACAACTAAAATTTACATTTTGACAAGTCTACAAGACTTTTTTTTTACCGGCATATTGAAATTATTTTGTTGTTGTTGTTGGGGTTGTCCCTTGTATCAACACGAGATCTACAATTAATTGCTTCACTTCAATCTACTAGTAAATCATTAGCTTTAAAACGTTAAATGGGCATATCAAGAAACGATAGCAGTGTTTGTTCAATCTTAAGACATCACTATGTAATAAGGAAAAAAAGGAAAAAGGTGGATAAACATGCATTCGTTTTTAAAATAATCCTAGGAGATTAATTAATATAATATAAAAAAAATCCTCCATAACTACGACGCATGTGAATTTTAGGGTGATTTTGTAATGCACACTGGATGTTTTGCTACATTTGAATGCTAAACAATTATTGTTTTAAAGTCAAAGTTTGTCTTTCAGGAAAACCGTCGTTAGGATTCGGTAACAGTACGAAAAGCTCATCTTACTGTGTATGATCGTTCTTCAGTTTCGTAATCAAAACTCCTTTTCGTCGTGATCACGCCCGTGTCAGGGTCGATACCGAAATATTCCGAGGCCGAATCGAGCCCAAAGACCACTTGGTCATCGTAGGAAGACGTAGCGTCGATGTCGCATACAGTCAACGGAAGATCCATCTCCTTTAAACAGAACCAATAACAAAATGGTAACAACCACATTGATATTTATCCAACAAAAAAAAACAACAACAAACAAACAAACAAAAAAGAGAGGGAAAAAAGGAAAAAAGAAGAGACAAGCATTTACCCTAAAGTCTGAGTTAGCTTAGTCTTGACTTTAGCCAGAAAATCCTTATTTGTCTGAACCAATATTGGTTTTACACCATTGCCAAAATAGCGTTTTATCACTACCATTCAACCACTCCGGGGGGGGGGGGGGATGCAATATACATTAAGTGCATAGGGATTACATAAACATCATCAAACAAAATATCAATAAGGAAATATATAGCTAGATTTGTATATTTCGTAATCTTGCCCATTTGATTTATCAAATCACATCAATGACTAAAGTTACAAATCTTACAATGATAACAAACTGAAATAAATACACATCTCTCACACTTTCGTCAAAATCACTGAGTGGTCCAATCAAATCACATGCCAACTCCAAACATCTCGCTGGCATGTCGGAAAGTAACCCTAGCAAGAAATGTATCCCTTGAACCCAATATTGTTTGGGAACTCCGGTCTCCTATTTTACTTTACCATCACACATATATATGCAGGGCTTGCCTTTAACTTTTTTTTTAGGTAGCCAGCCGGGCCACTTGACTAGAAGGTTCAGGTGGCCAAATGGAATTTCAGGTGGCCCTGATATTATTCTGCTAAGATACATGCATACTAATACACAATGACATGTTAAGCTCTTGGGGATAGCCGTTCAACTCCATTCACGCTAAGAGTATAATCCCCGAACTGAAGGAGGAGATGCCAAACATCTGCACCCTCTTTGACCTACTGTTGACTATTCCAGCCAGCGATCTTTCCATGGATGCATGTCCCAATACGAACATTCTTTTTTGCAAAATAATATCCCTCCCCGTCGTAAGTAACTGAAGAAAAAGGAGATCAGAAGGAGGAAAAGGAGATGGACAAGGAGAATAATGAGAAGAATTTTTTTTTAAAGCAAGAAAGAAATGCAAAAATAAAGAAACATAAATAGATAAATACAAGAGCCAGAAGCAGCATGTATAGGGATAAAACAGGAAAGGATGAAAAAAAAGGATGAAAAAGAAAGGAAGAAATAATTAAAGACAAGAGCTGAAAGGAGATGTAGGGGAAAAGAAGGGAAGGAATAAATAAAGAAAAGAGTTGGAAGGAGATGTAGGGATACAGATTTTTTTTTTTGGGGGGGGGGAAGAAAAAGGAATAAGAATTGGACGAAGAACAATCAAGAGAGGGAGAAGTGAAAAAAAAGAACAATAGAAAAGGGACAGGACGTGTACGTGGACGAAAATGAAAAAAAAGAAGAGAGAGGAAAGAAGAAAAATAAAAAGAGGGTAAGGAGAAAAGGGAAGAGAGATGGAAGAAAAAGCCACGGATGAGGAAGAGGGAGATAAGGTAAAAAAAATTTAGAGAATTATGTCATATGTGAATTAAGAGTGAGATCAAACGTTCCAAATACTTGGATCATTCATACACACAGACTATTTATTTTATTTTCTGGTAAATATAATAATAATATATAAATATATCACTAGTGTTGCAACGAATCGCCGAAACTCGGATTCGATTCGATTCGGATTCGTTTCAGATTTTTCTTCCCGAAATTCGTTTCGATTCGGATTCGGAATTATTTTTATTTGTTTGAAATAAAAAGTCGGAAACATGCGTGTTTTTTTTTTGTGTTTACTTCCTTTTTCTTCTTTAACATGCGAAGCGCGGGGATGCGCGATCTTGATTCGTTGTTCAAATAGAAATTATTCAAACTCCGTCATCTTTAAAAACAAACTTAAAATAGTAGCAGAAATTATTCAAATTCCATTATGTTTAGAAATGAACGTACGATAGAAGCAAAAATCTTTGAAACTCCGTTATGTCTAGAAAATGAACGCACGTTAGAAACAGAAATTATTTAAACTCCGGAATGATAAGAAAAAAACAACTTACGATAGTAGTAGAAATTATTCAAACTCCATTATGTTTAAAACCGAACGATAGAAGCAAGAATTGTTCAAACTCCGTCATGTCTAGAAAATGAACGCACGATAGAAATAGAAATTATTCAAACTCCGTCATGTTTAAAAACAAACTTACGATAGTAGTAGAAATTATTCAAACTCCGTCATGTCTAGAAAATGAACGCGCGATCGAAAATTAATTATTTAAACTTCGTAATGTTTTAAAACGAACGTACGTTAGAAGCAAAAATTATGTGAACTCCGTCATGTCTAGAAAATGAACGCACGATCGAAAATTAATTATTCCACCTTCCTTATGTTTTAAAACGTACGTACGTAAGAAGCAAAAATTATTCAAACGCCGTCATGTCTAGAAAATGAACGCACGTTAGAATCAGAAATTATCCAAACTCCGTCATCTTTAAAAACAAACTTACCATAGTAGTAGAAATTATTCATACTCCTTTATGTTTAAAAACGAACGTACGATAGAAACAAAAATTATATAAACTCCGTCATGTCTAGAAAATGAACGCACGATAGAAATAGAAATTATTTAAACTCCGTCGTGTCTAAAAACAACTTACGACAGTAGTAGAAATTATTCAAACTCCATTATGTTTAAAAACGAACGTACGATAGAAGCAAAAATTATTTAAACTCCGTCATGTCTAGAAAATGAACGCACGATAGAAATAGAAATTATTTAAACTCCGTCATGTCTAGAAAATGAACGGACGATAGAAATAAAAATTATTTAAACTCCGTCATGTTTAAAAACAAACTATCGATAATAGCAGAAATTATTCAAGCTCCATTTTGTTTAAAAACATGTTCAACTGAATGCTGGAGTTCCCGAATCTTCCGAATCTTCCTAATCGAGCAGCGAAATTCGGATTCGGCAGGATTCGTTTCGACAACGCAAATTCGCGAATTTTCAGTTCGGTTCGGAAATTCGGAAACAACACTATATATCACGTTTAAAAAAAGCATCAAGTGCAAATTATAATACGTTCCAAGTGCCCAAATAACAGGCCTACCCAACAAACTAAGGCGTCGATCTTCTTTCAAGTGATAAAACTAGGTCAAAGTATGTGTCATAATTCTTCTATCACGTACGTGCTTGTGAATGGAAATAGTGTTTGCTCCAGTTAATTGTTTTGCTAATTTACAGCAAGTGCCTGATTATTGATAGCGTAAGCCGTAATTCTTGTTGCTCATCGCACCCATACACTTAACCCTGACATGCTATCAAGAATATTCAGAGAATAAACTTTGATACAAGTTGATAATTTATCAAACTGTGAAAAGACGTGTTGGGGGAGTAAATAAAATGGGCTTGAATTCAGACTACATGTATACAAAGGCTCCGGCCAGCGCCACATGCACATGCTCGTCACCAACAACGACAACAATGATATGGGGAGCCTTTCATGAAACCAAATCAGTCAGGGATTTTCACCGACTGTTGTTCTAAGCTACTGCAATCCTCGCATTTGATTGGCTGAGAGCAAATTAGTGACTCGGTGAAAATCGGTGACAAACTTTGACGGAACACGACCTGACCCCGATATCGCTGCATCAAACGTACGTACATACTAAACTGCGGCTATAAATAGCGCTAGCTACGTACGTACACACTGCGTATCATCAACACATGCGCTGCGCTGCACACACAATTCGCGATCACTTCAGTGTTTGTGCACATTGACGTTCAAGTTAGATCTACGAATCTACTGGACAGCGAGAGCTTATTTTGAACTCGTATGATTTCAGTTGTCTTAAATTTTAAAAGTATGCTCATTTTCAGTAATTGACACTCGCAGACTAGATCTAAGATCTGCTAGAAAACTTCAATTTGTTCATTATTTTTGTTTTCATTTTGTTATTTTGGGGTGGCCACCCGGGCCACTGTTCCGACATTTTCGGGTGGCCCGACGCCGTTTCGGGTGGCCAATGGCACCCGGGCCACCGCTAAGCGCGAGCCCTGTATATGTTAATAAAATTATAAAGTTATTGCAAAGGGCCCATATCTGACACATTTGCCATTCCCGATTGACAATGGCCGTACACAGCGGGGGGGGGGGGGGGGGGGGGGGGGGGGGGGGCCAAGGGGGCAGTTGCGAAATTTTCAAGACTTACATTTTTACTGAAAACTTTCCAAAATTCCACCAAAATTAGTGTGCACCAAATCTCTCAATTTCAATTTCAAAAATGCAAAGGCGCCCTCGTGACCAGCTCGGTCGCTTCGCTCCCTTGCTTGCATATTTCTTATAACATTTTATGTATTCTTGCCCCCCCCCCGGAAAAAATATCTGCGTATGGCCCTGCGACGGACCATTATAACTACTCCAGCCTTTTGCATGTTTAGCCAATCTGCCACTACTGTACTGCCCGGTTCCCGTTTTCCCGGGTCGAGTGTGGCAAATATAGATTAATGTATTGCCAAAGGACATTGGTATTGCACCTCAGATTCGAACCCCGTACCTTGTGGTTCATAGTGCGGAGACTTATCCACTAGAACCGAAACATATCTACCTTGTAAGCAGATATTATCATTTTCACAAAAAATGGAAAAAAAGTAACGCAGAATCAGATATTTCTTAAGGACCCCAAGGAAGAACAGTGATGTTTTGACAACATCGCTGAAATTGGGCATTCCTCAGAGTCGATATGTTAATATTGTTTTCATTTTCATTGCATATATGTTTTTTTAATGTTTTTTAAAACCTCAAATAAAATTCTGAAATAAAAACAACAAAAACCGTATAGGGATGATGAGGTGTATTCAGTTGTGGGTATCTAAACTAACGTAGGACAAAGCCTATTTTTCTAAAAAGTAAGAAATTTTACCTCTTCGATTTCCACCATGTCAGGACAGTCTTTGGTGATAATCGGTGGGCTTACAACAGGAGTGGACTGATCGATGTCGACAATGATGCGCACAACAGTGGTGTCATTGAGGGGTTCGATGGCTTTATCCATTACCATGACAACTACTTCGAAGGTTCCAGCTTGAATTGCGTTGAGGTTGTTTTGTGTCGTGGTCACTCTACCGTTTGGGCTCACTTCGAAGTAGTCTGAGAAGGAGAAGGAGGAGGAGAGGAAGGAGGGGAAGAAGGAGAAATTGATATATTTTATATGTGTTTACTGATAAACACAGGTTTTTGTGGCCCCGATACTTCAAAAGGTGAACAGTCTAATGAAGAATTCAGAGGATTATTTTACAGACACTATATCACGAAATTTCACATTTTTTTTTTGTTGGATTCCACTCTAATTCGGAGTGGAATACTTCAAAGGGAGTGATCCCTTATCAATGTAAAATAGCTAAAAAAGAAAGACAAAATATGAAAACTAGAAAATTCAAAACACCTCTCCATAAGAAAAGCTCTCATGAATATATTTTCCAGCGTAAACATACCAGAATCACTTCCAGAATCGACCTCTATCTCGCTGACCTCGGAGAACTCGATTTCACCCGTGGCAAAACTAGGATAGTCGCCATCATTGACCTCCGGGTAGAGGTCATAGACAACGGTCATCGAATCGGTCGTGATATTGACGACGTAGATATTCTTCACGAATTCTGGTGCTGCTTGGTTCACCCCCGTTACAGATATACTCACCTGAATTAGGTAAATGCCATGAATATGCAAATATAATGAATATTCTAATCATATGAATAGTTATATTTGGTTGGTGACAAGAAAGTAGAATACTTATTTAGTAGATCTTTGAATATTCATGTACAGTTTATGACATGTGAGTTTCTCATGACTTGTTCACGCAGTTATTTGCTCACCTGTGGTAGAATATTGTTAGAAATATGTAAACAGTGTCGTGTTTTCGAATATTCATGTCTGGTTCATGACGCAAGAGAGATAGCCGTGTAGCAAAAAATGTCACAGAAGTTAAAGCAATTTCTTCACCTGACTTGTCTTAAATTCAGCGATTTAACAGTCATTACTTATGTTATTACCTATTACAGCGAGGGGGATAATCCTAAAATAACCCTAACATAATAAAACACAACAAAATTGAAAAAATACCATTGTCATTCAGTGCAATGCACAAATATTTTTTCTTCTAATTTCGTATAAAGATTGACTGAATGATTATCGAGATTTCTTCTCGGTAGTGCCCATGTCAGATTTTACAGTGCTACATCGTAACTCCTAGCCTGGTCGGCCGTATAGTTCTCTCTTTTCAATAAGATGTCCTGACTTTGCTTTTTCAAAAGACATTTGTTATGCTACATAGATGGGGCCTTTCTGCAGTTTACCCCCGCCCCCCGCCAAACACACACGCAACACACACGCACAAGCACACACACCCTCGCACGGGCACACACAATTTGCCTCCCATAATTTACTGAAAAACAGTCCTGACAAAAACTAAAATAATCAACAAGAAATGCATGGGGAAAGCCCTTTGCCCTTTGAAATTGTGTGTGTGTGTGTGGTGGTGGTGGTGGTGGATGGGGGGGGGGGGGGTAATCATTATGAAAAAGGAAAGCAAATCGTAAAAGAACAGTGAAGCACTACAGGCAGGAGAAGAGAAAGTATTAACATTATTGCTTAGCTATTGACATAAATGCTGCAGAAAGTACATCACAAAAGGAAATCAAAGGCCAGTTTTTTAATTTTCAAGGAAACTTTTATGAGCACTGTGCATGTGGTTTCCTGCTCCATCCCCTTCTCTGCTTTCCACCTGAACCGCCGCTCTCAGCCTTGCATGATGTGTCTTACCGTTGTTGTCTCGTTCACTTCCGAATCAGACTGGTTGTACGCACTCACAAATAGAACGTGCATTCCTTCCATGACACTGCCCGTTGGAAAAATAGCTCCAGTCTGATTATTGAGGGTAAAATTCTGGGATGACTGAGTATTGCCAATTTGATCTGCATTTTAAAGTGAAAGGTCAAAAAGATAGGATTTTTAATTGAAATAAAATCAAATTTAAAAGGAATCCAATCAACCAAATCTTTAGAATTTCGTCTCATGTCAGTGTTATAGATCATAGCTTCATTTGCGGAATTCCAAAGAATTAACCGTTACAAATCTAATGTAGTATCCATTTTCTGTGCAATAAAATCAAGCACAATTTCAGAGTATGGGGCCGAGTAATTTTCACTATTTTTTCCAGGGTTGTTTTCCCTGGGATCAATTTTGCTCACATCTTCCTTTTTGGGCTGCATAAAGGACTGACATTGCCTGATCTAAGACAATCCGGAATAATCTAAGATAATGGTTAACGGTTAAATGGTTAATCTAAAACGATGTTAGATAAACTAAGTTAACTGAAAAAAATTAAAACTAATTCAGAAGTAAGACATTACCAGGTTGATAAGACTGCCATAGTATGTCAAAAATGATGTCATCGCTGTTGCAGTTGCTTTCGATCTCCAGCGTCAAAACAGGCACAGTCATATCCAGTTCGCTCTCCAAGACGATGACGTCATGATTCGATTCATTCACGAAAGTGACGTAACAAACAGTATCTCGGACATCCACATTCAACGTGACATTATCAGAGTGACGATCTCGGTTATCCGGATTGAAAGCGTAGAAGGTGACTTGGTATGGGTCCGGAGAGGTTAGGAGCTCTTCGTAGGCGTAAATCTCACATGATCCGTCTAGATTAAATCATTGAGAGAAAGCAGATGTTTTAAACGTTTTGTAACAGCTTAAAATGTCAGAGAGAGAGAGAGAGACAGATAGAGTATAGGCGATTAACCTATTTGTCATTTTCTTTGGGACCGTAGGCTATATGACTTAACTACTTTATTTCAGTTTTAGGCAATCGTCATAACAATTCTATATGGCATCGGTTTAATCTGTCATTACGTTTGTGTGGAGGGAGGGGCGGGGTCAGAGCAGGGGGCTAAAAGTGCATGTGATACTCAGAAAACTGTCGGGGGGGGGGGGGGGCTCTCAGTTAACCCCCACATTAAACGAACATTATAACTTACCCTCATTAGCATAGACAGGTCCTCATACCGGGGGGGGGGGATGATTCCCCCAGTGATACATATTTATACATATTTATATACAAATATATATACATCCACTTCAAAAAGTGTGGGGGATGAATCCCCCATTCCCCCCCCCCCTCCCCCGCCATCTGCGCCCCTACTTACCCTGGCCAGTAAGAACGACAATGGACTCTTCTCCACTCGTCTTTTCACAATTGATGATGTTCCATGGATGCAGGTCATCGTCTGTAACTCTTACACTTTCAAGTAGAACCTGATAGGAACGAGACGAGAATTGTTTCCTTTCTAAAGTTTGCACTGATATCATAATCCGATGGTTATATTACATAATAACCAACGACAGGGTCATAAAAAAAACTTGTACATGTAACTTCTGAACGAGTTCCTCAGGCGCTATTTAAACGCCCTTAATCTACGTAATGATTTGTTTTATGAAGAAAGCAATATCAACAGAAGAAGTCGTGATTTGTCTGAAGTTCTTTATTGATATCCAGAGTCCTTAATTTGGAAGCCGGTCTCATCTCTCGATGTGATAGACGCTTCATAAGAATTGATTTTTTTTTTGTTGTTGTTTGATTATTTTATTATTGTTACTAGTATCATCATCACCATCATCATCACAAGAGCGGATTATTATTGTTTTACAATCATTATTAATATCGTTATCATTATCATTATTGTCATTATCGTCATCATCATCATCTTCATCAGTATTGCTATTGTTATTGTTGATGTTATTACTATTACTATTATTATAGTTATTGTTATTATAACTATTATCATTATATTATCATTACTCTTATCATTATTATTACTAGTAGTGGTAGTAGTAGTAGTAGTAGTGGTAGTAGTAGGAGTAGTAGTAGGAGTAGTAGTGGTAGTAGTAGGAGTAGTAGTAGTGGTAGTAGTAGGAGTAGTAGTAGGAGTAGTAGTGGTAGTAGTAGGAGTAGTAGTAGTGGTAGTAGTAGGAGTAGTAGTAGGAGTAGTAGGAGTAGTAGTAGGAGTAGTAGTAGGAGTAGTAGTAGGAGTAGTAGTAGGAGTAGTAGTAGTAGTAGTAGTAGGAGTAGTAGTAGTAGTAGTAGTAGTAGTAGTAGTAGTAGTAGTAGTGGTAGTAGTAGGAGTAGTAGTAGGAGTAGTAGTAGGAGTAGTAGTAGAATTGTTGTTACAATTATTATTATAATCATTATCGTCATCATTAACATCATCGACAACATCATCTCCAAATTTTATTGTCCGAGAAAGGAAATTCATTTTGCCCAATAGATCGTGGGCCCGGCAGCCACTGAGTAGTGCCAGATCGACGTTGCTCTATCCTTTTCAATTCTTGAACGCCAAAGAAGGTAGCAGCAACTCCCATCTTTTAACATCTTTTAGTATGACGCGGCCGGGGTTCGAGCCCGCGACCTCCCGATTGTGAGGTGGACGCTCCACCTACTGAGCCAACACATCGGTATGGTCATCATCAGCAATCACTAATAATACTCACGGGCGGATCAGCGAGTTCGTCCTGTTGCCATCGTATGAGGATCGGCGACGTTTGTTCGAACATGGGATCATTGTCATTGACATCCAAGACGATCACGGTGACTGTGGTATTGCTCGAGAGTGGAGGTTGCCCACTGTCTTCGGCCTAGACAATTAAGATAACCAAATATCATGAGTGATAAAAATGATATATTGCATGCTCCGGAGTTCAATATAACAAATCATGGCGACGTTGGAATATAATGGCACGACGGAAATTCAGTGAGGTTGATGATAAAATAACTTTATTACTATTCAGATTTGTGGTATTTTAAAGTTTGTGAATGAAGAGAATATCAGCTAACTCCTGTACTGCCTTTAAAGATAAAGCGAGGGAAGTTAAAAATACAGTGGTCATTTCCATCACGTCCTTGCAAGTAAAAGCGAAAGCTACAAAGAGAGGAGCTGGAGGAGCTGGCAAAATTCAAGCAAATGCTTGATGAAGAAAGAAAATTCCTCCTTTTCAGATAGGCATTTCCTAATCAGGAAAGCCTTTGTTTAAAAGAGGAATACCTTTCCTTTTGTTGCTGATTAAAAAAAAATGATTAGGAATGTAAGCTAATAGTCAGGAGAAGCGTTGATTCTCAGGAAACAATCTTTTCTTCTTCTTGCTATAGCCATGATAGTGATTACTCGTTTGGAATATGTGGATATGCAAGCTGAGGGTTGGAAAAATGCATGTGCTAAGCCTCATCTAGTTTTATAGATACGGGCCATTACTTTTGTGATAAGTAGCTAAATTATAAGTATGGGACAACACAAGCCCAAGTATTTGGCCCAACACTTGGGCTGTTCCTTGCCATATTTTATAATGAAGGCAATTAGAAAAGCAATCCTTTTCAATGGACCTGTCTACTGTGATATTTTTCTAAACTTAACAAAAAAGGAATGAGAAAGAT
Source organism: Echinometra lucunter (assembly GCA_029962745.1). Classification (NCBI taxonomy): domain Eukaryota; kingdom Metazoa; phylum Echinodermata; class Echinoidea; order Camarodonta; family Echinometridae; genus Echinometra; species Echinometra lucunter. Next base: position 17,623,529 of record CM057170.1, read on the forward strand.
TACAAATTATTCTTTTACATTCCGGAACTAAGGCTTTTACTTAACTTCAGCCCCTAACAAAAGCACTTTACATAAATTTAACCTCAAACCTGAACCTATGATAGAAGTCAGATGCAATCCTACCCACAAGGGGAGGGGGGGGGGGGCAAGAAGATGGCCCGCAGGTGAGTTTACGTTTTAAATGAACAAAAAGGGCTATCATATAGTTGCATAACCCTGCCCTCTATTCACCATACTCTTCTTTCCTTTTTATTCTTGTTCTTCTTCTTCTTCTTCTTCTTCTTCATAGGAGGCGGCCGCCCGGGGACCCCCCCCCCCCATCAATTTGATGACATAAAGCCTGGAGAAAATTGTCTCCGCTGCGGTACGCATTACTTACGGTGATCACGAAGGTGTGATTTTCTTGCATTTCTCGGTCTAATGCAGCCTTAACTTTGATATCTCCTGTCGAAGAATCCACTTCGAAATAGGCATCACCTATGGAGAAACAAAAACAAGCAGAAGTAAAAGATGTGTATTTTAATCAACATTATCCATAATTGTGGCATCTCCGTCATGTTTATGTACCCCCCCCCCCGCCTCCCCCCCCCCCCCCCCCAATAATAATGCATGGAAGAATTTAACAAAAAAGTACCTTACTTTCAAGTATCTCAGTGCGACAATTTTGTTGTACGCTACTACAAGAATAAGAATATTTTAGGGTTGTAATAGTTTGGAGTGTAGAAGTTACAAATATTCATGCTACCCCCCTCCCTCCCCCTCTACCCACCCCCCCCCCCTTCGACCTCCGTCCGTCTCTTCTCTCTTCTCTCTCTCTCTCTCTCTCTCTCTCTCTCCCACAGCATCTCTCTGCTCTCTTTCTTTGCCTTTCTTTCTAACGTCGTGTTTCCCTTTGCAGCTACTAGCATTCTACTTTTTAAAATAAACAAAATTATCTTTCTCCTACATGAGTATAAGCATCGTTCAGTCTATCTTGCCCATCTCTCTCTCTCTCTCTCTCTGAAGCTACAGAGTTGGGTTATAGTCATGTTTTACTTTGTAAAATCTGGGTCCCGTTTCATAAAACTTGTTACTTGTCAATAACCACTGCCAATTTCTATGACAAATTTGCTCTCAGCCAATCAGATGCAAGGATTTCAGTAAAAATAGTCAAAACAATTACTGCAACTTGTTATTGATAACAAGTTTTATGAAACGGAGTATGGTGTTTCTTCAGAAAATATACAGATGGCCTGATATTTGTTTGTTTCCCTTGGGATGATAGGTCTGAATAATACAGAATAAATAATAATAACAGAAGTAAAAACTTCTTTGTTAGTGAAATGAAGTGACAGCACCTACCCGGATTAGCATTCAACGTGTACGTGACATTATCAGCGCCGTCATTGTCGGCGTCCATGGCTACGACAGTGCAGATGACAGTGTCGACTTCGGTGTTTTCTGGGACTTCGATGATCGAACAGGGCATCGTAAACACGGGAGTGTCGTCATTGACATCGGTGATTTTGACCGTGACCTTTTTAAAGAGGAGGTGAATAAGGTGTCGAAAGTTTGCCGAATGTAAAAAAAGGAGAATGATGATAATGATGATGATGATGATGATGATGATAACAATAATAATAATAATAATGATAATAATAATAATAATAATAATAATAATAATAATAATAATAATAATAATAATAATAATAATAATAATAATGATAATAATAATAATAATAATAATAAAAACAGATGAAACAAAACAGATAACCCTAGATAACCCTAGATTTCTGGAAGAGGTCCGGTTGCTGTTTAATACCAACAGAACATCAAGTTGTGGATAAAAGAAATAATAATAATAATAATAATAATAATAATAATAATAATAATAATGATAATGATAATAATAATGATGATAATAATAATAATAATGATAATAATAATAATTATGATAATGATAATAATAATGATAATAATAATAATGATAATGACAATGATAGTAATTCAGTTTGATCCTTTTGTTATCAATATATCTGATGTAAAAGAAAATGGAATGTAAAAGAAAAGGGGTGTACTTGAAACCAACAGGGGCCCGTTGCATAAAACAAACTACAATAACAACTTTGCTATTATAGCAACTCTTCATGGACTACTGGATTTTGATTGGCTGTTGAGCAACATGCCATGCTCGACAGCTAATCCAAATCCAGGATGCATAGGACATGTAGGACCAAGAGAATATAGGACCAATGAGACAAAGCATCAATGGAACGATAGACCAATAGCATAGGACAAAAGAGGCCATGGCAGTAATGAAATAAGAAACCAGTTAAGGTCCAGGATTAATGATCGAGATGAAAGCCTATTATCTAAAAAAAAAAAAAATGGAAACCTGACTTTCTGTGTAGGCACATATATTTCGAATTCAAATTCAAATTCAAATTCAAATTCAAATTCAAATTCAAATTCAAATTCAAATTCAAATTCAAATTCAAATTCAAATTCAAAATCAAATTCAAATTCAAATTCAAATTCAAATTCAAATTCAAATTCAATGAGGGGCGATCCTGCCAGGATAGGATTACTACCAAAACGAAACAAAGCATAGCAAACAAAAACATATTAAACAGAGACGAACTTCAACTGGATGTTCGGAATAAGGGGTTAAGGACCGACCCCCCCCCACCCTCCATGGGGGTAATCGTTTTGGTGGAAGGGGGATGGAGGTAATGCATGAGTAAATTTTATGAAAAGCTGCATAAGACATGAGAAGAGGTAACGGCAATAGCCAGAGGAGAGAGATGAGAGGGGAGGGCAAGGGAGGGTCAGGGGAGAGGAGGGGAGGGGAGGGGAGGGGCACGTGGGCATGAGTTCCACAAGCTCCAATTCTCAGGAACCACTGAATCTGTACACTAATCACGAAAATGTTTAGATCATGGATCTTGGGGTAAGGAGTTGAGTACTACCCTATCCTGTTTTTGTAGGATCCATGGTTTAGATCAATTCTTATTCATCTCACCGTTGTAGCTGTTGAAAATTTCCCATCAGAGGCGCCGATAACAAGGGTATATTCCTTCACCTCTTCATAATCAAACGGTCCGTTTGCATATACCAGTCCCTGTAAAAAAAGAAATAAGAAGATAGAAATGGATGTTTGAAGAGAATGTCCCAGCACAAATATGAACATGTATTCCATGTTCATTATTTTATTCAAAAATGCAAATTTTGTCATTTTTTTTGTTTTTGACATTATCTTCCACTCTGTTTCGGTCGTGATGATGATGATTACTATCTTTCTTTGGCCATTATGCATGAATGCTATCTGTATAAAAATGATGGATATACTGTATGATGGAATTTGTCCTGTAAATAAAGAACCCTGTGAAAGGGGAAAAATAAGACAGAATGACAAATAAACCAACCAAACAGAAAAACCCCGAACAAACAAAATAAACATGATTTGAAGAAAAAAAATGAACTACTCTAAAACTTCTCTCCATTTATTCCTCACACACTAGACATTAAAGACAATATAATACCGTTTCGTTGTCGATGGAGAATATGTCGCTGTCAGGAGACTCGAGCATGTACACGATCTCGGCATTGATTCCTTCGTCGATGTCAGTAGCCTCAATCTACATTAAAGATTAAAAAATCATGAAAGATAAATGTTTTCTAGCTTTATGTTCTTAGGAATTTTTAGTATTTAGTATTTGCATATTTGAATAATTGATTTTGGGAAGTGACGAGTCTGAACACTTACGAATTCCTCTGAGCAGTTTGTTCCTCGTTCCTCTCCTCCTTTTTTCCTTCTCTTTTTTTTTAGGGGGTGTGTGAATGTTTTACGATAAAGCGTTGAATCCATTTTCTAATAGAATTTGAACTAAACTAGGAATGTGGGTTTCTGGTTTCTCACTGTTATGTACTGTTTGAAAAAAGAAATACTACGTTATAATAATTGCCTGTCATTCAATCACAGAAATACGAAAGTCATGTTGACAAGGTATATTAATCAAAAACAAATTAATAAGTGATGCACGATTGATAAACGAACAAATGAACAATGAAATTAACAAAGCTAAATCAAGTAGATAAATGAATAAATATTTGAATAGATACAGATATCAAAAAATGGGTAGATTACTGTTATGGTCGCTGAATCAGTTGTGTTTTCTTGGACTGAAAACTCCAAGGGTACTGCCGGGAATGTTGGGGCGTTATCATTGATGTCCGTCAGATTGATCGTGACCAGACACTCTGTGTCCTGTACAGAGATATGAACGGGATTGGGGAGGGGGGGGGGGTATAAGAGGGGGAAGGGGGGATGGAAAATACAGGCAAGAGGGAGAAAGGGAGGGAGGGGGGTTGGCGAAGATAGAGAATGGGAGAGTCACGATAGAGGGCAGAGAGAGAGAGAGAGAGAGAGAGAGAAAGGGAGAAAGACAGAAAGGGAGACAGGCAGGAAGAAAGTCAAAGAAAGAGAGAGAGAGAGGGGGGGGAGGGAGAAAGTGTCGAGAAAAGGGGAATAGAGAGAGGGGGAAAAAGATGTTATAATCTATTTGGTTGAAACGAATTAAATAGACTATCGAAAAATTTTTATGAAGGGGTTTCAAACATAAAAGTATCATTCAATTTAACATGGTACAAGGCTAGAATTACAAAGCCATGATAACCATTGTTTTTCTTTACATGCCGACGAGTAAAACTTGAAGCAAAATTTTCCTTACTATTTCTTTTTAGATCACTGTACAAAATTTAATTTACAAACCAAAATGTATACAAAATAGCAGAATTCGAAAGCAAATGTGGAAAGTAAAAGGACACAAAAAATTCAGTACAACTTATAACAGTATAAGTAGTAATAGTTGTAGTATAACTTAATGTGGAAAATGTATTTCTAGCTCCTCTTTTTCTGAGGCAACTTTTCAACGAAAAAAAAAAGTACCGGGGGTGTTTCATAAAGCTGTTCGTAAGTTACGAACGACTTTAAGAACGACTGGAACATGTTCTTGGGTGCTAATCAGATTCTCATTCATTTAAATGTAGCATAAGAAGGTATCACCAGTCGTGCGTAAAGTCGTTCGTAACTTACGAATAGCTTTATGAAACACCCCCGGGTAAGCTTGGTATTTGACATCCATATCAAATTTACAATTTTGCTAAATTGGAATGGTAAAGAAATATTAAACAGTGAGTGTGTGATCACCTTTTAAGGTAATATTGAAACGTCACAGTCACAAAAGGTTATTTCATTCATTCCACATACAACTTACATTGAATCCATCTGTAACTGTCACGGTCAGGTTGTAAGCAGTAGGCTCTTCATCACGGTCTAGAAGCCCATTAGTAGTAATCTCACCTCTGGGTTTTAAGAAAAAAAGAATCTTTGTCATTCATCTTTCAGTGCTAGTTATCTCCCCCCCCCCCCCCCCCCGTGTTTTTGTCGAATGGGAAGAATGTTCTTAGAATGTAGTTTTCCGGGGTGGAAGACCGTAGTAACTGTTTTGTCGAATATAATGTTGTGGTCCAATTATCAGCAAACTCCCTGAACGATCTCTCATATATAACAACTTTTAGATGGCAAACATGTAAAATGAATATTTCCACAACTTTATCGGGAAATATATACATACACTGTATAGCAATAGAGTTTTTCAAGATTTTTTCCGGTTCCTTTTGTACACACTGCCCTGCAGTGAACGTTGAGTCTCTGTATTTACTCTGTATTATACGCCGTTTTCGAAATATTTGTCGATTCTTGGATTTCGGCGTTTGTGAGTGACTGATAATAGACCTGTTAACTAATAACGTATTCGAATTTGGTAATCACCACTAAGTTCACCGTTGGTATGAGTAATGCATCTGAAAAGACTGGATCCAGTTTGCAGACACTAGTTGTTGTTTTGTCGGGAAACCTCTCACAAGCTTATTTGTCAAGTTCAACAACTACGCACAGAATTAGTGAACAGGTCTATGAACGCAAAGAAGACTGCGAACCGAAAAACTTACGTATCTGGATCTATACTGAAAGGCACATCGGAATCCCTGATGTCGTATCTAAGATTAGCATCAATATCCGAATCACTGGCCTAATCACAGAAAATTAAAACAAGAAAAAAATCACATATTCCACCAGTGACATGATCTTGTGCTTATTTATATTACAGTATCAAAACTTATGGGAGCTAATGAATAGGGCTAATAGGGCTTAACATATACTGATGAGTATGTCTATCAGGATAAGCCCACCGCACACTATACGATCCGATTTTGGAAATATTTGTTATAGCATTTGATATGAACATTCAAACATGTAAAATCTTAATGATCAAAGTTCCGAATAGTCGTATAAATACCAAGATCTAATTTCTGGGCTATTGCGGCGAGCCCCCCCCCCCCTATAAGAATAAAAGCGAATTCAATTCCGAATCGCAGTGACGTCATAGACAATGGGAACATGAATTCAGAGGAGCAATTAACATGGATACCTGAACAGTGAGAACAGGAAAACCCGTCGGAACTTCTTCCTCGATGTCCTCTCCAAACAAGTCCTTGTTGAACGTCGGTGAGTACTCGTTGACGTCGAGTACGTCGATGATGACCGAAGTAATACTTGACCTAGATATTCATTTCAAGATAAATATCAATCAACATAATAAAAATCAATGATTCAAGTGAACAAATCACCCATAGACGAATATAAAAGCCCCCCCCCCGTCCCCCAAAGGGAAACCACCTCATTCAAAGCAATAACACATCGTGACTAGGTTTTCTTTTCTTTCAAGTTACATATACTTTTACACTGTGTTTATGAAAATCCAAGTTAAACACTGTCATAAAAAAATATATATATAAAATGCAACAGAACTGCACCTTTTTAGTACTATTTGTTACAATATTCCAGGGTTCTTCATGGACTTCCTTTAATTTATTGTTCTGAGCATTGTTGACGAATTTGAAGGTAAAACGCCAGATGAAACTTGTCGGCTTAAATGTCGGCTCAAAATTCTTCCAATATGCTTACCCTATACCATTCAAAACGTTCTTACGCTTCCCCTAGCTAGATGAAAAATATAAAACGAAACTGATCAGACTAAACCTTTCTATTCAACTCAATCGAACAGTCTCATGAGTCATGAATACATTTATGAATTTAAGTTACTGACTTCCTAATAATAATAATATCTCATTTTTCATTTAATTCAATTTCATTTCATTTATTTTCATATTTCTCATTGACATTTGACTGACATAAAAATAAGGCAGCAACAATAATACATAACTATTAAATTACAAACAAGTGAGAAGTATACAATAACATAATTTAAAGATACAATCAGTCGAGTTATGGTAAAAGCTTAATCTAAGTCAAAGAAATATGATGGGACCTACATAAAAGCAAGCTTGTAAAACTGCAGGCCCCGGTAAAAAAAAGTTGTGAGTAATTAATCGTGGAAGACGGATAAATACAAGACCTTAAATATACAGATTTGAATTTTCATTTAAATACAGTAGAAAAAAAAAACGAAATAAAAAAAAAATCGAAAATAGAAATTTAAGGGGTCAAGGCAATACAAATTGCTAACATGTGTTAAAAAGATAATATGCATCCTTAAAAAAACAAAACCATATACATGTGTATACATAATTTAGTCAATAATATCTTAGGCCTATATATTTTTGTCGAAATATGCATGTAAAGTTAACATGGTTAAATAAAGCAAATAACTATAGCACATTGCTCAGCTGGTAAACTATAAACAGAAATAAAGTTTAAAGCCACAGAAAAGCACAAAAAACAAAACAAAAACAAAACCCCTAAAAATAAGTGTGACTTAGTCATGGAGATCAAGATAACGAAGAAAAAGCAGTTCCTTAAGTCTGCGTTTGAAAGAAAAAAGGGAAGTGCATCCTGTTATATCTGACGGGAGAGTATTCCAGTACTTGGGTCCTGTGAATATAATTGTTTTTTGTGTAAAATTGTTCGAGTTCGAGGGAGATGGTATTGATTACTCTGACGCGTAGGATATGTGTGATTTGATTGATTTTTTTGAAACACATGTGAAAAGATTTCTGGTAATTCATCTTTGGATAAATGATACATAAATATACCAATGTTATAAAAAACAAGTCAATGAACTTCAGTATTTTGTTTCCGTGAAAAAAGTGATCGGTGTGACACAAGTACTCCGCGTGGTTAACATTTCTTATTGCACGCTTTTGTATTCGGAAAAGAATGTCTAACAAAGTTTTAGAACAATTCCCCCAGGCAAGAATGCCATAATTAAGGTAAGGGGTTATTAATGTTGAGTATACAGATAGTAAAGTTTTGTTTGGGAACATATATTTAAGTTTATTTAGAATTCCAGTGTTTCTAGAGAGGACCTTGCTTAAGTAATTAATGTGGGATTTCCAAGAAAGGTCACTGTCAATATAAATTCCTAAAAATTTAGTAGTGTGGACTTGAGTAATTTTACTATTGTTAAAGGTGAGATGTTTTGGAAGTGTTGTTAACGTATTGCTGAAGATCATGAAATTTGTTTTCTCCAGCGCCAATGCTCCACCAGTATGTACATCAACGACGAATCGTAGGATTACTATAATAATAATAATAATAATAATAATAATAATAATAATAATAATAATAATAATAATAATAATAATAATGATAACAATAATAAGAATAATTATAATAATTATTATTACTATTGTTATTATTACTATTATCATTAATTATCATCATTATTATTATTATTATCATTATTATTATTATTATTATTATTGGAAAGACTTCCTTTTGCGACAGCCACCCAAACATGCTAACGGAATGAAGCACACCTTGCAAGTTGGGTGGCTGTCGCAAAAGGAACGTTTGCCTTACTATTATTATCATTATTATCACTATTATTATTAATATCATTATTATTATTATCATTATTATCATCATTATTATTATTATTATTATCATCATGATTATTATTATTGTAATTATTATCATTATTATTATCATTATTATCATCATTATTATTATCATTATTATCATTATTATTATTATTATTATCATTATTATCATTATTATTAATATTATTATCATCATTATTATTATTATTATTATTATTATTAGGATTACTATCATTATTGTCATTATTATCATTATTATTATTATCATTATTATTATTATTATTATTATTATCATCATGATTATTATTATTGTAATTATTATTATTATTATTATTATCATTATTATTATTATTATTATTATTATGATTATGATTATTATTATTATTGTAATTATTATCATTATATTATTAACATTATTATTATCATTACTATTATCATTATTATCATTATTATCATTATTATTATTATTATTATCATTATTATTATTATCATTACTATTATTATCATTATTATTATTATTATCATTATTATTATCATTATTATTATTATCATTACTATTATTATCATTATTATCATTATTATTATTATTGTTATCATTATTATTATTATCATTATTATTATTATCATTATTATTATTATTATCATTATTATTATTATCATTACTATTATTATTATTATTATTATTATTATTATTATTAATATTATTATTGTTATTATTACTATTATTATCATTATCATTATCAATATCACGGATAGTTTTAGAGTTTGTTGCAGGGTTTGTTGTATGGTAAGAATAAGGGTTTAGTTAGGTAACACATTGAAACCTTTGGATCCAGCTTCATCGACTAAGCATTGGTCAGCCAACCTACATCTGGTCAACTTTCGTGTTCGGGGTATACTCCAAAAATGCTTCATGAATGTTTTCAATAACTCTGTCCACGCTGTCTTTCGTCACTAAGAACTGCCAAAGGAACAACCCTAATGGACGCATTCACTGATGGCCTACCTATAGTATGTCCCCCTCTCATCCACCGCTTCGATGATGAGCGTGTACTGGTAGATCGACTCGGCATCCAGGCCTTCGCTCCTGGCTACTGATACGTCACCGCTTGCGCCATCGACGCTGAAGACGTACTCCCCGCCGTCTGACGCCATTTGAAGACGATACGCGATGCCTTCCGAGGTATCGTCTGAATTCAGCGCCTCAACCTAGTCGATGAAGCAGAGTTTAGAAAATAGAAAACAAATAGTGCACTATGTCATGAATGTCGTCAGGGTAAAGCACATTTTACTCCATCGGCATTTTTTCCCCAACACCATCAACAGTATAGCAATGTTATGTTTGGTTTCAAGTTCAGGTTTTATTTCCAATACAACACAAGACAATTTTTTTTTTCTTTTTTTAAACAGAAATATCGTAAATTAACATACAACATTTTCCCCCTCTTATTTAACATCAAAACAAATTAAATGTCTGCTTGACATAGTGTATTAAAGGGAAAAAATGATATTAGAAAAAAGAAATCCACAAAAAAGCAATGCTTGTAATGACGTGAATTCCTCGAGAAAGAAAAAGGAAAGTAAAGAAAACAGAAGAAGGTATGATACAGAGCTAGGTGAAACAGCAGTATATATTACAGTTGCAGATTCAGTCACACAGTGAGGACTCCGCCAGATGAACGATGCGTTGCGCATTTGATACAATTAAAGAAGAGAAAGGACAATAGGAAAAGGGAGAAATAAGATAAGATAACATAAGACAAGACAAGACGAAAGAGGGACAAGACATATGACGCTATATGACGCTATGCAGACCAATCACTGGAAAAGATTTCATTAATGAGTGATATGATGATAGCTATCCATTAACCCTGTTGTATATAAATAATTTGTTTGTGACGTTTCCGGTCTCTTTCACGTAATAAACATGATGGAAGAGTAATACCATCTAAAAGTGATTGAAAAAAAGAACAATTAATTTTTTTGTAAGTGGCGTATACATGAACTGCCTTCTCTGGCTTGATTAGCGCAGGTAATGATGCAATTAAAATGACGCAATCAAAATGACTTCTCAAGTGATCCGGCCTTAGTCGTCAATATGATTGCGTTATAAACAGCGCTAATGAACATGATGAATGATGCCCAGACGTTTTGGCTATGCGCTAGCAATTCAGAGCAATATATTTACTGATCATTTCAAATTCACCTTTTTTACGACATCAGTTTGACACGGCCCGTCAAAGAGACGCAGTATTAAGTGTGCAACATGCATTGTGCTCGGTGCAGACAAGGCGTCATTTAATGACGTAATACTGCGTAATCTTTGACGCACCATATAAGAGGCTATCGCTATCGTGCAAAAAAAAATTATTCCAGAATGAACCGTAGAGAGTCACGAACTTAATATAATCCAACATCACTCATACGGATCCCACTTATACGGATCTCTCTGTTATTACCGAAGGCGATAAACTATGCAAAACCCATATGTTTCGCATCTTCAGTGTTTAATTTTGGAAAATCCTTTAAAAAAAATAATTGGAAGGAGTCTCGTTGTTTGTCGATAAAATACCAAAATGAACTTACGTCTTTGGTAAGACTGATTCAACACCATTTTTTTTTTTGGGGGGGGGCAAAAAAAAGAGAGTAAAATCTACAGAAATTGATTGGAAACGGAATGAGATTGATACCATACCTGAATAACAGGAGTACCCTCCGTTGCATTTTCTAGTACGTTGCCATGGTAACTGATTCGTGTAAAGTTCGGCGCCAAACTGTCTGACATAAGCTGCACGCTTATGTTTGATGTAGCCATATCACACTCAACATCTGTCGTGTTATCGCTTAGAAATATCTGAAAAAGGAAAAATAAATTAAGGTGTTATCAACTATGATAATTAACAGTAATGTTGCTGCTGCTATTATTATCATTACTACTACTACTACTACTACTACTACTACTACTACTACTACTACTACTACTACTACTACTACTACTGTCACTACTACTGCTGCTGCTGCTGCTGCTGCTGAGCCATTTGAAATGTTGAATCATAAAAACACTTCGCTATGCATCAGAAATTGCCATGGTGTACAGGAAATGCTGATGTATTCAAATAATGTGAATTGTCCTGATACAGTTGTAATGAAAGTGACTCTAATATCGAATACCATTTCTTTGAATGCGAATACTACTTCTACTGCTACCGCTTCTGCTACTACTACTACTGCTGCTGCTGCTGCTGCTGCTACTACTACTACTGCTACTACTACTACTGCTGCTACTACTACTACTACTACTACTACTACTACTACTACTACTACTGCTGCTGCTGCTGCTGCTGCTACTACTACTGCTACTACTACTACTACTACTACTGCTGCTGCTGCTGCTGCTGCTGCTGCTACTACCACTACTACTGCTACTACTACTACCACTGCTACTACTACTACTACTGCTACTACTACTACCACTGCTACTACTACTACTACTACTACTACTACCACTGCTACTACTACTACTACTACTACTACTACTACCACTACTACTACTACTACCACTACTCTACTACTACTACTACTACTACTACCACTACTACTACTACTACTACTACTACTACTACTACTACTACTACTGCTGCTGCTGCTGCTGCTGCTGCTGCTGCTGCTGCTGCTACTACTACTGCTACTACTACTACTACAAACAGTTCCCTAGAAATGGTTTCTCGTTTAAACCTGCATCAAAGAAACCTTGATATCTGTGCACAAGACAACCTGCCTATAAAGATCACTATCTTTTCTCCACTCAGAGGTTTTTTATCGAAATGACACTGTAATAGGACACTATATCTTAGACTTGGTATAGGCCTGTTTTATGAAATTCTCGGAAACGAGAACATATACAAAATCTTGGAACAATAACAGAAACATCTACGTGTGATATGAATGTAGTTCGTTCCGTTCGTTTATCTATTTCATCTCTAAACACAAAACAAAGAAAATGTATGTTCATGCACATATATCATATCTTATAGACATCGATTGAAATCACATAATATTTGGGATTACTGAGTCTATATTACAGTGAAATGAAAAAGGACTAATTAAAATAAAGCCAATGATGGCCTTTTTGAAGCAAGTTTTTATATGAAGGTACTGTGATTTGGAGGCTATTAGGTATATAGAAATCAAAACAAAATCTAAGCAGCAGAAAGAAGACAACGGCACAAACCAAAACCAAAGACAAACAAACATACAAACAAACAAACAAATAACAACAACAAAAAAGAAACTACATATGAATGAAGTTCCATAAAACTGAATTTACCTGAATTTCAGTGTCATTCGTGATCGGATCTCGGAATTTGACGTAATAAGATCGAGTCCTCGTTTCTGCTGTTGTCATCTCAATCAGTTCAACGAGATCATTAGGTTCAATTGTGTACGTTCCCATGAATGTCTACAGCAAAGACAGGAATGCAATTGGATTTAATGACCTTTGACCGTAACATATTACCTGTCGAAAGCCAGAAGGGCGTTAATGATGTCGAAAAATTCGAGTTACCGCCCTTCTGACCGTAACAATTTATCCACTACCCTTATTTATTTATTAATTGATTTATCAACACATATTTATACAGGATATACAAGATCAGTGAAGAAACCGTTTTCCATCCTGGTCCTGGTAATTAAAAAGCATGACAATATGAACATAAGCAGTTTAAAAAGTTACATTCAAAGCAATAACAAAAGTAAAGCAAAGTATGGGAATATTACAATTTAGGACAGTAAGCAAAAAATGATTCTAGGGGGGTTGCATAAATTTTTTCCCCATGTGTCGTAAAAACCGTATTAGCGGAGTAGGCGTATCCTATTATCCTATTAAAGGTCCACAAATTTCGCAACAAGAAAAAAAAAGAAGAAAGGTTGAACATTACATTTGCCATTTTGGCGTTCTTAATTTTTTTTTTTTTGGGGGGGGGGTCCTTTCTTTTTCGCGGGGGGGGGGGGGGGGGCAAGGTACCCAAAATGGTGAAAAATTGGCTGAAAAACACAAATTTTGGGTCATGGGGGTGGGGGGGCCGGATCCACGCCTGCTTCTTACTGAGAGTCAAGTAAATGAACCACCGTATCAAAATGAACCACAGCATAATGGTTACAATAATTCAAATGATTAGGTTTTTTTTACTACTACTACTCCTACTACTACTACTACTACTACTACTACTACTACTACTACTACTACTACTACTACTCCTACTACTCCTACTACTACTACTACTACTACTACTACTACTACTACTACTACTACTACTACTACTCCTCCTACTACTCCTACTACTCCTACTACTACTACTACTACTACTACTACTACTACTACTACTACTACTACTACTACTACTACTACTACTACTACTACTTCTACTACTACTAATGATAATAATATTCTGCATTTATATAGCGCCTAATGCATCCCTCTGCGATGTGTCTAGGCGCTTCACAGAACTATTATTACCCCGGTCATCGGATTCAGGCTTTCCCGGACACAGTGTATGCTCTCCCGAGGGAGAATTCCAGTCAGGCGCCATTTTACAGGCGCTTACGATGCTAAACAAATCACAACGACTTACGCATCCTACCGGGTACACACTTAGCACCCTGGGTGGAGAGTGGCAAATGTACTATTGCTTTTTCCCGTGGGGTTAGCAAGTAATATTATCTCTGCATTGCGATGCAGCCGGCTCATTTAAAACTCCTGATTCGAGAGCGGCATCAAGTGTTGGGCAAAACATCTTGTCCAAACATGTAAGCACCGAGCGCGGATCGAACCCAGGGAGGTGTTTCGCAAAGACTGAGATTAAATGAAATCGCACTTAACTATGGCTGGCCATTCATGCCACTGCCACCATCGGTCTCTCAAAGGATGTGCAGACCATGGACACAAATCTACACAACTGACATTTTTTTGTTGTCTTCATCAATGAACTATAAAAAATGCCACGTCTGCAGATTTGATACCACGATATGCACATCCTTTGAGAGACCGATGGTGAAAAAAAACAGTGACATGAATGGGTAGCCATAGTTAACTACGATTTCAGTCAGTCTTAATCTTTGTGAAACACTCCCAGGTCCTCTCGTATCAGAGGGGAGAGTGGCGTTCACCAACACAGCACGGTGCTCC
Organism: Echinometra lucunter; assembly: GCA_029962745.1. Classification (NCBI taxonomy): domain Eukaryota; kingdom Metazoa; phylum Echinodermata; class Echinoidea; order Camarodonta; family Echinometridae; genus Echinometra; species Echinometra lucunter. The sequence continues at coordinate 17,638,596 of CM057170.1, forward strand.
CATTTTTACAGCATTGTAATTATAACTGAAATATTACCAAATCATCGTCGGACATTACAATGGTCAACCTCTCGCTGCCATCTTCAGTGATCACGAAAGGGTCATCGTAGGTCAGTTGTCCAGAGTAGTTGTCCGACATGAACCGTGGGCATTCGTTGACGTCAGAGACGGTCACTGTTAGAGTCGAGGTGCCGACCATCTCACAGTTGTTCTCTTGTACCGCCTAGAATTACGAAAAAAGAGAAGAAAAGTTCAAATCAAGTGATGATTACAAGGAAAACGAAGGAGATAATGATAACAAGTTCGTATAATAAAGGGTGAAGATGATGATGATGAAGACGAAGATAATCATAATGATGACGACGAAGATAATCATAATGATGACGACAATGGTGGTGACGATGGTTGCGTCAAATCAGTCATTATGAGGTTTATAGTGCAGTGCCAAAAATTTCATAATTTTCCTGACAGAAAAAAGGAGAAGAAGAAGAAAAGAAGAAGAATATGGAAGACGAAGAAAAGTAATAGAAGAAGAAGAAGAAGAAAAAGAAAAGAAGAAGAAGGAGAAGAAGAAGAAGAAGAAGAAGAAGAAGAAGAAGAAGAAGAAGAAGAAGAAGAAGAAGAAGAAGAAGAAGAAGAAGAAGAAGAAGAAGAAGAAGAAGAGGAAGAAGAAGTAGAAGAAGAAGGAGAAGAAGAAGACAAAGATGAAGAAAATAGATAAATAATAATATGAAGAGGAAAACACAAGAGGGCGAGGAGGGAAATAGGAAGAAATCTTGTTACCTGTACTGTGATGTTACAAGGAGTTTGAGAAGTCTCGTAATCCAATTCTTTAGTCAGGGTCACCTCTGCGGTGCTGGAATCGATTGTTAGATAGTCCATGCATCCCCACTCCCCACTTTGTCCTGAATACAGATGGGCGAATGTAAGAGAAATGTCAGTTTCATCCAGGAGCGGCGTCAGGGTATTTTGATAGGGAGCAAGATGACCCACAGGTGAATTTATTTACATTTTAAATGAACGAATAGGACTATGGTTGCATGACCCTGCCCCTCCTCCCCATACTCTTCTTTCTTCTTTTTCTTCTCTCCTTCTCATTCTTCTCCTTCTTCTTCTTTTTTTTTTTGATCGCTTGAAAAATCATGGGGGGGGGGGGGCGGCCGCCACCTACCTGCCTTGGGTTTCATCTACATAATCATAACGATTTATAAAAACTTTATTACTTTACTGTTGTCAGAAAGTATTCATTTCATTACATTTTATCTTTTATCATTTTTGGGACTGAAATGTCTTCTTTGAAAAAATGTGTGTGTGTGTTTGTGTACTTGGGCTTTTACAGAGGGGCATAAAAAGATTTTATTTACGTCTGGGATCCTGATAATTATGTACAATCTGCTGCTACTTATTGCCTATTGCATGGCTACAAATTGAATGCATTCCTTGACTAAGAGCAATCCTTAATTTTTATTTTATGGACATAAGTGAAAAGGATGAAATTTTAAGGAGGTCCACAAAGTTTCATTATGCTGGTGGCTCGCCGGGACGCGAAATTTTTTTCCCTGAACCTTTGGGGCTACATAATATGAATATTCACGAGTTGCGGCTTGGGAATAAGACTGCGCATGCGCGTGGACTTGGCCACAGTTCCTTCTCTAAAATGTAAATGTGTACATATTGAGGCTTGAGGAACTTTGGGTTTTGTTTTTTTGGTTTGTTTGTTTGTGTGTTTGTTTAACTTATAGCTTTTCATGGGTCCAACAATGAAACCTAATTGACTTTATTGTACCTTGACCATAGCACAGGCTTATTTAGCTCCGTCTCGGAGAGCTTTAGAACCTCAGTCGAATGAAAAGACAGCATACGTGGCCATGCACTCTCTCTCACAGCTCATGCACGCTCTTAAGTCATCGTCTGACACCAAGTCCACATGCATGCGTACTCTTATTCCGAAGATGTAAGTCGTGAATATTCATGTCATGAAGTCCCAAAGGTCCAGGAAAAAGATTTCGCCACCGGGACATCGTGAGACCATTTTGATATCTTGTATCTTTTTATATGGGGGTGGGGGGGGGGCGATGTCCCGATCCCGAAATCAGACTTTCATTGTTGCCAAGGAAAAAAGAAAAGTCCGATTTACAAATTGCCGAGTGCTGTTCATGATATATTTTCCACAGCAAGCATGTCAAGGGATAAGAATTTGAGATATCTTTAAGCCAGAGATTTTCCAACATCCTATAAACATGGTAAAGCTGTCGAAAAATTATGTGGGATCCCCTCCCCACCCCGCCACCGATCCCTTCGACACTCCTGGCATCCAGCTTGTATACACGCACCAATAAAGCTGTACTGAAGAGGGGTATCTAATGTGTCTCCATCTGAAGCCGAAAGACCGCTGTAAACGAAAGTCAAATTTCTCTCAGGAATGATGACGCTATAGCTATCTTGGTCAAAGACTGGTGGCTCGTCGTCCGTATCGTTTATGTAAACCACGACAGTTGCATTGCCTTCAAGAGAGTCAAAACCGCTTGTACAGCCATCCTAAGGAGAGTCATGGAGATAGAATGAACGGTAACAAAAAAAAAAAAATAAATAAATAAATGAATAAAAGAAAAATGTAGAGTTAATGAAGGTAGATGTGTTTGAATAAGCATTAGCTAAATGACGCTCGGGGTAAATTTGGAATTTTTAAACTTAAATATCAGAAGACAAATTAATTCACTACACCATTCCAATCTAATAGGAGATTTAGACCCTACACCAGTCCTTTCCAGTTAGTTATTTAGACATGACGTTTCACATTCTGCAGCAAATTTGAAGTGAGACTCATTTCTATGTCATCTATAGAAAATGGATGAAGAAGAGTTGAAAACGAGTGACATTGGCAAAAACTGAATGACAAAATTATGGTGGCCCCGAAGTACGCTCGACGACAGGTCATGTGCGCCGTGAATTTCGAAGTCAGGTCGCGAATTTCGCGACCAAGGTCGTCAACTTTGCGGCCAAGTCGCAAAGTTCGCGTCCAGTGATCGCGAATTTCACGACTTGGCCCCGAAATTCATGGCGCACATGACCTGTCGTCGAGCGTACTTCAAAGCCACCATACAAGTGGCTAAATCATAACTTTGGCATTTGCACATCCCAGTATTCATAGGATGAAATCGATTATAACTTCGATGAAATTTAATGAAAGTGTGTGATATGGGCTTTCATATTCTATGTCTGTGTCCTGTCCATCTACGGCACGCAGAAGGGACTTCATTAACTCAATGTTTGAAAGAGTTACATTCAAGTCAGAAAGTGTATATTGTATGAAAACTTTTACTTATTTCTTGTAATTCATCGTTTTGCCTCTCATGTGCTGCAAAGGAAATTCTTGAATCTCTACAAACCCTCTGTCTCTGGTCTTATGGTGAGAAAAGTCTTCCTTCGGAGAGTGATCTTTCATTATTATTATTGTTATTATTATCATTATTATTACTATTGTTATTATTATTATTATTATCATTATTATTATCATTAGCATAAATTTTATTACTGACATTAACAAAATGTAAGAAGGTTACTCCATACATGATGTCATAAGGGGGGGGGGGGGGATGCGTCTCTCTATACGTTAAAGTACCCTATTGAAAGAAAAATCATAAACATGGCAAATGATGTATCACTAAAAACCGTCAATCGTATAAGTTTTACGTCAACTACGTATCGGGTGATTAAGAAATGATAATACAAATAAAACCATATCCCAGCATTTGGGATATACGAGCGATTCGCCAGAAAAATAATGATGTTCCAGTGACATCATAAGACGCAATAATGAAAATAAATAAAATAAGTTTTTAAAATCTATAGATATCTATTTCAAAAACTTGTGGATTCAAACTTACCATAGCTACGATTGTGATATTTATGGACTCCTGTGTCTCAAAATCCACTGCGCCGGTTGTTATCAGAGAAGTTTCATATGGACATCCCCCATCGTCAATTAACATGAAAGGTACATCACCCTGTGAAGGTAAAATACAAATATAAACCAGATATATACAAAATACCGTATACGATGAAAATACATAATCTTACTAAGTTTGTAATGCATTACGCTTATTTAGTAGTTTCGGAAATTTCGTTCGAATGCCGCTTTTTGTATATCACAGGTGTGAATGGGGGGCCCGATATGCTATATTTGGCCCCTAATTTCTGACGGGGGTATGTAAGAGTAATGACGTGACAGACCCGAGCGCTGTTATCATTACTAATATTGTTATCATTAACATTATTTTTATAATTATTGTTCTTATTATCATTATTATTGTCATTATTGTAATGTTATTATTACCATTCTGCTATTAATATTATTATTATCATTATTATTTTCATTATTTTTATAAATAACAATGATAATAATAATAATAGTAACAATAATAATAATTCATGATTAATATAATTCATCATTAATTATCAAGGTGGCAGCTGTTCATAAAGCTCTTGCTTTTCTTGCTGTCTCCTCTATCTTATGTTTTTATACTTTGTCTATATGTATTTTTAAATTATTGATGGAAATAAATAAATTGAAAAAAAAAATCATCATCATCATTATTATTATTTTCGTTATTATGACTATCATTGCTATCATTATCATTAGGCCCCTACTATCATCACTGTATAGTGATAATAATAATGATAATACAATTATTAGTATGGTTTTTTGAAAATGTTATTATTATCATTGGCTATCATCGAAATAAAATGATGTAGATTATTAAATCAAGATCATATTGCACTCTCTAAAACGAAAATTGCCATGTCATTTTTGAAAACATAATTATCGACCACTTTGGATGGCACTTCATTGGATTTTGGTACTGTTTAAGGGAGTCAAAATGACTAAAATCTCTCTTTAACAACGTGGTCTGGGTCACTTTATGTGATTCGATCACACGCTTTCCGGCTAACATAAAAAGTAATAACATTATTTAAGTCCATTCGAAAATCTCCTAAATTCTCTGAAAGGCAAGGAAAAGTCACTGTTGCCGAAAGCCGGTTCGGGGGGGGGGGGGGGTTGCTGCGCATTCCCTCAAAAATTGACGGGGGTGCACCCCCCTCTCCCAGGGGCCTGCGCGATACCAGATTGTCGCATTATTCCTTCTGGGCCATCCTGTGTCTGTATATATTAGGCCTAACTGGCTAGAAATAACTTTCCGAGTAAAATGACACCAAGATCGTCAATCTGGGGGTAAATCGTTTTGAGTCTACGGCTACTTTTGTGAAGCAATGTTATTTTTCAATTGTGCTACTGTTGAGTCATGCCTAGGGCTGAAGCAGCAAGACAGCTGTGTATCACGGCATTCCATAATTACATTCACTTTTGTTAGCAAATTCATAACTGCTCTTGATTTGAAAACGAAAACAACATGAAGTTCACGACAAGCTTTCATATGCATCTTTCTCATTGCCATAAGCTTGGCATTGCTTTAAAAAAAATAGCCGTAGATATTATATGGACTGGCCTGATAGAGATATGTCATAAATTGCCCAAATTAGATCATATCTCCGAGGCGGGAGCCGAGGGTGATATGAATCTAATGAGGGCAATATATAAAAGTCATATCTCGGAAAGGCCAGTCCCTATATAATATTACTATCTATACAAGACATCTGAGCAGGTCAATTTTCAAATCATATCGACTCAATTTAGAGAAAAGTCCATATCAATCAGAAAGCCGGTCCATATTTTGATATACCACGTTTTTTGGGGGGGTACAAGAAATTTTGAGCATGCGCAAACAATCAAACTTGGTTTAAATGCGCGAGCGTGATCTAGTGCGCGTGCAATGAAATTTGCATATCACTGCGCGCATATAATGCAAATTTAATTTTTGTGAATGAATTTTGTTTTGCCTGTTAGCGCTTGCAGCTTTTTTATAATGTGAATTTAGATACATCAACTTTCATTTTTGTCATGAATTTGCTCAAGATGTCTTGTAGATAATGATTATAATAGGGATTAGCCCTTCCGAGATATGACTTTCATATATTGCCCTCATTAGATTCATATCACCCTCGGCTACCGCCTCGGGCGATATGATCTAATTTGGGCAATATATGTCATATCTCTATCAAGGCCAGTCAATATTATTTTATTATTACTATCTACAAGACATCTTGAGCAAATTCATGACAAAAATGAAAGTTGATTATACATGTTCTGACTTCATTCCCAGTGATTTTCAAAATTAGTGTTCCATGTCATATTCCATGCATGAACTCCAGGGGAGTGTTTCATGAAAGGACTTGTCGGATGTTTTATCCGACAAAGTCTGTTTTATCCGACAGTTGCCATAGTAACGATGCTTCTCAGCCAATCAAAATCAAGGAAAGATGTCAGATCTGACAACTTGTCAGACAACAAATGTTGATGAAATGCCCCCCTGGTTCCACTGAAATACATGCGCGCAATAATATGCAAATTTCATCGCACTCGATCGCGCATTTAAACCAAGTTTGATTGTTTGCGCATGCTCAAAATTTCTTGTACGCGAAAAAACGTGTGATATGGCCTGGGAAATCAGTGGACCTGGCTTTCTGACTGATATGGACTTTTCTCTAAATTGAGTCGATGTGATTTAAACATTGACCTGCTCAGATGTCTTGTATAATAATTATGTATACACAGACACAGGGTGGACCTGGCTTTCTGATTGATATGGACTTTTCTCTACATTGAGTCGATATGATTTAAGAATTGACCTGCTCAGATGTTTTGTATAATAATTATGTATACACAGATACCGGGTGGCCCAGAAGGAATTATGCGCAATCTTGTTTTGCGCTGATGGAATAAAAATGGAGCAAAGCAAAATATAGATACATAAAACTAGCTGATAAAAGTATGGTTGAATGGTACATTATTCATTATGAAATACAGCATTAATCTGGTGTTAATGTTTTCAATATATTGTGACGAAACCGGTTCACAAGTTTCTAGCTGCCCAGCAGCCAAATCTGTCAGGATGCCTGCTGCTGGTAGGCTACCAAGTCGGGCTTCTTAATTTCTGGCTGTGGATCCGTTTGGCAGAGGTATACTGCCCCCAAATGACTTTGACACCACCGCTTCTGGGTTGTGTTCCGCACTATCGGAGAGTTTCAGGTCTGAAGTACACCATCAGACGACTACCAGCCTGCATGTTTCTACACCGCCAGACGACCATTTATCTGCTTGTGAACTACTTGTGAACCTTTTGCTGGAGTGCAAAAGACCAAACACACTCAATTCTAGCCACGGTCGTAGCCTGAGACTAGAAATCCATCCCAGGTGTAACAGTGGGCAGATGTGCAAACAATCATGTAAATCATTTAGTTTGCACACATTTATTGGTTACAAACCAGACTTAGTCTGAACATGGACCCTAGTAGAGATGAACACTGATCGGTAACGTAATGAATTCATGCACCTGACTCTATCAAAAGTATCACAATGACATTCCAAACATGCTTCCCCATTTGATCTCATCACAACCGCCGCAAGTCAGCCTGAAGAGAACCAGAAGTTTGATTCGAAAAATCTACAAAATGCATGCGCAGAAGAAAATAAATCACTTAAAATCATAAAAATGCATGTGTAGTTGTGACGTTCAAATGAAAATTGCTGTGTATGCATTTTTAAATAGGAAATTACAGCAGTTTGCGGGAGAGACCCGTACATTTTGCCGTGACACAATGATCTTAAACTTCACATTTTGAAACTTATCCGATTCGTTTCCAGGAATATGAGGTCATAAAAAAGGAATAAATAGGAACAGGCTTCATACCACTGGAGGCACTGAGGCCCATAGTTTTAACCAGAAGCTCGAAATAGTGGCAGAGTACATTTGTTTTATATTTTGGATCAAAAATCAAACAAAGTACAATGGCTTACCTTTTATTCTCTCTTGTGGTCTTGTGCTCATATTATCAAAGGTGCAGGGCAAAGTGATTAGAAATTGAAAAACGCAGTAGCCGTGACATTCCGGGAGTTGCCCATGGTAGGCATTCGAGCTCTCGTATACGCCCGCTGAATATTACTATTCTGGGGTAGGTGATTGTTTAATTTCTAGTATTGTGACGTCCTTTTACAAATAGTGCACTATTTGCAAAATTTCGTCATAAAACAGTGACTTTATTTTCCAAATAGTATTTAGTCATTTATAGCGCCATACATACCAAAATTCTGAAATAGCTGAAAATACATATGATCACCTGAAAGTCTTTTAGCCAATCACTTAGAGGATTATTTTTGATCCAAAATATAACTTCAGTTATTTTTACTGACGATACCAATCATCGATACACACCTCTGCAATCGAGAAGGTAAACCCCGAGTCTGTACCGTCTGCATCAGAAGCTCTGATAGGAACATTAGTTATCAACGGAGTACCACTTTCGGCGTTCTATAAGAAATGATACATCCACAAAAAAAAAAGGATTATGCGTTTTAGGGATGAAACTAAATACATTGTGTACGTTATCATAGATTCAAAATATATTCATTAGTGTAAATCGGGAGCTTTAAATAACATTGCGACAATTATATACCTATATAAATGTTTGTGTTTTATCAAGCTGAATAGCAATTTTGTATAGACTTGCCTCCTCGACGCTTGCGTAAATGATGGAAGATTCGAAAGTTGGCGGATCTTCATTCACGTCTATCACGTCCAGTGTATGCTATAACCAGATCGGTAGAAAAAAAATAATGGGGGGGGGGGGGGGGTTAGAAACATACACAAATGTTAAAAAAGCGAATCTTATCATTTGATTTCATGAATAAGAATATAATTTGTGACATTATAATGAAAACAAAAATAATATTATACTTTTACTAATAAAACTAAGAAACATTATACTTTTACTAAGAAAACATTTTGAAAGAAGAGTCAACGGACACAAAGCTTTTATCATGCCCGCAAATTACCTATTCATTGGTATCTTGGATCGTCCTCCATAGTCATGATATTTTTGCTCTCGAAAAAAATAGTCATGATAGTTTTGCTCTCAAATCATCTTAAGTCAACCGTTCTTTCATCAAAACGAAAGGCAAGGTACTAATTATATATCTTAAAAACATATATAGAAAATCAGAACTTACTGGGAATCCAGAACCACATCCGTCATCGTCACAACATACAATGAGGAATTCATATTTTGATGAATTCTAAACGATTAGAAAAAAAGAAGGCGATAGTAAAAGTTGGAAAACATTAACACGAAATCACCTATTACTAAAGCTTATTACCTGCCCATACTGGCGTTCTGGCATGACTGGATTGTTCCTCACAAAATATTCACGACCAAGTGTTTTTTTTTTTTATCATTGTTTGTACCTCTTCAATGTTGTCATCGATTTTCTTGAAATATCTAGCCGATCTGACCTTTTTTTTATTCTGTTATTCTTCAATTTCCTCGAGGACCCCCTTTTGCATGTCAGCAGCTGGACTCCTTAATTTTTTTTTTGTTCTCATTATACGCTATCATATACCTTATGCTAAGATTCTAGGCCTCTGATTGGTCAAAGAGGCAGTCATGGAAACCGTTAGCTGACTGCCGGGCATATAGCGAAAAAACTATTGACTGGGCATGATAGTTCAACCCTCCGTGTACAATTAGTACATACGCGCTAGCTCTAGAGAAGTAGGCCTTAATTGGGATGCGGTATATAAAACAAATATTGACTGCTTATCAGTGTTGGCGATTTTTTTGATTTTTAAAAAAAATATATAAAAAATCAGATTTTGAAAAATTTAAATCGGATTTTTATTTTTTTTTTTATTTTTTCAAAGTTCATTCGAAAAAGTTTAATTACCAAAAGACCTCACCCTACAATGACATCAATTTTAATGTTATCATACATTTCACTCCTAATATTTTTCTTAACCATAATGATTTGTAATTAAATATAGTCAAAATGGGCAAATAAAAATCAATTTGAGGAATCATGTATATGAACTAAATTCTATCATACATACATGTAGGGCCATGAAGGAAACTTCCATAAGGAATTCCCAGTGAGTAGAGAATATTCCCCTCTGTGAATTTCCACTCAGTATTAAGAAAATCCCAGAGGAAAATCTCCAGACACTCCTCAGTGAAAATTGTATCTAAATGTGCACTCAACAGCTTTGTGACAGTTTTACAAATTGGTATTAAGCTCATCCATTGCTGCAGATAGAGATGCAAAACTGTCAGTATTGGAGACCAATATAAGAGACAGCTTAGTCAAAGGGTGACTACACTACATTGTGTTACTGTGATTTTTACATTAATCTACAATTCTTATTCACATGTTCTCTAAAAATCTGTTTGATACATGAAGTAGGAAAAAATTTTTTTTGACCCTATACAACTGTAAGTTTGACTTAAGGATAAAACCAGCAAAACTGCTGATATTACAACATATGTTTTACAAAAAGAAGTATTGTATTTTAAATCAGACACAACTTACAACTGTAATTGATTGTAACTTACATGTAAGTACCTACATCTTAAGATTTAAATGTAGTTTTAAAAGTTTATTTTGAGTTTTGCAAATTGTTTTTATAAATCCCCTTTCCATTGCTACATGCAAATACAAAACTTCCATAGCACTGAACATAAAATGAACTAGTGAAAGGTATATGAGAAAGCTTTTTTCAACAGTCAAATTGTGACTGTGCTACACTATGTTAATTGTATGATAAATGTAACAAGAAGAAATAAGCATGTGGAATCTGTTGATTAGATGATTTTTTTAAAATTTCACATGATAGAAGTATAACTGTGAAGGATCAAAACTGGAAAACTGCCAACAAACCTTTTTTCATTGACTTTTACATATATCTTTTACACTACTGCTCTCTGAAAAGTCTTGGATTGTGTGATAAATGATAAGAAATAAATAAGAAACTTGTTTCACTATTAATAGCTGACAAAGAATGTAAAATTTCAGAAGAAAAACTTGCCATTTACAAAAAATGGAGTAACTGTTGACAACACAAATCTCTAATTTTTAAGGAATCAGCTGATTTTATTGACTTGATTATAATTTATTTTAAGTAGATAGGAAGGATTTGTTGATTTTTTGTTGATATAAAGTTAATTCAAAGTTTTTCAGTTGATTTGAAGAATTAAAACTGCCTTGAACAAATAATTTGTCAATGATTTGTACATGTTTCAATGGAAGTGATTTAAATCAATGATTTTTTTTTTTAAATCATAGTGATTTAAATCGCGATTTAAATCATGATTTAAATCAACGTGATTTGAACCCGCCAACCCTGCTGCTTATTTTTCGGGTCAAGGTTAAAACTATAGCTCCTCGATGATCTCGAGACTGTACTATGCCCCTGGACTCCGTCTCGGGACACAGTACAGTTTCGAGATCACTTTGGGCTATAGTTCCAACCATGCCCCTCAAAGCAGTAAATATTTGTATACTGTCTACCATTTACAATTTCCAGCTGTGCTACGATTGAATATTGCACGATTTATCAAAGTGGATAATCCATGTAAAAGTCATAGGGTAAAAGCAACAATAAAACAACAACAACACCACTGAATACAATGACATGTATACAAATGAGTTTATAGCGACAGAGAAGATGTTGAATTGGGGATATTTTGCGAGGGAATAGGGAACCAGAGGCGTCGATCCTGGGGGGGGGGAGGGGGGCAGTTGCCCCCAAAGAAAATTTCGGGGGGGGGGCAAAGATATCATTTTGCCCCCCCCCCCCCCAATAATTTCCGAACCCAAAAAGAAAAGAAAAAAATGAAAAAGAAAAAGAAAGAGAAAAGAAAGGAAAATGAAAGAAGGAAGTGAAATGAAAGCGGAAAACAAGGAAAAAGAAAGTAGATGGGACTCTGGGAAGCGCTCGCTCGCTTCGCTCGCTCGCATCTAAGTATCTTAACCAATGCTGATGATAATTACTATTCTTATGAAAGGAAATCGGTTTGCATCTACAGTTCCTGTCTAATGTTATACTATTCTTCTACTCATAGGAAGTAATATAACCAAACAAGATATCACCCTAAGAAATCGAACGGACAGTTGACCTAAAAATAGATACACTTTCAGTAGATAACGGCCTATATTAAAAAAAAAAAAAGACATATTTTTCGTTAGCTCGCTCGCTACTCTCGCTGTTAAAAGCTAGATACAAGATGATTTCGGGCAGCAAGTAGCTTATTATAGCAGCGAGATTCCAAAATATCATAATATTTGGGCAGCGATGGGGTTGACAAATTTTTGGTGACGAATCCATGTAATTTTGCCGGGATCGGTCGTTGACTTTGCTTGCTAGCTAATGGTAGAAACAGAATAGATTCGGACTGCAAGCCAGGTAGCTGGTGATCGGATGTATTATTTAGATATCATACAGGCATGACAGGTTTATAGTGTATTCTGATGATGATAATGATAACATTCCGTTCTTGTATAGCGCATATCACATTATTATGATGACGAAATAATACTGCTATCATATGGAAAAGGGTATATTTTTCCTCGCTCGCTACGCTCGCTCGTTTGATATTAATGGTTTTGAAAAGCAAACGAATTCGTTAAGTGAAATGAGATCGAATAGATAATATAGACGTTTCATGGTCTCACAGAGTAATTTGCCGAAGGGGTTACTACTTCTACCATCAAAAACAGTGTGGTTCCTCGCTCGCTTCGCTCGCTCGTAATATTTAAAAACAGAGTGGTTTCGGGGGTAGCAACAATGGACCAGCGATGTGACAAAATAGAGTCATATTTGGCAGCGAGGTAACCGTATATATATATATATATATATATATATATTAGGTATCATATATGCCTATAGTGTATTTTGATAACTAAAAACTTCTCTCAGAACAAAAAAAATTGTTATTTTTTTGCTCGCTCGCTTCGCTCGTTAGCAAAATTAAAAAAAAAAGGAAACAGGATGGTTCACAGTCTAGCAAGATGCGTATTTTCCCCACATTGAAAATGCTTCACGTTGACATAGGACTATGTTATGTATATATGTATATACTACCAACTCTAATACACATATACATATACATATGTCAGTAGCCGTGGGTTCATCTCCGCTTGGTCGTCTTGCCCCTCAATCAAAAAAATGGATCGACGCCTCTGTAGGGAACCTAGTTTGCAAGGGAAGGCAGTTGTTCCTTCTTTCCACCTTAATACGATTGGCCATGTCATCAAGACTGCACAACAAAATTTCACGAACACGACGCTAGTACTTATGACGTGAAAATTTTGATATATTCTGCATACCTCATAGTTTGGTACCTCATTTATAGTTACATTAAAACCATCAACTCTCAGTACGGAATCGGCATTTCCTGTTGCATTACGTATTTCAATGCTCCCATTGACAGGTTGGCCGCTCACAACCACAGTAAAAAGCGTTGTATCTGCGAATGAAAAGAAATGAAAATCAGACGACCTTTTGAAGTCAAAAAAATTGTGCAATTGAAAATATACCAAATCACAAATGTGCAACTGTCTCAGAGTGAATTCGGTGTCGTGGTAGCATAAAAGAAAATTAGAAAATCCTTTTTTTTTTTTGGACAGAGCATGAATCGAACCCGATAATACATGAGACTCATGTTTCTTTTAACAATGTGTTACGAATATGAGACCGATTAAAGACCCACAAGTAACAAACATAATTATTGATTAAATGATAAATACTTTATTACAATTATTTATGTTACAACGGTAAATGCAACAATGAAAATCAAATGCCAAGACTACTAGACAAGACTGGGAGACTAAGTGTCCAATGTCCTGGGGTGGTATTCTGAGACTGCTTTAACTCTGTTTTAAGTCTGTTTTAGCAAATCGGTATTCTGAACACCGTTTTATCTCTGTTTTAACTTTTGTTTTAAGTTGTTTTATCTTTCTAACTGCGCATCTTACCTTGCATGCCTGGCGCAAGTCGTGCGCAAGCGCGTAAAATACCATATGTAATAACCATAGTAATAACACGGTATTCATGAAAGGACTTGTCGGATGTTTTATCCGACAAAGTCTGTTTTATCCGACAGTTGCCATAGTAACGATGCTTCTCAGCCAATCAAAATCAAGGAAAGATGTCAGATCTGACAACTTGTCAGACAACAATGTTGATGAAACGCTCCCCTGAAGACCGTTTTATCTCCTGTTTTAACTCTTTCCGCTTGACCTTCCATGCTCATGAGATAAAACAGGGTGGGAGGTGTTTTAACTTTGCGTGCGGTATGTCATGGCGGCAATTTTTCTCGCTCATAAATGTTTTTGGTTGGAATGAGGGGGATAACGAGATCCAATAAACCTTGCTTTTATTCCCGAAACAACATTTCGAAAGAATTTTTGCCTCGGGTGGAGAAATTTGGCAATTGTCTGCGATAATATTAAAGATGATTTGCACAAATAATTCTGTCACATCATCACATCTGAATAATAAAAGCAAGAAACTAAGCGCAAATTAATGCGCTCATTACAACGCGAATATATAAGTTCACGCATTTCACGCACCCCTTCCCCAGGGAGCGATCTTATTGGCTGAGTCAGCTTAGACTCATCTCTAACGACTTTCCCCATTGGATAATATCTTTGCGGTGGGTGTGGCTTTGATGACTTACAACACCGTTAAAACAGTTCTCAGAATACCGTTTAAAGACTGTTCTGGCGGTGTTGTAAATCAATGACTTAAAACAGAAGTTATAACAGAACTTAAAACACAGTTAAAACGGTGTTCAGAATACCACCTCTGCATGCTTTCTAGTGGCCTCTGTATTTCCATTTTGTTGTTTTTGTTTATTAATTTTGTTTTAATTTGTTAATTCAATTCAATTCAATTCAATTCAATTCATTTATTTCGCAAAATAAAATCAAATACATAATAATATAACAGTTATATCATGGGGTATCATGTTCCAGTGTTTGGGACCTTGGTAAATTAAATCCCAAGAAATAATGGGTTGGCATTGGGGGAAAATAGATAATGTAATAATTCATTTGAAAGTTTGTTTTAACTGTAATAATCTATGTTTCATTAATTTTTATGTCAATATGATACATAACCTGTTTTTTTGTGTGTTTGGAAATGAAAATGATTGAAAGAATGAATGAACGTTCTAACGATGATAAGTCCAAGGGTAATTCCAGTTAATTCGCGAGTCCACGACGATGTCGAAGACGATGTCTAATTTGGGATCAATGTCCACAATGATGTCGAAGACAAAGTGGATGTCGATGTAAAAGACAATTTCGAAATGGGAACTGGGAACGATGTTTAAAAATAATGTCTACTTCAATATTGCTATTCGACGTGCGTGGAAAATACCTTGGCAAGCACATAGTAGACTCCTTCCTCACATAGCTGATGTATTGCCACCTGAACTGTGGTTTGCAAAAAATTTCTTTTGTGAAGAATGCCCAAAACTCTTCCAATACTATAGTAGCATATATTTTTAGTATGAGTCAGTTTGGTTCTCACCCCTCACTCAGTAATGGGGTGTAATATACGTTTGCTACAGAGTCAGTTTGATATGAGCTGCAAAGAGGTGATGCATACCTGGAATCACACATGTTTGGTAGATGTAGAGAGTAAAAGGGTTGCCGAGCAAATCAAAGAACTTGTATTTGTTAGGGATAGGTGTCACTATTGGGTTGGGGCTCTGAGCAAGGAAGAATGCAAAACAACAATTACCTTCCTTTGCTTGCATTAAGGGCAGGCTCCGTCTCAGAAGTTACACTGTTTCGGTGGAGGGAGTTGAATTTGGGTACCTTTTTGGAGGAAGGGTGGGCGGGGTCGATCGATGAATGGGGGGTTGCGCTCATTTGCGTTTTTCTGGCAATTTGCTCTCGGCTCTGCAGGTCGGCGGCGCTGATGGCATCATGTGCGGGTAGCTCTGCGTTTGCTATGTTTCGCGTTCCCTCAGTCTCAGTGGAGGTTGCATGTTATCGAGCCCCTGTGGTCGGGGATGTGTGGCTTCCGGGGGGCTGGGGGATGTGGGACTTAATGTGCGGCTAGGTGGGGGCTGCTCGCGAGTGGAGTCGTCGGTGCAGGTGCTGCCGGTTTGTGGGGCCGAGAGTGGTTTGCTGGAGAGGGTGGGGGAGGGTGGGTGGGTACAATTTTCTTGTTTGCTGATTGAATTTTGCTTGTTTCTTTTATTTGGAACGCATTTCGAGTTTGTCTTCTTCTATTGCGACAGTGGGGTTTCTGGGAGGGACTTTACTTTTTCAATAATAATAATAGGTATGCACCATCAACCATGTCTTTTTTTTTCATTACTTTGTTTTGCCGTGATTTTATTGTACATGTATTCATTTGTTGTTCATATGCTTTTTATGTATGTTGCCTTGTATAGTTTTAAAATTGTATATTGTACCTTTTTGAAGAGGTGAATAAAGACAAAATGAAATGAAATGATATATATCCAAGTTGGGGTTGAAAGCGTTCCCCACATGCTGAAAAAATATAATCAGTTGGTGATTATAAACTGAAATTTTCACGCTGCAAAAGTTCTTCATGAATGGGACAAACTCTGGACAACTCCTGAATCAGTCCCAGCTTAAATACAAATCTTGTATTGATCTAGAATATTTTTGAAATATCCCTTATTTTCGGAATAAGAACAAAATTTAGACGTTTCCCTACTAAGCCAGACTCACTCCTGTACACAAAATTATTTCGTAGTAAATTACATCACCTCTAGCCTAATGAATTCTCGGGAGTCGGGACTCTTTATGTTGTATGGACTGTTGTATTCTGAGTTCAATATAAGGTCCAGTGAAATCTGCAACACAGATTCAACTTATTCGAATAGTTTCCAGAGACATCTTATTACCTCTACCGCTAAAAACAGAAACTGTAACAATTTATACAAATGAAATGCTAGTATAACAAGACGCATTAAATGCTCTGGAATGTTCCCCTTCTTAATATTTTAATCATTGCTGTGCGTTATTTATTACAACAAACTAAGATTAATGATTTCTCTTCTAGAATAAATACAATAAAGAAGAAAGGAAATAATTTCCTTCCAGAAAATTATTCAATTATGTAAGAAATAACATTTCTATAAATTGGCTTGGTGTATGTAATCATCCCCTCTAGCCACTTGGCATTTGTGAGCCCCCCCCCCCATATTTCTTTATAAAATTGATTTATGAAATATTTTCACTCTTTCCGGAGATTAAACAAGAAATATTTCATTTTCGTGATGTGCTGCAAAAGGTGAAGAAGATGACGATGACTACAAGTTGATGATGACAATAACAGAGGCCGCAGAACATTAATGGGGGGGGGGGGGGGAGGTTGACACCCAAACAGACGGAGTTCATGGGGCTGTAGAGTACCGGGGGTGGTCAGGAGGTGGATCTTCCTAAAGCCATTGGGTTTTTACGGTTTTGCAATCCAATGAAAAAGCAATTTACAATTTATTATTTATGTTTACAATTGATATTTGGGTTTTTTTAACGAAATTGTGTGTGTGTGTGTGGGGGGGGGGGGGGGGGGGGCCGCCCCCAGCCCTCGCTTCCGCGGCCCCTGAATAATAATAACAATGATAATAATGATAAAAATGATAATAATGATCATAGTAAAGAAAGAAGAAAAATGATATGAGTTAAAAAGAGAATAATAAGAACCAGCAGCAGAAGATGAATAAAACGAACGAGGAGGAGAGGAAGAAGAAGAAGAAGAAGAAGAAGAAGAAGAAGAAGAAGAAGAAGAAGAAGAAGAAGAAGAAGAAGAAGAAGAAGAAAAGGCGAAGATAAAGGAAAAGAAGAAAAGGAAGCAATAGAAGATGAATTAGGAGAAAAAGTAGGGAACTATAGGAGGAGATGAGGAGGAAGAAAAAGATAAAAGAAGAAGCAAAATAAGAAGCAGCCGGAGAAACAGGAGAAGAAGAATAAGAATGAAATAACATTGCTCAAGCTCGTATTTTTCATTCTAAACCTTGTGAAATTCATAGATACACTTTCTTACCGATAGGAGTCAATTCAAGGACATCGTCTGTAACATCACAAGCAGTAGGATTAGACGGTGGAACACAGTCACAATAGGTTGTTGAACAAATTACCTCACAGGATCCTATGGAAGTAAGAAAAGTATAGGTCAGGATCATGTAAACAAGTAGCATATTTATTCCCGTCTCGCACTCGGAATTAGCTGGATGTTCTACGTACCCGGGTCCACAGACACAGCTCCAACAGGGAAATGGTGTTCACTTTTTAAACGATGGCTTTAATGTAAAATTTTAGACCACAAAATGGCACCGAATTATTTTTTAATGTAAAAGTGCCCAAGTGCCCACATTTTATGTTTTAACCAGGGCCCCACAGTCGTTGTTATTTTTTTCATATAATCTTTATCATGTTTGTGGCTAAACTTGACCATTTGGTGTAGAACTATGTTTTTAACAATCAGATGAAATATGGTAGTGATTAATTCAATGGCCAAGTATTTCGTATCATGACAACTCCCCCGGGGACTGGGGAGTTGTCCTTTGGGAGTTGTCATTCGGGAAGAGTAGCCCTCGGGGGAGCTGTCCTCAAGGGGAGTTGTCAGGTGGGAATCGTATCGGGGGAGTTGTCCTAGAACCCAAGTATTTGTTCCAGAATGTAAGGGCACAAGGGATCAGCTACTCATTACAGTCATGGAAATTGCTTTAAATTATTTTCTCCAAGTAACAGGATAACAATATAACTGTCCATTTCAATGATCCACTGCAATGATAAACTGTGGTATTACCTTTGATGGCCGAATTTGTCGCAGTGCCCAATTTTTCATTATAAGGGGCCAAATGTACTGTAAGTGATTAAGAAGCACTAAGCTATTAAAGTTTTTATATACCAGTAAATGAATGAATAAATAAACAAACAAATGAATAAATAAATAAATAAATAAATAAATAAATAAATAAATAGTTATGTGATTTTTAAAAGTTATTTCAAAGTGGGTTGTTGCACACGTATTCATGAAATTAATCATTTTGGGGCATCTGAAATGACCCGGGAGCCTAGAATAAATTTTCCAAGGCCTAATTGGACTTTGCACAATTTTTTAAATTTTATTTTACTGAATAGAATTGGAACGTAATTATGCTACGATGTGTGCTGAAACCATTTTAATGGAGTCATGGATAACAAAATGATACACGTTGCGCACCTACACTATGCATTCGACGGTTTAAGACCAATTTTTTCCGTAATGTATTGTAAATATGGGCCAATAAAAGGGCCATTGTCTTGCTTAAATAATACCTTTTTTTTATACATATACAATATTGTGCTTTTAATAGTGTCAGGACACTTACCCCCTGGGCAATCACCCCGAAAAATTACTCCCCAAAACTATCCCTAGTACTATTACCCCTGGAAAATAACTCCCCGGAGAACTACCCGCAGAAAATTTACCCCCAGGCACATCCACCCCCAGTTCCAAGGACAGTTACCACCGGGAAAATTACCCCCAAGGAGCAATTACCCTAGGAATTATTTTCACTTCTGAAAGAAAAATCAGTATAAACAACGTTAGCTTTGTAAAAAAAAACCAAACAAAAAAACATGAACACGGATGGAGTAATTTCAGGAGAAAATAACACTTTAAAGATAATCAAGCTTACCGTGGACAACAGGCTGCTGGCCGCATAAGATGATCAATATTATCTGAAGGACGAGAGCACATGTGACAACTGATCCTTTCCTTCCTATCGGAGGGACCGCCTGATTCGCCCTCGTGGTCATCCTGTTTAAGAAGTGCGTCCTGTATCACCATGTGAAAATATTTTGTTAGTAATGTTATTAAAACAAAAACAAAAACAAGTGCACACTTTGGTTATCAATAATGCCCATAGCATTTTCATTTATTTGATGTACAATAAAAGAGCAATGTAGATAAAAATGCCTTGCTCAAGGGCATAAGTGCCGTACCGCGGGGATCGAACCCCCGACTTTCGCGTCTCCAGTCAAGCGCCTTAGACCACTCGACCATGGCACCTCCACTGTATGTTCGGCTATGGTCACAAAAGAGAGCGGCGACCGACCGATTTGCAGCCTGCTCGGGCGCCGCTGGAATTCAGGCATCGCCCAACGATTTTTGGAGAAGTCGAGCGGACTCTAAAGCCCCAGCGATGCCCGGGCCATGTCCTGTCGATTTCCCGTCGGTCGCCGGTCGATTCAGGTAAAAACTTGGCAAAATTGGGGGATTTTCTACGAGCGGCGTCCGGGCAATGACCAAATGATGACCCACCGTTTCCCTCACGATCTCCCACCTGCCACTGGCTTATTTTTAAGAAATCGTTCGGCGGCCGGCCGGTGATCGGCGGGGAATCTACGGGTGTCCCGTAGGTGTACCTGCGGCGGCCCGCCGGTCTTCGCCGGGAGTTTCTCACGAACGATCTGGGTATACATGTGATTGCCCCTCGGCCATCAACAACAACGCTTTTGCTCTGCATCTGACAGGTCAACAAGATCTACAATGCCGTTGATTCCACCTCAACGACCATGACAGCGAGATCCACAAGCCCATAAGCTGAACAGCGCCTATTATGGTTGGGCAGAGGATGTGTGGGTAATCAAGCAGGCGCCGCCCGGACACCGTTCTGTTTTGAACAAGCCGACCGGTGACCGCCCGATCCCCTAGCGACGCACAGGCGGCAAGCGCTCGGCAGGCTTTTCATCTAGCGCCGTCGATTTTTTACCTAAATCGCCCGACGGCGACCGCTCGATTAGATCGGTCTCCGGGCAGTGACCGCCCGGGCACCGAGCGTATATTGGGCGGCGAGTGAAAAGTGAGCAGGCGTCGCCGAAATTTTAACTCTGCGGTAAAACTTTAGCGGCGACCGAGCGATGCGCTAAATAGCAGCAGTGTCCGGGCGGCCGCTGCTCGGTGCCCGGGTGAAATTGACTAAAAACTCGCCGCCCGGCCGCCGAGCAGTAACAGTCAGTGATCTGTGCTTCTCAGCCAATCAAAACCAAGGATTTTGCTGAAAATGTCAGAGAATGACAACTTGTCATTGCTGAAAACTTTCATGAAAAGGTCCCCTGTTCTCCAGAACCCTTGGTTACCAATTATTCAGTTCGCTCATTATACATAATGGCAGTGGGAGAATAATAATTTATTTACAAGGGAGTTGCCAAAGTTGTTTGCATTTGTCAAATTTCTTTCAATGTATTGTCCCCTTATTCTGACTTATGCATGTATTCAGGTTTCTAGCTGGGATCCAACTGCGGCACGCCGCTCCCCATTGTTCATTAACTCATCTACACCAAAACAAGTGGTTAAGGCATTGGCGTTCTAAGCCAGTCACCCGGGTTCGATTCCCGGCGGAGGCATTTTTTCGACTCTTGATTCAAAATGGATGACAGCTCTGGGGAACATTGGAGAAGCTACGCAATTATTATTCTCCCATTTTCATTTCATTCAGTGTTTATTATTTACAAGGGAGTTGCCAAAGTTGTTTGTATTTGTCATATTTCTTTCAATGTCTTGTCCCCTTATTCTGCCTTATGCATGTATTCAGGCTTCTAGCTGGGATCCAACTGCGGCACGCGGCTTCCCATTGCTCATTAACTCATCTGCACCAAAACAAAGAATCGAAAAGGTTGGAAATCTGTCTCTCGGTCACACTATGAACATGACGGACAAAGAAAGCGGACAAAATAAACAACCCCTCATTCTACCTTTCACAATGGTTTTGGTAGTCAAAAGAACATGCCTTCACTGCTATTGTCTAAAATATGTGGAACAGGTGCCACATGCATATTCACCTGGAACTACATGATTAAACATAATAGCGATGAAGGCATGTTCTTTTGACTACCAGAACCATTGTGAAAGGTAGAATGAGAGGTTGTTTATTTTGTCCGCTTTCTTTGTCCGCCATGTTCATAGTGTCAATTGGATTCGGTCACGCCTAACTGCTGGTCCGCCTCTGTGGTCTAGTGGTTAAGGCATTGGCGTTCTAAGCCAGTCACCCGGGTTCGATTCCCGGCGGAGGCATTTTTTCGACTCTTGATTCAAAATGGATGACAGCTCTGGGGAACATTGGAAAAGCTACGCAATTATTATTCTCCCATTTTCATTTCTTTCAGTGTTTATTATTTACAAGGGAGTTGCCAAAGTTGTTTGCATTTGTCATATTTCTTTCAATGTCTTGTCCCCTTATTCTGCCTTATGCATGTATTTAGGCTTCTAGCTGGGATCCAACTGCGGCACGCGGCTTCCCATTGCTCATTAACTCATCTGCACCAAAACAAAGAATCGAAAAGGTTGGAAATCTGTCTCTCGGTCACACTATGAACATGACGGACAAAGAAAGCGGACAAAATAAACAACCCCTCATTCTACCTTTCACAATGGTTTTGGTAGTCAAAGAACATCCCTTCACTGCTATTGTCTAAAATATGTGGAACAGGTGTCACATGCATATTCACCTGGAACTACATGATTAAACATAATAGCGATGAAGGCATGTTCTTTTGACTACCAGAACCATTGTGAAAGGTAGAATGAGAGGTTGTTTATTTTGTCCGCTTTCTTTGTCCGCCATGTTCATAGTGTCAATTGGATTCGGTCACGCCTAACTGCTGGTCCGCCTCTGTGGTCTAGTGGTTAAGGCATTGGCGTTCTAAGCCAGTCACCCGGGTTCGATTCCCGGCGGAGGCATTTTTTCGACTCTTGATTCAAAATGGATGACAGCTCTGGGGAACATTGGAGAAGCTACGCAATTATTATTCTCCCAATTTAATTTCTTTCAGTGTTTATTATTTACAAAGGAGTTGCCCAAATTGTTTGCCTTAGCAGCAAAGACCCGGGGAAAATTTCACGGGTACTAGCCATTTGTGGAAGATGTATTTGTTTCAAAATGTATAACTGATAATTACTTTCAGTTATAATTTTAGTAGGAAAATAGTGATAAGCGTGCGAATTACATGAGTGAGCCAAGAACGTACCCTATAGGTGGATAGGACGCCGAGAAGCTTTAACGTAAGTTTGTCGTGGTATTATCTGTCTTTCGCCTTCCTTATAGACCAATTTCACAACGCAAGAGGGTAGCAGACTGTTCGACACAGTTCGACATACTGCGGTGGGCGTTCCAACTTTTATAGTACACAAGTCAATAGCGCGTTATGTACATTCGTTCGATTTTTTGTCTATATTGACCAATATATGCAGATTTCTTTTACTATTTGCAATGAGAAATTGTCAGGGAAGTTCAGGTCGCAGCTGTGCGGTGCTCGAATGCCACAAGAATTGGAGAAAGTTTAAAAATTGGAAGCTAACTGAGTGCGAAATTCACTCGCTTTTGACTCATGAAGCCTGTTTGTGTGAGAAGCCGTACTCCCTACACAGGTTTTCGTAAGCAATGCGTAGGAATCCGTCGCCAGTGGGTAAAAATATCAGCAGAAAGGACTCCTGAAGTCAAGAAACATTATCATTTAAACTTTCATACTTTGGCGTAAAATCTAATGAGTGAAAACATGACTTTGTAAACAGGGTAAGATTAAGGGCTCCCGTTTACTACGGCTTCTATGCTGCAATCGAACTTATACTGACAAAACTAAGTTGAAAAACTATCGAAAGTACAAAATACATCATACCTTCA
Source organism: Echinometra lucunter (assembly GCA_029962745.1). Taxonomy (NCBI): domain Eukaryota; kingdom Metazoa; phylum Echinodermata; class Echinoidea; order Camarodonta; family Echinometridae; genus Echinometra; species Echinometra lucunter. The sequence goes on from CM057170.1 coordinate 17,662,197, forward strand.
TCTGTCAGATACGGCCATTGTCTTACCTCATGTACCCATGTATCTATGCTTTATTTTATTGATCTAGAATAAAGTAAATGGAACAACATTAGGGCATATCTCATATCTTACATTCATTTTGTACACAGAGCCAATCGCGGTTAGCGCGCTTGCCCACCGCAGCAATGGCGTCGCCGATAGAGGGCCAAATACATAAACCGGCGGTGAAATTGGTCTATACATTCTTTTAGGCCCACCCTTTTTCATTTTCTCGCTAACACTCTTTTTTCATTTTTCCGTATTTGGATGGGGACGATGGCGCCCATTGCCCCTTCCTTTTGGCTAGTTGCGTTCAGTAACAGCTTGCCATAGATTTTACAACTATTATTCATTTTGGAACCATTCTCTCTTGCAACGTTATAAAAGAAGTGCTCGGGACCCGTGGCCCGTGGAAAATTCCAGGGGTGCTTGTAGTGGGGGGGGGGGGGGGGGGGGGGGGGGGGGGGTAGACACATTGGAAGGGTGATATATGTATATATATATATATATATATATATATATATATATATATATATATATGCTCTCTTTGTACCATCCTGATTTCTGGAGAATTTTCGTGTAAATGTATATCTAACTGGAATACCAAAACTACATAATCAAACTCTATCATTAAGAAGTCAAATCACGCTTGCTATGAATGTGATTGCGTTTACCGCTGAGGTTATGCGCGTTACAGAAGCCGTTGATTCATAAAAGAAGAAACAGGTGTCAACAGAGTGCAATTAGCCATTCTTTGCACAATGAGCGTTGTGTGTAAACAAATCCCATGTGGATGTTGAAAAACGCACACATGCAAAGGCATAATTACTGCGATCACCATGCACATTTCTATCTGCATACAGATCTTATAGGAATGTGATGCGCAATTTGTCAAATTAACACTACAGAACAGGGGCGGCGCTAGGGTATTTTGATAGGGGGCAAGATATATGTGAGTTTATTCACGTTTGAAATGAAAAAAAAAATAGGGGTATTATATAGTTGCATGGCCAAGCCATCTCTTTCCCATACTTATCTTTCTTCTTCCTCTTCCTTTCTTCTTCTTTTTCCTCATTTTGTTTTCTTTTTTGATCACTTGAAAAATCATAGGGGCGGTCGCCCCTGCCCCCTGTAGCGCCGCCTCTGCTTCAAAACAACACATACGCGTACCCTCTACTTGAAATGAAGACCTGCTCTATATCAAATTCAAGACAAGTTCTAATTCTTTACTTTTGACAAAATGGATATGGAGCATGCAATCATATCGCCTGAGCAAGGACGCTGAGTAAATGTCATATCACGTATACATTATGCAGCGTTATATTTACACCACACCAATTACCGTTTTTCAATTTCTCGTAAACGTTACGGTATTAAACCGTGTATTGTTTTAACAATAATCATTTGTCATATCGCATTTATTGATCTGCGTACTTTGGATCGTGAACAATAATATGATATTCGGGGAGTAGCCTTGACAGGCCACTGGCCTTTGCTATTCCCTCACATCCACAACATCACTTTTTAATGTTTCATGAATTCATTTGTTTTGCTATTCTGATTTATTTATTCATGTACAGTGTTTTTTTCAAAGAGATGTAAACTATTGAAATGAAACAAAATGACATGATAGTTATAAGAAACGTACTCCAGTTTAAATCTTCCGAAGTCATTTTCCCTATCCTGATGGAATTCTTAACTTCAGTCTTGGACTATACATCGATTCCTTTCCCTTATCTTAATCCTAATCCTCGCCCAAGAGTGCAGTTGTCCTTTGGTAATATTGTCCGTGGGTAATTTTTGTTGGCCCCGTTGCATAAAACTTACCATTAAGGTAACTTTGCCATCAATGGCAACTACCATGGTAACACTGCTCAACAGCCAATCAAATTCAAGGTTTCCATGGAAGTTACAACTGATGGCAGAGTCACCAGTAATCATGTTAATGGTAAGTTTTATGCAACGGGTCCCTGATCGTGCTGGGAGTATTCGTCCTCGGGTGGTAATTGTCTAGACCAGCTGCTGGTCGTTTTAAACTGTCACCAATTCCCGAACATGCGTGCGCGCGCGCTGATGTAGTATCTCCCCACGAATTCACTTACCCACGAATTCACCTTCCCCGTACGTGCACTTTATTTGTGTACATATATATAGCCATGGTGTGCGCTGATATGTGTGCGTACGGATCATAGAGAACAGTCCAGGCAGTGGACTAGTAATTGTCATGAGTGTAATCATCCTAGAAGGCAATAGACTGTTCGCGGATTATTATCCCTGGAGGGTTCAGGGGGTAGTTGTCCTGGGGGTAATGGTCCCGGGGTGACAGCAGAACCCTCCGACGGTCTGACCATATCTTTTTGAAGAAATGAAGCCTTGAGCAATTCTCCCTATTTTCGCAGCAGTATCAGTTGGATTATCGCTATAACTGGTTCCCTTTTTACATTTTGGACAGGAGCGTTTAATGGCTATATGGATATGCTAGGAATGATCATACTGAAGTCTTAGAATCCTTAATGTTGTGACAAATTACCACAAAACTGACTAAATCGTCATGAAATTCACAAAAACAGTCCTGTACCCATGTATCAACAAATGAGAGTCAGGTGAAAAATGTTCAGCTTTTTTTGTTCACATCCAGTATTACAACAGCCAGCTTCTTGATGGGAAGAAACATAAAACAAAGAAAATAGGAAAACTCACAAAATTTCTTTGCCACCATTATCGTAACTCGGCTATCTCTATGGGAGAAAAACGATGAGATCATATGGTCTCATATTGATTGGATACTGATTAGACAAATTATTACTCTTTGAGATTATCTCAAGTAAACGTTGTTTGCTTTGTAGGCGTTTAGGTTTTCAAATAATATTGAAGGTTGGCCCTGAAAAGATAAAGACATTTCAAGATATAACCTTATCATAATCCTCCTAATGAAAGACTTTTAATGCTGTTTTTCGTAATTTCAACTTTCTTCAATCTAATCCTCTCTCATTATGACTTTTTAACAATTTAAACACTGGTTATTAATGACAAAGAACCCTTGTTCACGAAAATGACCTTTGATATTTTAATTTCGAGAGCGGATTTGCGTTTTACGCTTTAAAACTGAGGATGAGATTGAAATAGCTAGTTGGCTTCATCTTTGTCATGTTTGCCTGTGTAGAATAAGAATTAATATGCATCAATCAACTGAAAAATTGAAATTAAAGTACTTTAGATGAATTTGAAATAAAAAAAGACCAGGAAACTTGGTCTATGTGCCAAGGCATTCAGTGTCGGGATCGGCTAAATGAGGCATGTGCGAATCACCTCTGCCCCCCCCCCCCCCTCCTCTCCCGCCCCTCCCCTCCCTCTCCCCATCTAATGAAAACAAGAAGAAGGCAGGGAGAGAGAGAGACAGAGAGAGAGAGAGAGAGACAGAGAGAGAGAAAGAGATAAAAGAACGTGAATTCACGATGACTGGGCCTCCTTCAACCCCTTCGAATATTTCATCCCCCCCCCCCCAAAAAAAAAAAACCTTCCCTCGTTATCAGGATCACTGTCTTTATGCCTATCACACCTGCCGTACACAGGTAAATGCATAGTAATTTTGAATCGAGTCCCACTACGTCATGTAATAGGGAACTTCGCCTAAATTTGCCTGACAAACTATCTCACCATAGGGAATTCTATCAAATTTTAAGGAACTTGAATATATTTGTTTTAAGATGATGTATGAGATATTGTTATAGGATATTGTCTAATCATTAACTTTTGTATAACTCAACTTTGAGCCTAACAACGTACAAGCAAGCACGATTTATAACACGATGTTATATTGCTTTGTAAACATATATTTAAAGAATATGTATTTGCCCATGGTTTTATTCTCTGGAGTTTAGGAAGGGCGTTTTCCACATATAAGGTCAAAGTATGTTCATAAATCATAAATATTCAATAAATGAGGCACACTGTTATATCGTTTTTCGATCCTTTAACCAAAATGGCGTGAGAATGAATTATTCCGCGATTTTACACATGTTGGATGAGAAACTTATAAATACACTAATCAAATTTAAATAAATCATACTTCTTATGCTTGCCCTAAACATTAAATGCTTGAAACAAGACATTGCTGAAGAAAAGAAAAGTATACCAAAAGTTTGAACAAAGATATGAAGTATTATGAACATTTCAACTGAAATGTTCGGGTGTTCGGATCGTACATGAAATGTTAACTTCTTAAAAGGGGGGGGGGGGGGGGGGGGCAAAAGTTTCCAGGAAAATTGTTACATGAAATCAATTCCTTTTATGTCGATTTCTAATCATTGTGTTGGTTTCCCGCGCTCATCACACTTTTATTTTGATGTACGTAATAACCGACAGATATTTTACGTGAGACAAGATTGTGTCCCAAATTTGGATGGAACTTAAAAACATTTCTATATGCAATATTTCGTGAAATCATAATTCATTTCATTCTTATATTTATACGCCTATATGACTGGATAAAGCTTGAGCAAGTTATGTAGCCGAGCAGCTATGTTCAGGGGGGTGTTTCACAAAGATTTAAGTTTGACTAAAGTCGCACTTAAATTCCTACTTGCGTGCTCTATATTACGCATCACCCCATTGGTAAGATCATGCTCAGGAGACGCGCACTATTGGAAGTCTATCAATGAGATTACGCGTTAAATACCGGATGCGCATTTGCGCTTAAGCACGAGATATATGAAAAAGTGAAAAACAACTAAGAAACACTTGATAAGTAATGGATCGGTTTTTACTAAGTAAGAAATGATAGAGTTTATGCATATTTTAACAAAAGCTTCCCGTGATGACTAAGAAGCTTGTCCGAGGATTGCCCGACATAGCAACACCTGATGTATGCAAATTGGATTCCATCAATTCAGATGCCATTATATGCATGACAGGTGAACTGAATAGTTGGCCTAATCAAGGGTTCCAGAGAGAAACGAGCATAACTTTGAACGTAATAATTAGTAAACCGGTCTATTGAAGAACTCACCACAAGTAGACAAGTTCAGCCGATTTGGAGATTCTTCTGACTGCGGCTGAAAAAAAGAAATATGTCTTCAACAAATTAAGTGTCTTCGTCGAACTACCGCATGAAAGAGAAATTCCTAAAATGGGGCATTCGAAGATGATGACGCGACTTGATTAGAGGATCACACGACTCATTAAGAGCCGATATTTACCGAATTGCCGAAGTGTGCGCAAAAGCAGAACTCACAGAAAACAGCTTTTCAGGTTTGCTATTGTCTAACGCAAGGCATTTTTTCCTTAACTAATCGGTAGTGCTACTGGTCACAACCTATTCCCTCTGATAGCAGGACTAATTGTTCCTTCAATGAAATCCTCTTGACTTAGTCCCCTCTCAACTTCTCGCAAATGAAAGTTTCTTAAGAATCCTTAGGACGATTCGCCGGCGAGAGTCACCATGACACGACACGCGCCGTGCTGATTAATCCCGTATTGTGTCGTGTAAGTGACGAAATATAGGGATTTTCTCTCTTTCCTTTCAGACGCCAAATACTAATGGCATAAAATCAAATATCGTCTGCAAACACACGCACACACTTGTTGGATGACGGGGTCATGTGTTAGTAGACAGGGTGTTCGATTGTTGGGTACACAGTCCAATTCAGTGTTTAATCGCGGGCATAATTCCTGGATAAGCAAAGTAATCATACTCTGAGTTGAGATTACTAAGTTACATCGTCACTTGGGGGACATAAACAAAAGTAGCATAAATCTTCTTCCATTCTTCTAAATGCTCTCTCTCTCTCTCTCTCTCTCCCCACCCTTTTTCTCTCTTTTTAGTTTGTCACAGCGCTTTACCCAGTGCCCCCCGCCCCCTTGTCGGGGAATCCTCGCTAGTGATTGTACACCGTCTTACTATTTTGCATCTGTGCTTCTTTTTCTCCGATCATATGGTTAACTCTCCATCTCTCCTCCACTCCATCCTTCTCTCTCTTTCTCTCGCCCGTTTTCTCTCGCCCGTTTTCTCTGTCCCCTCTCTCTCTCCCTTTCTCGTTCTCTTTCTCTGTCTCCCTCTGTCTCCCTCTCTCTCCCTTTCTGTCCCTCTCTCCTCCTCTGTCCCTCTCTGTCCCCCTCTCCTTCTGTCCCTCTCTCCCCTCTATCTCTCTCTCTGTCCCTCTCTCTCCCCTCTATCTCTCTCTGTCCCTCTCTCTCCCTCCCCTCTATCTCTCTCTGTCCCTCTCTCCCCTCTATCTCTCTCTGTCCCTCTGTCCCTCTCTCTCCCTCTCTTCCTCTCTCTCAACCTCTCTCTCCTTATCTTATCACTTCAAATGCAGAGTCATCCGGTGCTATGCCAAAAGAAATAGGAGGAAGTTAAAAGTATCTTATCATGATATCTTTACGATGTGTATGTGTCTATCATGGCTTAATAAAAAATAAAAAATCATAAATTGTTTTTTACAATATCCATAACTATACCACTTGGTCGTAAAACTTCTATATGAACTAACTCAACAGAACAAACTTTAAGGAAATTAATTTTGCATAGGCACGATGAGAACTTTGGATATCATATTAAACATGATGAAGTCATAAAAAACAAAACAAAAGAAAACATTTGAACGATCTGCTTCATAGGCCTATGAGACAATTAAAATATTTTCAGCATTTAACATCATTCAGATTAAATCCATCAGCAAATTTGTTGAAAGCAGCATTTTAAAACACATTGGAAAGTTTCATGTGCAAGGATCCTTAGTTTGTCAAAGCATTTATAATAGGAGGGGGGCTTCACCTGCAATTTTCTTTCTTGATTATCTTTTTGCCCTTCATGTTTTGCCATGTCTATTATTCTTTAGCCAAGAAAATAAAATAAGATATTGCATCTAAAGGAAGATCTTGGGGGAAAAAAGCATGCGCCTATTGTATGTTCTGCAACAACGGTCCATTGTAACGTCTTTTGTGCGCCGCAGGATCAGTAGGATGTAAGATATGGGGAAAATAATTACAAATTATTACAGGAAAATCGGTAATGCATTATGAAGGGAGGGGAGAGGGTCTACTTGGCCGACATCTTTGCCGACAATGGAGTCCCAGCCTTAAAACGAAAATAGAATAATTATTCAAAATTTCCTTGAATTCGCGCTTCAGGTGCAAACCATTACGGATATCAGAGATTTCCTCAACAGCAATAGGGGAGGGTTGGGGTCTGACGACCCCCACCAGCAAACTCTACTTACGCCTCTATTTGAATGTATGTAATTGTTTCCGCAAGATTGAATCGCACAAAATAATACATAACGAAAATAGTTGCTGATAAAGAGAGAGAGAGAGAGAGAGAGAGAGAGAGAGAGAGAGAGAGAGAGAGAGAGAGACGTTGCAAAGGTCGATGCCTCTTGGTGACTGCGGTGATAATGTTGCATTACATTCAGACGATACTGCTCTGAAGTGCAAATTTAACCAAAAGTTTCGTGATGCCAAGTTTGTTTTTCATCTTTAGGAAGTTTCTGTCGTTTCTTACAGTTGTTTATCATTAGGTGTTTATGATCGTTTCGTCACGTTCGTATCCTATTTTTCTCTCTTGATTAAAATCTTGAGTGAAATAATTTTTATCACCATGAGCATACTTTCCGGCTTTGTTTAATTAACCTCCTTCTCTCATCATCATCGCCATAATCATTATTAATATCAACATAATCACCATCTTCATCATCATCATCATCATCATCATCATCATCATCATCATCATTATCACTATCAACATCATTGTCTCCAGTGCGACCATCATTAGTATCATTGTCATCTTCATCATCCCCGTCATCATCAATATCATATCACCATCATCTTAATCACCATCATCATCTTTATCACTTCCATCACCATCATCATCATCATCACTATCATCATCATCATCATCATCATAATCATCATCATCACATAATCAGCGTTCTTTTACGTGAAGAAAAGGCATATGACAACATAATGTCTAGATTCAACATCATATAATCGCCCCGAGATGTTTTACTAAACTCTTCAATATTTTCAACAGTCTTTTTGTTGACAACGTGTAAACTTTAGCATTTGCCAATGCTGTGTTTACCTTGGAACTGGGACGTGTAGGGAATGAGTCAATAGATTTTGACAACGATTATGCTCGTCTATGTAGATATTGCAATCAACAGCAGATTAGTGCACTAATTAGTTGTCATCATTTTCTACTTGTCGCCCAGTGCAGTCAAATGGCGTCAAACCTACAGCCCTTTAAAAAAAACATGCACACGTTGATTTTAATATGCATATAGCACATCACTTTATTTGACAGACGATAAAACAGCAATGTAGATAAAAATGCCTTGCTCGAGGGCATAAGTGCCGTGCCGGGATCGAACCCGGACTTTCGTGTCTCTAAGTCAAGCGCCTTAAACCACTCGACTTCGGCACCTCTTGTGCTTCTTCAAATTCAAATTTTACAATGATCCGTTGTACTGTTGATGTTGTGTTATTTCTTATATTTATCACGATATTCCTATGAAAACATGCTTTTTATTATTAGCATCATCTCCGGCGTCCCCAACACAAAAGCTCCGATTTTCGGGTGTTCACCCCCTTCTTTGCAGTAACATATACTACATCTACAGTCGTGTATGTTCGTTTAAACACATTTTATTGTTTAAGAAGGATATAAATGTTCATTTCTATTTCAATTTTTAAAAATGAAAACTATCAATGAAGTACGAAATTTAAAAAAAAATCTCAAGTACGTCTAAAACCTTAATCGTTATATAGCTGTTTCTATGTACATTCCAATGCAAATTCAAATTCAAAATATATGTTCCACATTTCCAAAAAAAAAAACAACGCAACAAAATATAACATAATAAACAAATACATCTCAAAGATCATAAAGATTTCTAAAGTAAATAACAACAACGTTAAAAAAAGAGAAGAAAAAGGAACAATCAGAGACAGTGATGTGAAAATGAAATAACAACACATGTATGAAAATGAGGAGGGATCAAAAGAAGTTAATCAAACCTAAAAGACTGACCCAAATTCAACATAACATACTAAATGAACTTAAAGAAAATAAAGTAAGTAATAGAAAATACAAAACAATAGAACAAAACAAAATCATACTACAAGCCTAATATATTTTGAAGAGACAAACATTAGTAAGAAATTAAAGGTTATTGAGAAGGTGGGTTTTCAGTTTATTCTTGAAGGTGTTCAGCGATTTGCACTATCTAATTTCAGGTGGTAAATTATTCCATAACATGTATCTATATTTTTGTGAAAATAAAAAAAGGAAAACTTAAAAAATGAAATAGGGCCGCCAGGGGGCGGTTAACCACATTGTGCATAATTTATAATTGTTTGCACGAGAATTTTCTGTTTGTAATGGACGCATTCATGGCAGAACAGAAGAGTATTTTTTAAAGTTGCTGAGGATGCATATTGTGGTAAACCGCCATCTGGCGGTCATTTATGTACATAATCTTATAATCTTCTCTTTTTTCTTCTTCCTCATATTCCTCTTTTTGTTCTATTCTTCCTTCATCTTTGCCTTCTTCTTCTTTTTCTTCTTCTCATATTCTTCTTTTCTTCTTCATCTTCCTCTTTTTCTTTTCTTATTTCATCTTCTTCATTTTTTCTTCTTCGTCGTCTTTTCTGCCTATTTCAACTTTCTTCTTCTTCTTCTTCTTCTTCTTCTTCTTCTTCTTCTTCTTCTTCTTCTGTGTCTTCTTCTTCCTATTTTTCGTCTTGTTCTATTGTTCTTTCTTATGCGGAAATGCTGGTTCAGGTTCGGAGGATAAAGATGTGTAATCGCCTGGCTGGCAGAAGGGCGTTAACGAGCGCGGTGACACGGTACCTTTGTCGTAGCGCGCGCTCGAGCTAACGCCCTTCTGCCAGCCGGGCGACGGACTACACTCTAAAAAAAAATTAGTCAAATTTGACTGAATAGTACGCTTCAGGTCAAACTTGACCCTTTTCTAGTAAAAATGACTATATTCTAGTGAAATAATTTGACCAGATCACCGGATTATACTGGCACCAGCACTAACTTGACTCGATTCTAGTGAAATTGACTAGAATTCTAGTAAAAATATGTTCATCTTTACGAGAATTCTGGTCATTTCTACTACAATCTAGTCATATTTAACAAAAACAGACTAAGTGCCCTTGGGATCCGGTGTTCTAGTCAAATAATTTACTGGAATTCTGGTCATTTTCACCAGAATCCTAGTCATTTCCACTAGAATTGTGTCAATTTTGACTAGAAATAGTGCAAGTGCCCAGCTCTGATCCGGTAATCTAGTCAAATCTGACTGTTTTTAGACTGTATGTTCCGTGTATACCTCATTTAGAAATTATGAGTATTTCATTCCTAGCGGGTGCTAGAATTCGACCATTTTCATCCTCGGTAGCTTCGGAACGCCAAATTGTCATCAAATCATCCACCAACTCAGCCGGTGCTGTCTGCCGAAAATAGGCTGTCTGTGTGAAGAAATCACAGAGTTTGTTTCCAAATTCTGATCTCTCATCAAACACCTCGGTAATGTCCCATGTAGTAGATAGTCTCTGAGTTGTGACGTTATATCCTTGACTCTGTGCATAGGCCCGTATGCCTTCCGATGTTAGTTCTTCATTTTTGGCGGTGTCTCCAGACAGCCACGTAAGTTTCGGAGAAGTTTTCTGCATAACATTACCTTAAGTACGCAAAGGGGGAAAGATGAACGAAATCAGAGAGAAATAAGACCTGGGCAGTGGCGGCACCAAGGGGGGGCATGGGGGGGCATTTGCCCCCCCACTCAGAAGCTTTGCCCCCCCCCCCAGAAATTTTGAGGACTGAAAAGAAAAATTATACTGTAATTTGTAAATAAGTAGATGTTGTCATAAACATCATATTCAAGCTGTGAAGTGCTCTAAAATACCATTTTCCACTCTTCAAAACTTCGATTGAAAACAAAAAAGTGGTTATTTTTGGCTCGCTCGCTTCGCTCGCTCATCATATTTTAAAATTTCTTTTCTAAAATGCAATTAAAAACAAGAAAAGTAGCCATTTTTGGCTCGCTCGCTTCGCTCGCTCGTCATATTTCAAAATATTTATTCGAAAATGCGATTAAAAACCAAAAAAGCGGTTATTTTTTGTTCGCTCGCTTCGCTCGCTCACAAAATTGATGTTAAAATGTGTGTAAGAGGACGCAAAAAAAAAATTGACTAACCGGCCCTGCCCCCCACCATTTTCTTTGCCCTCCATTTGCCCCCCCCCCCCCCACTTTAACAATCCTGGTGCCGCCACTGGACCTGGGCCCCGTCTTACAAAGAGTTGCGACTGATTCAAATCGATCTCAACTTTGAGATTGATTTCAACTGTGTACTTATAAGATAGGAGGTGAGATCAGTCTCAAGGTTGTGATTGATTTGAATCAATCGCAACTCTTTGTAAGACGGGGCACTGGTGGATATTAAGCTCCAGGGTAGGGGGCTAGGATTTTTCTGTTTTTTTTTTTAAACCTTGATTCACAGGTGAGTTTATTTACCGTTTTAAATTAACAAATGTAGGGCTATTTTATAGTTCCATTGGTGTAAATCCGGGGGGGGGGGGATGGGGATATATCCCCCACTTTTTCGAGAGGGGGGGGGGGGGACAGCGTGTACAAATACCCCCCTAACTTTAAGGAAGAAATGATATTGTAATTAATCAGTCGGTGAATTTTGTGTAGAAATGTCATAAATGACGTTCATATCGTGGAATTTTTTATTTGAAATGCTCTTAAAAACCATAAATGTAGTTATTTTTCGCTCGCTCGCAAAATAATAATACTATAATATGTGTGGGGGTCTGCGCAGGTGAATAAGGGTGTGTGCGTGTATACTTAAGTGTGAGTTCACGGAAAAAAAAAATCGGCAAAAAAAAGGTGATCATCCTCCCCTCCCCCTCTCCTCAAAACGGATTTACGCCGGTATAGTTCCATGACCCCGCCTTCTCTTCCCCATTCTCTTATTTCTTCTTCTTCTCCTTCCTCCAATTTTTTAATCATTTATTTATTTTGTCTTATTTATTAAAATACTGCAGGGTTGGCCTGTTCAGTTATGTGAAAATGCTTTCCGAATGCGCCCTGCAGTTTAACAAATGCCATTTCTACATTAAAATACAAAATACATAACAGTTAGGCAACATTTGTAAAATACAAAAATGGAGAATGGATTAATGGTATTGTAAAATGAGGGTACATGCACAGCACTGCTATAATTCAATTGAATCAAGATGTAAGGCTTTGCATAGTTGTTTTTTTTTTTTTTTTTTTTTTTTTTTTTTACCTATACAGGGATGTACAGGTCTGAACATTACCAAACCGGCTCCGACATATGCAAAGGATTTTTTTTTTATTCTGTCCTTGGGCGGGAAAGTTGGAGGGGTCAGTTCGTTTGCAAATCAATGATTCTAGATAAATCGGTATCAGATTATTTTGTATTTTAAAAACAAACACATAATATTGACATTTTATACGCTGCTCAACTGATTGCGATCTCAGCTGAGTACCAAGGAACCCTTGAGCTGTATGATAATCTTTATTCAAAATCATTCTAGCATATCTATTTGTGAGTTTTTGTATCTTATCCCTATGGATTTTTCCACAGCTTCCCCAAGATGTACTATTGCAAGGTATAATCATAGCAAAATACAGATTCTTCTTTATTTTGAATGATAGCAAATATTTAATCCTCCTTATACAACCTATTGCCCGAGAGATTTTACAAACAGCAGTAGAAACATGTTCACACCACGTCATACCGGAGTCAAGCGTAACACTAATTATTTGATTTACATTTTCTAAAGGTGAGTTTCTGAATATTTTGACAAAACATCATTTTCCAATTTTTCACATGATCAAATGCCATGACTTTCGTCAAAATAGATAAATAAATAAATGAATAAATAAATAAATAAATAAATAAATGCAAATACTTTTAAGCATTTTACTAGAAAGGGGTGTGTATTGGGAGCACCTGTTATCTAATTTTCTTCTTTTTTACCACAGCATTGCACATGCCAAAATGGAGCATCATTAGGAATGTTTACGGTAATTCATAGTAGTATGAAATTTGCCAAAAACATGAGACCATGTCCTGTTATTGTAAACAGTTCATGCAAGAAATCCCAGGTCATGGTGACAATGTGTATTCATTTCCAACATGTAAGTGTATGGTGGCCCTGAAGTACGCTCGACAGCAGGTCATGTGCGACGTGAATTTCACATCCAAGGTCCTGAATTTCGCATCCCAGGTCATGAATTTCGCGCTACGGGTCCTGAATTTCACGACTGGAATGCAAAGTTCGCGCCACGGGTCCCGAATTTCGCATCGCGGGTCGTGGATTTCGCATCCGAGGTCATGAATTTCGCATCGCGGGTCGTGAAATTCAGGGTCAATTTGTATTGGTATTCAATGGGTCAATTGGTCCAATTTTTGTGCACAGAATTTGACATTTTCTTTATTTTCAAGAAAAATAGAAATTCTTTTGATTTATTGCAGTTTGAGTATGACATGGCTACTTCAATTCTGCAAGCATTTCTGGAAGAATTATGTTGATTCTTGACTTGAAATTTCATATAAATCAATTCTTTTTGAAAATATTGAATTGAATTGAGAGTTGTCCACGATGACATCACAGATGCTGCCAAAGTTGCCGACTCAAGGATCCTCAAAAAAGGGATTTACTGAAACTTTCAAAATTTATAACTCTTGAACAGATTGTCCGATTTTGCTCAAACTTTCCCTGTTAACTCTTCTTGTTCATCTTTATTCACTAAGAGCACACTGATGCCGGGGTCGCATTCTCCCTTAAAGGAGAATGAAACCCTGGGGAAATATCCATTTTAATAAAAACAGAGGACAGAGAGAAGCAATTTTTAAAAAAAGTTCCATCAAAATCGGCTGCGAAATGAGAAAGTTATGAAAATGTGAAAAGTCTCAATTTACTTTCTACGGCGATCCTCAAATTGGCAATGTTTCAAAATGACAGGTTAGGACAACTCTCAGTATGTTTCGTACACAAAATTTTATTTTATCTCCATTATCTGTAAAGATGCTGTCTCTTAGTGAACTCAATATATATATTTTTTCAAATACATTTTCCCATGACATATCTTGAGCTAAGGAGACAAGCTGCACCTCGAGAGATAATGGGAAAAATATTAAATATGAAACATATGCAGAGATGTCCTTCTAAACCTGCTCTTTTGGAGCAATATTGCCAATTTGAAGATCGCCATAGAAAGTAAATTGAGACTTTTCAAACTTTCATAACTTTCTCATTTCGTAACAGATTTGGATGGAATTTTTTTTAATTGCTTCTCCCTATCCTCTCTTTTCATCAAAACTGATTCCCTCCCCCCCCCCCCCCCCGCGTTTCATTTTCCTTTAAAGACAATCCTGAGTTCATGCGATTAGAATGTGAAATAAACCGTTCTTAAAGCAATTCTGAACGGTTAATGAAGTACATGAAGTACATATACCTTGTACACTTTGAGATACAAATTGGTTTCAAATCATCAAAATAATAGGAAACCAACTTGATCTTAATGAAAAGCACTTCACTGTTGACGTGACAATGCAGGCGCTGCACAAAGAAACGGGCATCATTATGGAGCCACACGCAAGGGCCAAAATATTTGAATATAGGGGCATTTGGAGAGCAGTCCTTTCCGAGGGATATTTCTGTCATGACATTTTTCCAAACTGAACTAAGAATAGATCAAACGCTCACACATTATTCATTCCAGCGTTCCCAGAATTAACTCGAGCTTCTCGTTTTCTCTACGCCATTTTCTAGCATTTCAATAACTTTGGAGAGGTATTCTAAGCAAGAAAACCCTTACAATCCTCGTATAAAATGAGGTATAAGGGATGAATATCTCACTGTTAGTATTTTTGCACAACTTACTTATTTGGAAAAGGACAAACAAAATGCCATGGTCCTTTAACACGGATGCCAGTCGGGTGAAGGTCGCCTCAAAGTCACCAGTATGGTACAATGATTGTATGGCGCTGATCATGTTGAACTTGCTTCCCGCCAATGGACTGTCGTCAAAGAACCTTGACAGAGGACCAGGAAACCAATGGCAGACGACAGACGAAGGATCATCTGAATTCAGTGAAGCGACACTACTCTTGAATTTATCGAGCATGCCTTCGTTAGGATCCACCGCGACGAAACATATAGCTTTGAAGTACGATTGCAGACTCTTCAGAAAATTCAATTCGTGCCGGCCTGTGACAAAAACAAAAAAGAATTGGCAGACAGGTCAAACACCTATGATCTTGAACAAATCACCGTCACTCAAACGGGACGAAAGCTTGCAGTTACTTCTTAATAATACCCACCCGTTCCGTTCAAGTGGTTTGATAAAACTGTTGCCACCGAGTTGCGAGTATGTGAATAAAAAGATTAATCCTTTTCAAAATGAGATTAAATTAAAATAAAACAACCACTAAATGGTATGTGATAGTGCCACTTGTAAAGAAATCATTTAAAGGAGACTGAAACCCTGGGGGAAAAAAACAATTTTAATGAAAAGAGAGGATAGAGAGCAGCAATTTGGAAAAGTTCCATTAAAAACCTGTAACGAAATGAGAAAGTCAAAGGTGCAACTTTGCACCTTTAAGGGTGCAGAAATTTTTGCGTACAAAAAGGTGCAAATTTGCACCTTTTCTAAAAGGGTGCAAAATGTAGATAATTGCACCTTTAAAGGAGCAAAAAGCTTGTAAAGATGCAAAGTTGCACCCTAAAAGGAGCTCCCAGTGTTGCATTTGAAGGGTGCAAAATTGCACCTTTTTTCTAAGTGTGCAGAATCTGAGACGACTCCATGGTCACCATAGGGGCACTTTTCTATCTCATTTGAAAAGTCTCAGTTTATTTTCTATGGCGATCCTCAAATTAGCAATGTTGCTTCAAAGTGGCAGGTTAAGAAGGACAACTGTCCCCATGTTTTGTACACAAAATTTCATTTTCCTCATCATCTCTCAAGGTGCACTTTGTCTCCTTCAAGATGTAGTTCAAGATATATCATGGCAAAATGTATTTGACACCACATATGCTGAGTTCACACAAAGACAAGCAGCATCGTTAGAGATAATGGAAAAATATGAAATTTTGAGTACAAAACATATGGGGTGTTGTTCTTCTAAACCTGTCGTTTTGAAGCAACATTGTCAATTTGAGGATCGCCATAGAGAGTAAATTCAGACTATTCAAATGAGATAGAAAAGTGCCCCTATGGTGACCATTGGAGTCGTATCAGATTCTGCACACTTAGAAAAAAGGTGCAATTTTACACCCTTCAAATGCAACTCTGGGAGCTCCTTTTAGGGTCCAACTTTGCACCTTTACAAGCTTTTTGCACCTTTAAAGGTGCAATTAGCTATATTTGGCACCCTTTCAGAAAAGGTGCAAATTTGCACCAATTTTGTACGCAAAAATTTCTGCACCCTAAAAGGTGCAAAGTTGCACCTTTTACGATGCAAAGGGGCATTTCTGGGTGCAAACAAGAACAAAAAGATGCTTTTTTGCACCTTTTTCGTATAGGGTGCAAGACTGCACCCCAAAAGGTGCTGCCAGTTTTGCATTTAGGGTGCAAACTTGCACCTTTTTGTCTTAGTGTATGCCGTAGAAGACCCTGGGAGCCATCCTTAAAAATTTTCACCACAGGAACAATTTTTGTATTTGCACAGCCCAAAAGCTAATGTGAAAAGTGAATTCTTGGTAATGCCATATCAGTAATTCATAGTCGAGTGTATCAGGGCTGAAGTATTACAGAAAAGATGACTTAGGGGCCCAATTTGATAAAAGTGGGATATTTAAAAATCCAAAATAGCACCTAGTTTAATTATATCTATTTTGTAGTAAAAGCACCGAATTCGGCACACAGGTAGATTAAAACAATATTCAAAGATTTAGATGGGGAGACATCTCAGATTCTGCCCTTGAGGGCCTTTGGGGGCCATATTAAAAAGTTTCACTTTAGGAGCAATTTTTTTCTTCATGCACAGTCCAAAATCTAATGTGAAAAGTGAATTCTAGGTGCTAATATAACATCAGTAATTCATGTTCGAGTGTTTCAGGATTGAAATATTTTAGAAATGATATTTTAGGAGCTCATTTTTATAAAAACAGGGCCTATTTTTAAAAAAAAAACAACAACACGAAAATAGCCCTCAATTTACATGTAGAAAAAGGTTATTACCAGACTAAGTTGTTGAGAAATGTCTTTTCTACCCCTGAGGGCAGGGTCTGCCCGACCTTTCAATCATTTCCGTACATAATGCACTTTAAAATCATACAGTCTGGTATGCAAAATTGAAAAATTGATCTTTCGGATTTGACGCACACTGGAAAAAAAAAGGATCTTGGTAGCCATTCTGGTTTTTTTCTTATTAATTACTACAGTCTAGCTTTTCATCAAATCAGTTAAATCTTCTTCACAATATACATCATATGTAAGAAGCTAAGGCAGTATTTCATGGGGAAATACCGTATGATAAGCGTGGCCGGATTGTGGATAATTGCTGGACAGATTTTTTTTAAAGACACCCCACTCCCAAGCCGAGACCAAGTCTCGTGTGAAAATAAGAAAGCTTCCTGGTACACCTGACAGGAATTGCCCATTGAATTGCCCTTTTTGTAGGTGTAAATATCACATAGAAGCAGGAGCGGTTTCAGGGTAGGACTATTTTGAATGGGAGGGGGGGGGGGCAAGATGACCCATATGTAAATTTATTCACGTTTTAAATGAAACTAAATGAATCCTCGACCGCGCACGGTCGAAATTTATGCCTCCGCCATTGCCAGATCGGAAGTATATGGCACACTCATGTTGATTTCTTTATTTTCATGTATACAATAGCATCTTTGACCTTGACCTTTGACCTTGCAACTCCCAAATCTAATCAGACCATTGTCCCGCCAATATGCATACATGAGCCAAATTTGAAGTTGAACTGTCACAGAGTCGTTAAGTTATCGCAGCAGTAGTAGGGAGGTAGTAGTAGTAGTAGTAGTAGTAGTAGTAGTAGTGGTGGTGGTGGTGGTGGTGGTGGTGGTGGTGGTAGAATTAGTAGTTGGGATAGTGCTTAAGTCCTGTCAGCATGGTCAACATGATCAAAAGCAACATCAGCAGTAACAGTGATTTAAGGAATTGTGGCGATGTAGATAGTGGAAGTGGAAGTAGAAGTTGTTTCAGTTATTATACATAAACCATAATCTGTATGTTGAGAGTATATTGCAACTTCAATCTACGTTATATTGACGCTCACATGAAGAGCATATCTACCCACTCATTCATGCCTGAGGGGTGTACTGTACATCGCATAAAAGAAATTCACGGTTGCTGGTATCATCAGATATGCTTCCCATTGTTAGGGGTCTCCTATAGACAGGGGCGGCGCCGGGGTATTTCGACAGAGGGGGGGGGGGGGGGGGACAAGTTGACCCATAGGTAAATCTAATTACGTTTTAAATGAAAATAGGGGTATTATATAGTTGCATGAACCAGCCCTTTCTTTTCCAATACTCCTCACTCTTCCTCCTCTTTTTCTTCTTTTTCTCCTCTCCTCTTTTCTTTTTTTGATCACTTGAAAAATAATAGGGGCGACCGCCCCCTGCCCTCTCTAATGCGCCACCCTGTTTATTGGTTCTCTTTTTCCGTCATAGCGATCATGGTGATTTTTCTTTTTATCAATTGCTGTCATCTCCCAGAGAGTTTACGTCAGTAGTTTCATGCACAAAGGTAGCCTTATCGTGTTGGAATCTAGTAGTTTTCTTGATATTTTCTCCACCATATGCAGGCCACCATGACTTATATGGTAGCAATTAAAAAGCACCAGTGGAAGAACAATATGAAGTGAAGCCTGAAAGAGAGGAAGTGCGATCCTCCCTGGACAGATTTGTCAGATCCAAGCCCTGCCAAGAAATATGAATGTGACATCAATGTATAACCCTCTCCTAGTTTAGTGGAGTAGTTGACAGACATGACAGGGTGAAAGCTTTATTCATGTATCAGACTATTTTTACGTTCATAATTTTGTTTGAAATAACACCGACATGGTTTAAATCATCCTTTTTTCTATGAAACAAAAAATCATGCAGCCTATTATCTCATTTATGTGACTTGACATGAATTCAGATTTTAAAAAGACATGATGTGAAATTTAATGGTTACAGTGATGACCTAGAAACTCTCCTTCGTTTATTAAATGAATGTTTCTCAAAGAGGCCCTTTTTCAAGATGCGTTAGGCCTGTCTAAACCTTAAGATGATTTATATTTGAAAATATAGAAATAACCATATCTTCCAAGTTGGATTAACCTAAAGATGAATTACACAGTTTAAATAAAGGTTATGGCAGTCATTTTAAAATCCGGCCACCAAGACTTTGGGGCAGAATTTCCAATCTCTTACAGTATCCAGATTTCTCTGATGCATTAATTTGCATGCGTGCCATGTGTCGATTCTGTTGTTTTCATTACAAAGCTGTATGTACATGATGTATGCTAGAACTATTTTTGAAATGCCATCTTACTTTCTTCTACTACTTTTCTACCTTCATTGGTACTATACAGTTTATTATAATGAGTAATAGGAATATGTGCCATTTGTTGCCACTTTTGATTACATTATTCCAAGTATATTTAAATAATTCTAGAATAATTCATCCTAAACTGGTTTTAAAAAAAGGGCCAAATACCGAAAGAAGAAGAAGAAGAAGAAGAAGAAGAAGAAGAAGAAGAAGAAGAAGAAGAAGAAGGAGAAGAAGAAGAAGAAGAAGAAGAAGAAAAACAGCTACCGAGATCCTTTTCCCACGTATAGATAAAATCCGAAAGATTTCTTTTTAAGTGTGCATGCCATTATACATTCATGCGCGATTTCTTAAGATTTTAGAGTGCATGTGTAGAAAAATGATAACGGTAACGAGCCGTCATGGCCCTCAGGGGCAGGAAAGGAGATGTTGCCTCATCTAAATCTCGTAATAATGTTGTAATCTATTTTTTTCTAAAGTATTTCAGCCCTGAAACATTCGATTATGAA
Source organism: Echinometra lucunter (assembly GCA_029962745.1). Classification (NCBI taxonomy): domain Eukaryota; kingdom Metazoa; phylum Echinodermata; class Echinoidea; order Camarodonta; family Echinometridae; genus Echinometra; species Echinometra lucunter. Next base: position 17,682,283 of record CM057170.1, read on the forward strand.
TTATTGACGTCACATGACCTAAAATTCACTTTTCACATTAGATTTTAGACTATGTATATAGGAAAAGTGCCCCTATGTTCACCATTTTTTTAAAGTTGGCCCCCTCGGCTTTCAAGGGAAGAATCTGAAATGTCTCTGCATCTAAATCTGGAAATAATGTTTCAATCCACTTGTGTGCTGAACTTGGTGCTTTTTACTACAAAAATACGATACATGTAAACTGGAGGGGGGGGGGGGCTATTTTCGATTTCTTAAATAGCCCCCTTTTATCGAATTGAGCCCCTAAATTATGTTTTCTGAAATATTTCAGCTCTGAAACATTTAATGAAAATTGTTAAAACTTGGCGAGTCGAGCATATATCTTTTTAAAGTTAAGTGCAAAAAAGCATCTTTTTGTTCTTGTTTGCACCCAGAAATGCCCCTTTGCATCGTAAAAGGTGCAAATTTGCACCTTTTTGTACGCAAAAATTTCTGCACCTAAAAGGTGCAAAGTTGCAACTTTTAGGGTGCAGAAATTTTTGCCTACAAAAAGGTGCAAATTTGCAAAGTTGCACCTTTTAGGATGCAAAGGGGCATTTCTGGGTACAAACAAGAACAAAAAGATGCATTTTTGCACCATTTTCGTATAGGGTGCAAGATTGCACCCAAAAAAGTGCTGTCAGTGTTGCATTTAGGGTGCAAACTTGCACCTTTTTGTCCTAGTGTGTGCCATAGAAGACCCTGGGAGCCATCCTTAAAAAAATTCACCACAGGAACAATTTTTGTATATGCACAGCCCAAAAGCTAATGTGAAAGTGAATTCTAGGTAATGCCATATCAGTAATTCAAAGTCGAGTGTATCAGGGCTGAAATATTACAGAAAGATGATATAGGGGCTCAATTTGATAAAAGTGGGATATCTAAAAATCTAAAATAGCACCTAGTTTAATTATATCTATTTTGTAGTAAAAGCACCAAAGTCGGCACACAGGTAGATTAGAACAATATTCAAAGATTTAGATGTGGATACATCTCAGATTCTGCCCTCGAGGGCCTTTGGGGCCGCCATTTCAATCATTTCCCTACATAATGCACTTTAAAATCATACAGTCTGGTATCCAAAATTGAAAAATTGATGTTTCGGGTTTGACGCACACTGGAAAAAAAGGATCTCGGTAGCCATTCTGGTTTTTTTCTTACTAATTACTTCAGTCTAGCTTTTCGTGAAATCAGTTAAATCTTCTTCACAATATACATCATATTTAAGGAGTTAAGGCAGCATTTCAGCAGTATTTGATGGGGAAATACCGTATAATAAGCGTGGCTTATTCCTACCCTGAAATGACTGTGGATAATTGCTAGACAGATTTTTTTTAAAGACACCCCACTCCCAAGCCGAGACCAAGACGTCTCGTGTGAAAATAAGAAAGCTTCCTGGTATACCTGACAGGAATTGCCCATCGAATTGCCCTTTTCTGTAGGTGTAAATATCACATGGAAGAAGGGGCGGTTTCAGGGTAGGACTATTTTGAATAGGGGGGGGGGCAAGATGACCCATATGTAAATTTATTCACGTTTTAAATGAAACTAAATGAATCCTGGACCGCGCACGGTCGAAATTTATGCCTCCGCCATCGCCAGATCGGAAGTAAATGGCACACTCATTTTGATTTCTTTATTTTCATGTATACAATAGCATCTTTGACCTTGACCTTTGACCTTGCGACTCCCAAATCTAATCAGACCATTGTCCCGCCCATATGCATTACATGAGCCAAATTTGAAGTTGAACTGTCACAGAGTCGTGAAGTTATAAGTAGTAGGGAGGTAGTAGTAGTGGTAGTGGTAGTGGTAGTTGTAGTGGTAGTGGTAGTGGTAGTGGTAGTGGTAGTGGTAGTGGTTGTGGTAGTGGTAGTGGTAGTGGTGGTGGTGGTGGTGGTGGTGGTGGTAGAATTAGTAGTTGGGATAGTGCTTAAGCCCTGTCAGCATGGTCAACATGATCAAAAGCAACATCAGCAGTGACAGTGATTTAAGGAATTGTGGCGATGTAGATAGTGGAAGTGGAAGTAGAAGTTGTTTCAGTTATTATACATAAACCATAAACTGTGTGTTGAGAGTATATTGCACCTTCAGTCTACGTTATATTGACGCTCACATGAAGAACCTATCTACCCACTCATTCATGCCTGAGTGGTATACTGTACATCGCATAAAAGAAATTCACGGTTGCTGGTATCATCAAATATGCTTCCCATTGTCAGGGGTCTTCTATAGACAGGGGCGGCGCCGGGGTATTTTGACAGGGTGGCAATTTGACTCATAGGTAAATCTAATTACGTTTTAAATGAAAATAGGGGTATTATATAGTTGCATGAACCAGCCCTTTCTTTTCCAATACTCCTCATTCTTCCTCCTCTTTTTCTTCTTTTTCTCCTCTCCTCTTTTCTTTTTCTGATCACTTGAAAAATAATAGGGGGGCGACCGCCCCCTGCCCTCTCTAATGCGCCACCCTGTTTATTGGTTCTCTTTTTCCGTCATAGCGATCATGGTGATTTTTCTTTTTATCAATTGCTGTCATCTCCCAGAGAGTTTATGTCAGTAGTTTCATGCACAAAGGTAGCCTTATCGTGTTGGAATCTAGTAGTTTTCTTGATATTTTCTCCACCATATGCAGGCCACCATGACTTATATGGTAGCAATTAAAAAGCACCAGTTGAAGAACAATATGAAGTGAAGCCTGAAAGAGAGGAAGTGCGATCCTCACTGGACAGATTTGTCAGATCCAAGCCCTGCCAAGAAATATGAATGTGACATCAATGTATAACCCTCTCCTAGTTTAGTGGAGTAGTTGACAGACATGACAGGGTGAAAGCTTTATTCATGTATCAGACTATTTTTACGTTCATAATTTTGTTTGAAATAACACCGACATGGTTTAAATCATCCTTTTTTCTATGAAACAAAAAATCATGCAGCCTATTATCTCATTCATGTGACTTGACATGAATTCAAATTTTAAAAAGACATGATGTGAACTTTAATGGTTACAATGATGACCTAGAAACTCTCCTTCGTTTATTAAATGAATGTTTCTCAAAGAGGCCCTTTTTCAAGATGCGTTAGGCCTGCCTAAACCTTAAGATGATTTATATTTGAAAATATAGAAATAACCATATCTTCCAAGTTGGATTAATCTAAAGATGAATTACACAGTTTAAATAAAGGTTATGGTAGTCATTTTAAAATTCGGCCACCATGACTTTGGGGCAGAATTTCCAATCTCTTACAGTATCCAGATTTCTCTAATGCATTAATTTGCATGCGTGCCATGTGTCGATTCTGTTGTTTTCATTACAAAGCTGTATGTACATGATGTATGCTGGAACTATTTTTGAAATGCCTTCTTACTTTTTTCTACTACCTTTCTACCTTCATTGATACTATACAGTTTATTATAATGAGCAATAAGAATATGTGCCATTTGTTACCACTTTTGATTACATTATTCCAAGTATATTTAAATAATTCTAGAATAATTCATCGTAAACTGGTTTAAAAAAAGGACCAAATACCGAAAGAAGAAGAAGAAGAAGAAGAAGAAGGAGAAGAAGAAGAAGAAGAAGAAGAAGAAGAAGAAGAAGAAGAAGAAGAAGAAGAAAAACAACTACCGAGATCCTTTTCCCACGTATAGATAAAATCCGAAAGATTTCTTTTTAAGTTTGCATGCCATTATACATTCATGCGCGATTTCTTAAGATTTTAGAGTGCATGTGTAGAAAAATGATAACGGTATTACGAGCCGTCATGGCCCTCAGGGGCAGGAAAGGAGATGTTGCCTCATCTAAATCTCGTAATAATGTTGTAATCTATTTTTTTCTAAAGTATTTCAGCCCTGAAACATTCGATTATGAATTATTGACGTCACATGACCTAAAATTCACTTTTCACATTAGATTTTAGACTATGTATATAGGAAAAGTGCCCCTATGTTCACCATTTTTTTTAAGTTGGCCCCCTCGGCTTTCAAGGGAAGAATCTGAAATGTCTCTGCATCTAAATCTGGAAATAATGTTTCAATCCACTTGTGTGCTGAACTTGGTGCTTTTTACTACAAAAATACGATACATGTAAACTGGAGTGGGGGGGGGGGGGCTATTTTCGATTTTTTAAATAGCCCCCTTTAATCGAATTGAGCCCCTAAATTATGTTTTCTGAAATATTTCAGCTCTGAAACATTTAATGAAAATTGTTAAAACTTGGCGAGTCGAGCATATATCTTTTTAAAGGTAGTAGCCCGCATTTGCACAACATTGTTTCAGAATTTGAAGAGAAATAAGCCAATTTCAATTTCAAATGAGAGGTATTTATGTAAAACTGCCATGTTATCAAATTTACAACAATATTCCAAAGAATAAGTTAAAAATCGTCCCGAAAAAGTCGAATTGCCTAGTTACAATAATTCGTCATCTCGTCTTCTTGTCCTAAGCAAGTCGACTTGCCGAGTTCCAAGAACTCGTTTTCTCGTCCTTTAAATAGCCCTCTTGTCTTCTTGTCCTAAATTATCTTGTCATCTCTTTGACAATTTTAAGTTTCCGTGTACTTCAGAGTGCTGTCCTTTTTATTGAATAACCATAACCAAATGTACTACACCGTTTCGTTTTTCAACTCTAACAGTGTCTAAGAAAAAAATATACCTTCGCCAACTCCTACTCCTAGAAGACCAAACTGATCATCACGGCTGAAGACGGTGGTCAACCTCTGCATCACCAGGGTGTCAAAACATCGAGTTACTTCTTCCAGAATGTATTCTTTCTTGGCGATCTTGGAGAAACCATTCAGAAAAGCATCTTTGTAACGGTTATGGTCTTCTTCCAAAGGCCTAAGGTTCAGGGTAGACTCAGACATCTTGTACGATGAGTCTCAGTGCGCCTGGGACATGTAGTCATTCTAGTTTACGAGTGCGTATGATACTAGTGATATAGTTGCTTGCTGTGTTGGATATATATTGCAGTGCTATACGGAGCACTCAGTGTATCACATTCATGCAGCCTTTGATATATACCGGAAGTCGCGGTGCAGTGCACATCTGTTCAGGACGCAGCCGTGTAAATGCGATCCCATTAGCTCGAATTTCAGACTCTATAAAAAGCCCAATTCAACAACAGCAGCAGCAACAGCAGCAGAAGTCCCCCCTAAAAATCGCTCATGACCCCCCTATTTTTTTTTTGACGATATAAGTGCAATTTTAATCTCAGATTATACCCCTGATTATGAAGCAATCAGAAGGTTTTCAAATTTAATATGCATAATTATTAATGTATGCGTAGATCGAAATATGTGTCTAAAACTACTGTCCTCAATCATTTAATACTCAAAAGAATGTGTATCATTAAGGAACTAAACACAACAAAAAAGTAACTCCCCCCCTAAACAAAATGCTGTAACTTTTCAACGAAGAGGTTTTGAGCAAATGGAATTGCCATGAATGTTTTTACACTAATTTACCAACTTCAGTGTGAAAATGAGATTGATCCGTCAAGTCATGCATGAGTGAGCAGGCACTAAAGGAAAAATGTCACTTTTTAAAATTCACAAGCATCATATCATGACTTTGAGTCAAGGATATCGGAACACATTTCAAGTTTTCAGCGTTTGAAGGCATGCACTATGAATTTCATGTGCTTCCCAACATACCAAATGACCTGAGGGCCAAATTTCACGCTTGAGTGAGCACAATGTGAAAATTGCAAAAACTGCAGTTTTGACATCTTTCGCGCTGTAAATTTGATCTAATGCAAACGAATTCCTGTTTTGGACTGGTGTTTGCAACTTTTGCAATTGATACCTATTAATCCACGGTTGAATGAACACGTAATAAAAACAACATATAACCGTGTTAAAATTTTCAAGTAATTATTGCTTTATTTTTGTGCACTAAAAATCATATTGATAACATTTTTAGCATGTTTATATGACCGTTGTACATGTATCAATGATCTCGTGGCATTTTCATGGAAAGTTCACGCTTCAGTGAGCACGTGGGACTGGAAAAGTTCATTTGTCTGTATCCAGTGCGGTACGGAGCAGGGACAAAATGCTAAACTTTCTTCTCATTTTCATAATTTTCTCGTCTCTTTAATTTGCTCATTGAAGCGTAAGAGATCGGGATTTCGATGAAAATCAAATCAGACGAACTCCCCATAAAGACTTATGATGGTTACCCAAATTAAGCAATTGAGTTTCGGTCCATAAGTGAACTTCCAGTCCCACTTGCTCACTGAAGCGTGAACCTTCCATGAAAATGCCACGCCGAAACCAAATTTTCTTCTTGGTGACTCCCTGTACATCTGCTTAAAATCCTGACTACAATCTCTTGAAACTTTGAAACATGTATTTACCATGCTTAGAAACTATTGGCGTAAATTCCGGGTGATGGGTGGTATATACCTCCCCCCCCCCCCCCCCCTTTTCGAGAGGGGGGGGGGGGTGCCGTGTATAATACATCCCAACTTTTTAGAAGAAATAATATTGCAAGGGGGGAATATGGCACGCCATAAGGGAATCAAATTAAAATATATTTCACTTGAACAAATATATGTTTCTTTTTCACTAAACCATTTCACTCCAGCAAATTAATATTTCACTTCTTAAAAAAAAGCATTCCACTTTTCACAAAAATTCGTTTCACAGTTTCCACAAAAATATTATTTCACTATTCACAAAAATATATTCCACTTTCTTCCAAAATACATTCCACTTTTTAACAGAAATATATTTTACTCTTCACAAAAATATATTTCACTTTTTTTCCAAAATTCGTTCCACTTTTCACAGGAATACATTTCACTTTTAAGAAAAAAAAATCATTCCTCTTTCTCTCATACCAAAACCTTTTCACTTTCTGCCAAAAATATGTTCCTCTTTTATCTCGGCCTAAAGCGATCTTATCGACCTGGGTGAGCTTAACGGCCTTGGCGAGCTTATCTCTGGCTTAGCTAGCTAGCTCATATACGCGCGTTCTATCGATGGTGTACCTAAAATCCATTCCTCTTCTCTCACCGAAACCATTTCACTTTCTCTCACGAAATCTATTTCACTCTGCCAAAAAAATACGTTCCTCTTTTTTCTCGGCCTAAAGGAGGCGCTATTGGCGAGTTTTGCTAGCTTGTTAGCTTGGCGCGGGATATATCTTTTGTCATTTGCTTGTTTAGCATCGGTATTAATGTTTTGTTATTCTGTTTGTTCTGATGGGGCTGAAGGGGGGGGGGGGGGCTTTGAGGCTTCTGCACTTGATTTTGAAGTTCATTAATACATCCAATTTATGCAGGGATATATGCAGGGTGAACAAGGGATGCTACCTCTACAGGCGAACTTTGGTTTTGCTTGTTTTGCCTCTTGGGGCTTGGTGGGGGTTTGGAGTCTTCTGCACATGATTTTGAAGTATGCAAATTTATCAAGGTTTATGCAGGGTGAATGATGGATGCTGCTTCTCCCGTTGGTCTGGCGAGGCTATATAGCTGAGGGAGGGGGGTAAGTTTCTGCACATGATTTTGAATATTCTGCATTAATGTAGCGCCTAAGCTTTCTCTCTGAAATGTGTCTAAGCGCTTTACAGAAATATCATTACCCCGGTCATCGGATTCAAGCAAGCTTGCCCGCACACAATGTATGCACTTTCTGCACTCCCAAGGAAGCATTAATTCCGGCCAGTCGCACTCACAATGCTAAACAAATCACAATGGCCGTCGCATCTTACCGGGTATACCACTTAATGGGTGAAGAGTGGCAAATGTACGTAAATTCATATCTTGCAGAAGGACACCCCGGACATTGTGGCTCAAGTAAGGATACTTATCCACTGGACCACAGCATCTCTTCCATGCATTTTTTTTTTTTTTTTTTTTTTTTTGGGGGGGGGGGGGGGGGCTTGAATTCTCATAAAGTAAAACTCTATGCAAGCCAATTGGAGGAAGAGGCAGGGAGGGGGTGTCACGGCATATTATTGTTACCAAAATGTGCAGGGTATTGTAATTCCTCGCAAAACTTGCCGCCCGATTCATTAAATGCAATAATATCACTACCATAATTATGATTATATTCATGAATAGAATTGGTTTAACATCAGATGGAGACGCAAGATGCAAACCAATTATTTTGTTTTGTTAAAATGTGTAGGCCTATAATAGATGGCATATACAATAAGGCCAACAATGCGAGCGAGCGCTTCCATTTTGTCCTTTCTTACATCTTTCCTTTTCTTTCTCTGTCTTTTCTTTTCTTTCCCATTTTTCCTTTTTTTTTCCTGCCAAATATTGGGGGGCCGGGCCCCCGGCCCCGGTTCCCCCGACCATGAGTGTTGCACTTGAACTTGTCGATTGCTTCCAGTTCTACTCCAGTTCAAATGTCTATTTTATTGTGGCAGTGGCCCAGACGCGGTTCTGTGATATATTCTAAATTGGGGTGGGGGAGTACACTGGCAGCTTCAGGGATCGCAATGAATTTAAATTCAAAATTTAAATTTAAAATTAAAATTAACTGATTTAAATCCAACCCTTCAGGAACATTCCCAATCTAAAAACATAACAGAACATAATAACAAAAAACGGACATAAAACATAAACACTGAACAAAACAGAAAATGAGAATGCATTTCTAATTACATTCCAAGAATAGCACGATTGAGAGAGAGAGAGAGAGAGAGAGAGAGAGAGAGAGAAACACCCACGACCTGCACGAGCCGATTTAGAATATAATAAAACAAACTGTCTTCGGACTCTTTACACATACGTGTATTTATAATGAAGATATGACACAGATCATACAGATTGTGATGCATAACAAAACATAATGAATATCTGAGAAATGCGTGTACATAACAACCTGTACGAAAATAAAACGCAGAAATTAGGCTAGAATAACTACTGAAAGTTATCTACTTATATTTCCCCTTACGACTTGCATTCCATGTTGCACACAACCACCCCCTTCTTCCAACTGTATACAAACCAACAAGATAACTTCGATCATGCAAAGAGAATTGTTTATCATACCTCCTATTCAAACAAAAACATATGGCGAACGTTCATTTGCTCATGCTGCATCAGTTTTATGGAATAACCTCCCAAACTCTCTAAGAAACATCAACACGATAGAGAAGTTTAAATCTGCACTTAACATTCAAAACATATCTTAGCCTAACAAAGTAACCTTAGTGACCTATCTTTTAATCATGTCTTTCCCTTTTCTCTCTCTTAGAGCGCATAGGGACATACATACGCGCTATATAAAATCTGTACATTATTATTATCATTATAGCTTGCATAAAGTTTTACTTCATGAGAATTCAGCCAACAAAATTTGCATAGTAGAGGTGCTGTGACCCAGTGAATAAGTCTCCTGACTTTGAACAACAAGGTCGGGGGTTCGAATCCCTGCTGAGGCACTAGTGTCCTTTGGTTGGTTGGTTTTATTTTCCATATGAAAAGCAATACAAAAATACATGCAAATCAATATATCAAATTATTATAAATTTTAATTAATTAAAATTAGTATTGATGGCAGGAAACTCTATTCAGAGCCATTATTCAAATGGCTCTGTTCTTCCTAGAGGTCCAGAGAAAGAAAGAAAAAGTAATGAACAAACAAACATGACATTACCACAAACTGAACTGAAAGTAACATAAACAGAATAAAAGAAATCGTGTAAACAAAACCCAGTGACCTTACGCTAATGCGGCCCTATTCCTAACCTTCATACTACATGTATGTCCAACGTACCCACCCCCCCCCCCTCCATTCCTGAGATGCACCAAAATTTGCCACTCTCCATGGTGATGATTTGTTTAGCATTGTGAGTGCGACTGGCCGGAATTAATGCTTCCTTGGGAGTGCAGAAAGTGCATACATTGTGTGCGGGCAAGCTTGCATGAATCCGATGACCGGGGTAATAATATTTCTGTAAAGCGCTTAGACACATTTCAGAGAGAAAGCTTAGGCGCTACATTAATGCAGAATATTCAAAATCATGTGCAGAAACTTACCCCCCTCCCTCAGCTATATAGCCTCGCCAGACCAACGGGAGAAGCAGCATCCATCATTCACCCTGCATAAACCTTGATAAATTTGCATACTTCAAAATCATGTGTAGAAGACTCCAAACCCCCACCAAGCCCCAAGAGGCAAAACAAGCAAAACCAAAGTTCGCCTGTAGAGGTAGCATCCCTTGTTCACCCTGCATATATCCCTGCATAAATTGGATGTATTAATGAACTTCAAAATCAAGTGCAGAAGCCTCAAAGCCGCCCCCCCCCCCTCTTCAGCCCCATCAGAACAAACAGAATAACAAAACATTAATACCGATGCTAAACAAGCAAATGACAAAAGATATATCCCGCGCCAAGCTAACAAGCTAACAAAACTCGCCAATAGCGCCTCCTTTAGGCCGAGAAAAAAGAGGAACGTATTTTTTTGGCAGAGTGAAATAGATTTCGTGAGAGAAAGTGAAATGGTTTCGGTGAGAGAAGAGGAATGGATTTTAGGTACACCATCGATAGAACGCGCGTATATGAGCTAGCTAGCTAAGCCAGAGATAAGCTCGCCAAGGCCGTTAAGCTCACCCAGGTCGATAAGATCGCTTTAGGCCGAGATAAAAGAGGAACATATTTTTGGCAGAAAGTGAAAAGGTTTTGGTATGAGAGAAAGAGGAATGATTTTTTTTTCTTAAAAGTGAAATGTATTCCTGTGAAAAGTGGAACGAATTTTGGAAAAAAAGTGAAATATATTTTTGTGAAGAGTAAAATATATTTCTGTTAAAAAGTAGAATGTATTTTGGAAGAAAGTGGAATATATTTTTGTGAATAGTGAAATAATATTTTTGTGGAAACTGTGAAACGAATTTTTGTGGAAAGTGGAATGCTTTTTTTTAAGAAGTGAAATATAAATTTGCTGGAGTGAAATGGTTTAGTGAAAAAGAAACATATATTTGTTCAAGTGAAATATATTTTATTTTGATTCCCTTATGGCGTGCCATAGGGGAAGGAAAAAGCGAAGACTGAAAATAAAGGAAAAACCTGGAAGCGCTCGCTCTCTTTGCTCACTCGCATTTTCAATATCTTAATCAATGCCGGTTATATTTCAATCTTGTCTCTCTATCCAATAATTATGCTATTCTTCTATCATGAAAATAGTTATAACTGCAAGGATTCGAGTGGCAAGTTGACCTAAAATAATTTAGCTGAATTTACATGGGATAAAGCCCTGTGACCATTATTAGCCTATTCCTAAAATCCCGGGGGGGGGGGGATGAGAATATATCCCCCTACTTTTTCGGGGGGGGGGGGGGGTGGCGGCGTGTACAAATATTCCCCCCTCATTTTAAGGAAAAATGGTATTGGAATTAATCAGATGGTGAAATTCTTTATTAAGATGTAATAAAGGACGGTCATATAGTGGAAGTTTTATTTGAAATGCTCTTAAAAACAAGAAAAGTGGTTACTTTTCACTCGTTCACTTCACTCGCTGAAATGAAATGAAAAAATTATATGTGTGTGGGGGTCTGCGCAGGTTAAGATTAAGAAGAAAGTATAATTGGATGAAAAAGAGTTACTGTTACACTTTATTACCTAAAATTGACGTGTGATATTTCATGAACAATGTTTGTTAATATTTGTTCAGTCTTTGATTGCATTTTTGCTCTGACATTTTAAGAAATCCAGCTTTTCGGAACTTAGGAAGATTTAAGATTTAAAGAGTTGTGGAGAATGATATCTAGAATAAGAAAGGTTCTTTATTATAGACCAATTTCACCTCCGGTTTATGTATTTGGCCCTCTATCGGCGACGCCATTGCTGCGGTGGGCAAGCGCGCTGACTGCGATTTGCTCTGTGTACAAAATGAATGTAAGATATGAGATATGCCCCGATATTGTTCCATTTACTTTATTCTAGATCAATAAAATAAAGCATGGATACATGGGTAGATGAGTTAAGACAATGGTCATATCTGACGGATGAAGGTATGATGTATTTTTGTACTTTCGATGGTTTTTCAACTTAGTTTTGTCAGTAAAAGTTCGATTGCAGCATAGAAGCCGTAGTAAACAGGAGCCCTAAATCTTACCCTGTTTACAAAGTCATGTTTTCACTCATTAAATTTTACGCCAAAGTACATAATGATAATGTTTCTTGGCTTCAAAGTCCTTTCTGTTGATGTTTTTACCCACTGGCGACGAATTCCTTCACATTGCTTACGGAAACATGTGTAGGGAGTACGGCTTATCACACGAACAAGCTTCATGAGTCAAAAGCGAGTGAATTTCGCACTCAGTTAGCTTCCAATTTTTAAACTTTCTCTAATTCTTGTGGCATTTGAGCACCGCATAACTGCGACTTGAACTTCCCTGATAATTTCTCATTGCAAATATTAAAATAAATCTGCATATACTGGTCAAAATAGACAAAAAATCGAACGAATGTACATAACGCGCTATTGACTTGTGTACTATAAAAGTTGGAGCGCCCACCGCAGTATGTCGAACTGTGTCGAACAGTCTGCTGCCCTCCTGCGTTGTGAAATTGGTCTATAGCTTTACAGCTTTGCTTCTTTATTGTTTATGTGAGAAGATGAATGTTTTTATAGAGTAATGAAAGAACCGTATATTAGAGAGTGTTTTTGAAATTATTTTAAATTTAGATGGCACATAATCTGGGGCAGGATGCTCCCCCACCCCACCCGTAGGTCAAAACGGCGTTTTGAATAGCGAAACAAATTGCCAACGCGAACGCGAAATACATTGACTTAGATCTTCTATATATGAGAAGAAAAGTTTTGATTTTACTTACCAGCAATGTTCTTGAGGCTCTCAGTTCTCCCCTTCTGCTTCATATCTGATGAATGAACTGAAAATAGTGAATTTTAAGAAGAAAACTGATGCTTAACAGATTCATAGGTCGACAGCATGTCGTCGAGTAACCCATAGAAAAGCATGCTATGTAGTTTCGGTACAGACTTGTCACATTTTCGGGACGAGGTCAATTCATTAACCGTGTACACAGGATGAGTGCCCCACCCCGAATCTCAACCTGGTAAAGCAGAATTCTATTCAACGACGTTGACAGCGAGGTTTTGTTGCGGTGTTGACTTTTTCCATTTAAATTATCTAGTTGAGCTTTTGAGACACATACTTCAAACGCGGTGATTTATAATTTAAGAGAATGAAAACTTTCGAACATTATTTTGACGGACAGCTGCTTACACCTTTGATGAACGGGTGTGCTCCTTTAACTGAGATTCTCAGTGCCTTCAAACGGCGTAGTATCTTGAGAAACCGGACATGTATTGACTGATAGTATTGACTGATTGAGACACTGGAAATTGTAGAATTATAAGAAACTGGAAGATGAGGTATTTTGAGAAACTAAAAGTTGTAGTACTGAGAACCTAAAAGTTGAAGTAGTGTGAGAAATTAGAAGATGGTAATATTTCTGGAAGTTGTATTATTTTGAGAAATTGGAAGTTAGTAGTATTGGTGTTAAGTTCTGGAAGTTGTAATATTTTGAGAAATTGAAAGTTAGTAGTATTGGTGTTAAGTTGGATCTATACAAAGAGATTGGCTGAATTTTTAAATGGCATGATACCTGTAGAACTGGTATTTATTTGTACCCGTGTGATGACACTGACTATCCTCAAATTCTGCAGGGAGGTGTATCATATTTTGTATAATATTTTATCGCTCGCTGCGCTCACTCACAATCATTAAAGAATTATTTGGGAAGGCAAATGAATTGGGCATGCAGTGGAGGTGACCGAATATAATATTTCACATTTTTTATTTAGATATTTAGGCCTGAGGTGCATTTAAATTTTGTGCCTGTGGCACATATCCTTGATCGACTCAGGCGGTGTGTTTTTCCTTGCTCGCTTCTCTCGCTCTTCAGGAACAGGGTGGTTTTGGACCGCAAACAATTTGCCATCGAAGTGTATCTAACGAGGTGGCCATATAAGCCATTTAAATTTGTCATTCTAGAGTGTATTTTGATGACAAAACAAGACTTCTTTTATAGCAAGAAGATGTGTTTGGGGATGTGTGGGGGCGGGTGAGGGGGTGTGTATACTCCTGTATGGGGTCATTCCATATCAATTCACCCCCCAAATGTCTAATTTTACACCCTACTTTCTCAGAATGTGTTCGAATTTGGTACACATATTTCATATGTGCCTCGCATAAAAAAAAAAAAAATGTGCAATCGACCCATCGGTTCCCGCGCTACGGCCCGCCCCTTTTGTTGTTGTTGTTGTCTAGCAAAAATGGGCGTGACCCCAACTTTCACATGGCCATTGTGCCAGAACGGCTTGACCAATTTTCCTGAAACTGGTACCATTTAAAAGGATATTCAGAAAGAAATCCAAAAATACATCAAAATGAGTGCTAAAGCAATATAAAACGTCACGACCTTTTGACCTTTACTTTGACCTTGATTTTTACCCCCAGGCGCAAATTTATCGAACTTGATTTTGAAGTAGTAATTATCACTATAATGTTTACAAAATATGTTAAAAGCAAAGATGATATTTTATTTCTTCACCTTTGTCCCACGTATTGATATTTGTGATAGTAAAATGCTGACAAGTCTCATGTTACATGCATTTTTCCACACTGAGGTTACATTATAAATACATGAAAAAAGAAATTAATCTCTTTAGGTAATTTGCGTAACTTAAAGCACAATATAATAGTTTATGTATAGATATATATGCCTTCTGATAGGGGGTGCAATATTGAATTTGATTTTGAAGTATTTTAATTGTCACTATAATGTTTACAAAATATGTTAAAAGCAAAGATGATATTTTATTTCTTCAATAACAAGGGATAACAAGTTTTATGAAATGGGGCCTTGATCTGATGAAGCTTGCAGACCTAGCAGACAAAAGTCTCATCAAAAAGCTAATCGTCTGATTGTGATAAAATGAACTCTCATACAGTTGATAATCAAATCAGATGAATCTCTTCAGCGATTTGAAGAATGATTTTGGACAGTGTACAGTTCGGAAAGTGAGAAAATGGGATCGCATAGAGAAGAAACTGACATTTTCGCCTTTGGAATTGTGAACTCTGACGTTTCTGTTCCTGGCATTTTTACTTCTAACATCTTATACCCCTAGCATTGCCTCTAACATGTTTACCCGACACCAAACAAATACCCCAGACTATCCCCTTGGACAAATATCCCGTAAAACAGCTATCTCTTCGACATCTACCCCCAAACATCCCGTAAGGTAACCAAAACTGGGACAGCCGCTCTCTAGGACAACTATCCCTGAGGACAATATTTTTCTTAGGTAACAAGGTGCATCATTGTGTGAAGATTATCGGATTGGTTATTCTGTGCCCTAAACCTGATTAAGCTACGATTCATGATTAACTACAGAAGTCATCTATCAGAAAGATAATTATAAACTTTGGAACATTAATCCATATCACGAAATGTATGAATTATCAGTATTCTGACTATATTGCGCCATATACCAACATCGGGGCAAGGTCTTGTGATGGTGACGTAAACCCTCTGGAAAAAAATATGGAAGGCCATCCCTGCCATTAACGCCAGCTAGCTGACGTATGCTCCAGCAACCTTACATAAGCTAATGCTTAACCTTACGTGACCTAATTGACCATTCAGCGAGCTCGATTCGGGTGTTAAGCATGTGTACGCTATTATCACACGTCAGGTATGGTTGGCCATCGTAGTCACAATTCGCGTGTTCAATATGTATCCCCGCACCAGATACGTATCCTAATCGTCCAATCAGGAGCCTCATACAATAGATACGTATCCATATATAGGTGCATACGTATCCAAAATAGTCGGATATATATCCAACGTCTGTACGATACGTATCTTACATTCTAAATACGTAACATAATTTAAGGCATACGTATCCCAATGTTTTCGGATACGTATCTCGAATTCTTGATATGTATCGCATTGTTTTGGGATACGTATCCCAATTGACCAATCAGGAGCCTCACACCATAGATACGTATCCTTATACAGGCGCATACGTATCAAGAACTCGAGATACATATCCTTAAACAACAAGACACGTATCCCCAAAATTGGGATACGTATCCCCTAAATTACGATACGTATGTAGAACGTAAGATACGTATCGTAAAGACGTCGGATAAGTATGCGACTATTTTGGATCATATGCACCTGAATATGGATATGTATCTATTGTATGAGGCTCCTGATTGGATTAGGATATGTATCTGGTGTATTGAGAAACGTATCTGGTGCGGGGATACGTATCGACCACGCGCATTGTAACTACGATGACCAACCATAGTCAGGTTATAGCATACGCATGGTATTCTACCATACGTAAGGTTATTTACCAACTTAGCATACGCATGCTCAACTCCTGAAGTACCATACGAGTGCTACAAGCTGACGTATGATAATAGCATACGCGTGCTTAGCACCTAAATCGAGCTAAGTGATTGGTCAAATAAGCTCACGTAAGGTTAAATATAAGCTCACGTAAGGTTGTTCGAGCATACGTAAGGTTGCTGGAGCATACGTCAGCTAGCTGGCGTTAATGGCAGGGATGGCTTTCCATGAAAAAAAACGTCCTTGGGGCTGGTTCTCGACGTGCCTGCATACAATGATCTCACAACAAACAAAAGAAAAATCTTTTGTAGTTGAATGAACCTTTTAAATCGGGCACAAAGTTCTCAGGTAGGCATTCAGTCCTGGGCCTCTTTGTTGTGAAGTGTTGAGTGATTTTTGTGTTGCCTAGTTTTCATCATCCTCTTGCTTGGTAAGAGCTTACAACGTCGTTTTTTCAAGCATTTTGTCCTGATTTTGCTGCTGATGTGTTGCTAACGTCTTGCGATAGGTTTGATACTTTGTTCATGTGGCGTACCGCATTTTACATGTACATAAATGCAAAATATGTTTTAACTTTTAGTACTGTCATGTCTTCGGTGTCTCCAACAACCGTGTTAACCTCCATATTTGTTTTATGTATATCGCATTTATATACATTATGAAAAAAGTTATTGTCTCAGAAGAAAATGGATGTGAATTTCAATGTGTGTGGACTTTCCTTTTTAAAGCTTGCGCTTTGAAGGGTAAGGCATGGGGGGGGGGCGTATTATCAGGGGTTTCTGGACAAGCTTGCTTAGCAAACAGCTGGGTATATGAAGGGGGAACTCTAGGGCACTGGGTCATCCGCTACAGAAGAAGGGATTTAATCCATTGCTTCTTAGGCCTATAACTTTAATTTTCGATGTGCTTGTCGCATACATAATACCCTCACAGATTTTACACGTGTGTAGTCAATGTGTACTATGGAGGCGTCGATAGCGGGGAATGGAGGGGAGGGGGTGTATGCATCCCTTCACTTTTTGGATAGGGTGTAATATAGTATATATATATTATATTACATGTGAGATCAATTGAGAGAATAATAGCGTAGCATGAATTAAAGTACCCCAGAGCTGCCCTACCATTTTGGACATTTTGCAAAGATTGAAAAAATGTCTCCGTCGGGAATCGAAGCCGGGCCTTTGGCTATGAACGCCAATGCCTTAACCACTAGACTACGGAGACGGGCCAGTGGTTTCGGCGACTCCGAATTCGCTTAACAGAAGATTGCCAAATCTTCAACCCCCACTAATTAATTCCTTTGTCGGTGGCAGATGAGTTTCGAACAATGACCTGCCGCACATTTCAGCTGGATCCGAGCGAATGCTTTGGGATACATGTATATGTTGGAATAATTAACATTTGTGATCCATATAAATACAAAAAAAAAAAAAAATGTGATCAGATAACATATACAACAGCTTTGGCAACTCTCGTGGAAATAAATACATGTGAGATCAATTGAGAGAATAATAGCGTAGCATGAATTAAAGTTCCCCAGAGCTGTCCTACCATTTTGGAAATTTTGCAAAGGTTGAAAAAATGTCTCCGCCGGGAATTGAACCCGGGCCTTTGGCTATGAACGCCAATGCCTTAACCACTATGGAGAATAATTCTCCCCCCCCCCCCCAGTAGAGAGGACCTGTCTACCCGGAGTAATAGGCACGTCGATGTTGTTCGAGATTACGTCCCTGTCCGGGGATCCTAACTATTTTTGTCATAACTTTTTATTTGTTTGATACCCCACTTGATAAAATAAAAACTTCACAGCATCACAATTTTGCTAGCATCTATTACTTTATCTTTTAAGAGCAAAGAATGCTTACGAGGAATTTTTAAGGGCTTACCAAACTGCACCTAACCTTTAACAGCACCAGCATGTGGGTATACCGTTTCGGTATGGGTGCGTTTACATTACGGTCATGTCTATTTCAAGCCTAACGGGGGGGGGGGGGGGGGTACAAGTATGCGTAACAATAGTTAATCTATGCACTGACATAGCAATGCACCTGACGCATTGCCTAACCCATTGAATGGTCTTTTCTTCTTATTTTGGAAGCCTCCCAGTTATGGTTGATATAAGTTACAGTATTTTAAAACACTATAAATTTACATCATTCAATAATCGAACATGATGTGAAATTATTATCATCAACAGTGGTTTTCATTCGTCCATTTCTTAAGTGTGACAACCATCCATCATGATTGATCTGCTTGGAGTTGGAGAGTCCAGTTTCGGTCAGGTTAGTGCCCTGACCGTTACGGCAACCCTCGGCGTGGTCACTGCTACTCTGGCCTTCTGGAGCATCATGAGACCAAAGCGATTCCCTCCAGGCCCAAGAGGTCTGCCGATTGTTGGCAGCATCTACAGTAAGTACCGTATTGTAGGTTATTGTCTTCCTTACCGAAAAATTATTTCCGTTATTACAAGTCAAAATGTACTATACCCATTATTATGTTGGTTGGATTAGTCTTACGGATCATAGTGATCAATCGCATACGCACGCCACATGACGTGGCGCCGTCAAGTATTTGAAAGTACAAAGTACATTAGTTGCGTGATAGTATATCACGTCAACCTTTGAGTCCATCCAGTCGGAATCAAAGATTGGCATGGCTGAGAAATTATCAATAACGTAGTTTCAAAAAAGTGTTTGTCACTTACTTATTTACAATTTTCTTTAAAAGGGTAAACTGAATAGGAGCAAAGGTTGAGGAACTATCAGTGCCTGGAAGGTTTCAAGAGTGTTTGTGCTTTAAAAGGGTTTGCATTGATCATATTTGAATTACATGGACCTGAAAAGACGACTAAGTGGCAAACGTAAACATATTGCGTGTCTGCTTACCTATGAGTAAATACGGGCACAAAATCCAGTTGTCGAATGGAAAGAGAGAGAGAGAGAGAGAGAGAGAACGAGAGAGAGGAGGGAGGGAGGGAGTGAAGGGGGAGGGGAAGGAGGGAAGGAAAGAGCGAAGGCAGAGGAGAAGATAAAAAAAACAAACAAAAAAACCCCTCTAAAATAGCAGATGGAACCCCCTTCCGCAACCTCATATTCCATTTGTACTGCGAATTTGAATTGTTCCTTGTCTGCTCCCGCTCTTCTTATGTTCTCTGCCTTTTATCGGGGGGGGGGGGGGGGGGTGGGCAGAGCCAAAAATTTCCCGTCTAGAATATGCGGGCTAACCCGTAGCTTGTCGCGATGCCCGTAGCGGGTGGGGCCCAGGGGCCCGCCTTAGGGCCTCTGAAGGGGGTCCAGAGGCAAAGCCCCTGCGGGGGTCCAGGGAGTGGAGCCCCCGGAAGCTCCGGCGTTTTGGTACTAAATTCTCCCTCATTTATTTTGTTTCCCTTTTGTTTCTTCTTTTTTTCCCTTTCCCTCTTTTCTTTCCCTCTCTCTCTTCTTCTTTCTCCCTTTTCTTCTTCTTTCTTTCCCTTTTTCCCTTCCTTTTTCTTCCTTTCCCTTCCTTCCATTTTTTTCCGATGGTTTGGTAGATTTTCCCGCTGAAATCCTTCGGGGGGGTGGGTGGCACTCTGCCCCCCCCCCGGCTGTTACGCCACTGCTTGTCCCGTTTAGTGTGGTCCTGTATTGTCCGTCTTGTTTGTATCTTTTTATGCCTTTTCATTAATTAATGATACTGTAATATTTATGTTGGGGAACCTGAATCACAAGCTCCGCTTTCCAAGGTCCCCCCCCCCCCACAGTACAGCTAGCATTTAAGTTACTCTTCCTTTTAAAATTCAAATTATACATATACCTGTATACCGAACCTGTATTAACTATTACAATATTTTTTTAATTGTTGATTTATCTCATGCTCACATTGCATTTGTAAAATGATTTATCTTTGCGGTTATTGTGGAAATAAATGAAATGAAATGAAATGAAATGAAATAAAATTGAGACCGTGCGTATAATTGCACAATAACCTAGGTTATGGATATTCAGAATGGACAGAGGGCCTTACCGGGAGGCCTCGCGTAATGGCCACAGCCTCCTCTATACCGGCATCATCGGAGAACTGCGTGATAGAAAATATTGATCATCATACATTCCTCATCCTCAATGGACGCTTTACGATCTGTCGCTTCAAGTTCTGAGAAATTTCTAATTTGCCCACGAGTTTCGCTGGGCAAGAAATTTGTACACACAGTAATTCTTTTAATTACACTAAACCCGCTGTATCAGCCTTTCGTTAGGTACTGCCCGTGGAAACAGCACGATCTATGTCTTAGTATTTTATTTCAGGTATGACTTTAATGCTGTTGAGAGATGAACGGCGGTCTTCAACCATCAAGCATTGATCAAGAAATTGAGTACATCCAGTGTCTAATTATGAGCCAACTGGCCGACTGGTTTCATATTCCCCTTCAGGTATGACTGATTCTCCTGAGGTTGTCTTTGGAGAATGGGCCAAAAAGTATGGTGATGTCTTTGGCTTCAAGGCTGGTGAGAGATGGATGGTGGTCCTCAACCGACAGGCGCTGATCAAAGAAGCCGTCCTCAAGCAAGGGGTTGACTTTGCTGGACGACCAGATTTCTATTCAGGTAAGTGGCTGTACCGGGGTCCGCCCACTTGACCGAAGGCCCGCGAGACCGAAGGCCCGCGAGGCCGACTTTTCTCGTATCGTATTTTCCTTCATCACAAATAATGCGCTATCGGTATATGAAATAATTATGTCTCCTTTAGCATGTTTAGTCCTCGTTGCCCCTTAATAATTATTAAACTTCCTTCTGGCACAGGAATTGGTCAGAGCGGTGTGATATTATAGATTACAATGTGCTATTTTCGGCCTCGCGGGCCTTCGGTCTCGCGGGCCTTCGGTGAAGTGGGTTGTCACCGACTGTACCGGCGCTTTGTGTTTTTACAACACAATCATGCTCCTACGAAAATTTCCTCGTGGACATTGTCCCACGCAAACCGAATTAGCAGACTTCACCGCTAGACTACACAATTCAATTTTTAAAAAACCCCTAACCCTTTTCGGGATTACGAACCAACATTCGCTATAGCGAACCTTCTGAGTACTGCATACACTGTTTGAAATATGAACCTGTTTCATTTTCGGAACAATGCACATTCAGAGTATAAACGAGACTTCGGAATTACAAACCTTTGGAAAATCTGGGTAATAAATAAAATATTTGTAAAAACGATATGCAACTATAAACTCTGTTCAAATCATAATCCAGCTACTTTATTTATAACACGCCCTTTCCATTTTCGGAATTGTGAAACTCGTTTCATTTTTGGAATTATAAGCCTTTGGAGTGTTGAATCTACGGAATTACAAACCCTGTAAAAAGCGAACCTGCTGAATTAGAATCTCTGTAGTGATAAACGGAGTTTATACGGTTAAAAGAAAAAAATTATAATTATATAAATTGTGTTTAATTTATTCCATAGAAATTAAGATTGGATTTATTATCTCTGATCCTTTCTCTCTAGTGGAGATATTCACCGATGGTTTTAGAGACATCGTCTTTAGTCCGTACAGTGAGACTTGGAAACTTCATCGCAAGTTGGCGCACTCTGCTCTCAGGTAAACCAGATTTTATACTCTCTAAAATATATGATAGAGTTAGACCTAAAGTGTCATACACCCGACAGAAAACAGTTTTTTCCTATTACCACAACTTTACTTATTCCAGTAAACTTTTATCCTCAAGAGACCAAATAGGACGGGTTCGGTAACTGATCAGGGGGGTGTAACATAAAGAGATACAATCAATCTTACAATCAATTGTAACTCTTTAGTACATGGTTTGCCATAGACTTACGATTGATATCAATCGTAAGATTGATTGTATTTTTTATGTTACACCCCCAGATGTGTGTATATATCAGGTGTATATGGTTCATAGTTGTAATTGTAAAGTTTTGAAAACGTGAGGAAAACTTCTTTTTCACCAAGTGCATGTGAACTTCCGGAGCCAACTGTACGTAATCACATGGTAGTTAAAACTCTGCAAGTACAGTATTGGTACTTCTCATATTATTGACCGGACTCCTGATGCACTGGATGGAGCTATCAAAGCCACCTATCTAAGGCAACGGAGTTTTTTTTTTATCATAATTTACTACTTTTTACGGTTTATGTTAACGTGTAAGGGTAAATGAGGTAAAACTACCCTTTAATCAGTTAATTGCCTTATAAACCGAACTATTTCATCATTTTTTATTTCTTTTTCAAATATGAAATAATGGCTTTGAGATAGAGACCTTGTCTTGTGCAAAAACATTTCGACAATGACAAAAGTGCTAATGCCCGGGTAATATGCTTGCAGGGCCCATTATTATCATTATTATCATTATTGTTATTATTATTATTATTATTATTATAATTATTATTATTATTATTATTATTATTATTATCATTATCATTATTATCATTTTTATTATTATTATTATTATTATTGTTGTTGTTGTTGTTGTTGTTATCATTATTATCATTATTAAAGTGATTTGACAAAGCATAGCCTGCATTTGTCTATTTTTCATCATTCTGTTCCACCAGGCACTTTGCAACGGGCAAGCCCCTTAAGGACCTCATCACAAGCGTCTACCCCAAGGTCCAGAAGAAGCTGACAGAGACAGAGGGACAGCCGGTCGACCCTAAGGTCATTCTCACCCTGCTCATGTACAACGTTCTGTCACAGATGTGCTTTGGAAAGAGGTAGGTTCTTTCATACCCGTTCGTTACGTATCAAGACACGCTAGCTCAGTAACTTCAGGCGATAGGCATGTCTTCGCTGCACAAACTTCCGCCATGGAATGGTCATTCTACAAAGCGTAATCCAGAACTGTTCACGGACGTATTTTTGAAAAGCGCTTATAGAAATATAATTATAATATATAATAAATTATATATAATCATATAATACCTGTTACGCCACTGGAGACAATATTTTTTGGTAGAGCACTGGTCTCGTAATCCGGTGACTCGGGTTCGAAACCAAATTGATGTGCTAGTGCCCTTTGGTTAAGCATTAATCCTCATCTTCCGGTCCCTCGGAGAACACTTAAAGTCGTCGGCCCTCTGACTGCTTACTAACATTATAAGCACGCTTGCTTTCTTAGCTGTCAGATGAAATAAACCAGTGAACCATGACCATAACCTCTGAATTGGGGTATCAGGCATCCTTTTAAATTTCGCAGTTACCCGTTTTGTATACAGGTATGTATGTGTATCATCATTATGTCATATTTTGGTAATAGCTTTGAGCTAGAAGATCCTAATGTGATGGCCTTCAAGCAACTTAATGATCAGATCAACGAGGGATTCGGACTAGGTCTAGCCGCAGATTTTTTCTCCTGGGCCAGGTACATCCCAACGAATGGTCCACGGTGGATCAAAAATGTCGTGCAAGAGTTCTACACCTATCTCAGAGAGCAGGTGGATGAAACAAAACGACGCTACGACCCAGGTAAAAATAAAAGGCTATACGAATGTCACTCATATTCCCCTTAAAGATGATGATTTAAGAGTGCATAATGCATGCACCTTCTCCACTCCCAAGGGAGCGTTCCTGCCAATCGCCATTTTACAGGCGCTCATAATATTAAACAAATCACAATGACTTCCGCATCCTACCGGGTACCCACTTAACCCCTGGGTGGAGAGTGGCATATGTAGATTCATATCATGCCAAAGGACATTAGAGCCCGCGGCAGGGATTCGAACCCCGGACCTTGTGGTTCAAAGTCCAGAGACTTATACACTGGGCCACAACACCTACATTGTCATAGGGTACACAGTTTGGTCACAATAAGCCTTGTTTTAGTTTTTTTTTCTGGGACGCACTGTACAAGGTTCTATAGTTCCGTTAAACCTTGCTCCCAAACGATCGCCTAACTGTAAACCCCTGCCACATGCACACACCCCAATCACACACCCACACCCACACCCCTAAACTCACACAAGTTTGTCGGACCTTGTAAAGCTGTAATTTGTATCTGATTTATCTGTCAGATTTTTATTTACGATCTTCTTCAAATTTACTTTACAAAATTAATACAACATTATTATTAACAGATAATATAACTACAGATAATGCATCATCAAAATAAATTAATTACTTTACACAGGTCTAACCTGAAATGAAATCATAGAGATAGAAATCATCTAGATTTTTAACGGAAGTCACATTCATTGCGCACAAGCATAAATGTGAGTATAGATTGTAGACTATCATTTGCTATTAAAATTTGGTACAAAATTTTCAGCTAGTGTAGTCCCTCCCTACTTATTTAACCGAATATAATATAACCTTGTTTCCAGCTCCAAACTAATCCACTATTTTTGTCAATTCTTAGAAAACGTCAATGATTTCTACAGCCTTCTCCTGAAAGCCCAAGAAGATGCAAAGAAACAAGGGGAAAATGTGGAGAAACTGACCGACACACACATCTTCCAGACACTAACCGATATCTTTGGAGGTACGATTGATTTTCATTTCATTTCATTTATTTTATTTTATTTTATTTTTCCATTTTCAACTTAGAATAACATACATGATTATATACAAAAAATGATTACATAATCATCAGAATACATAAAATAAGAATAATTTCAAACAGTGAAATTTTCCAAATTGGATATATAAATAAATGTTGAAAATGGAGGGGAATACTTAAAAGCCTGGCTTGTATTATGCAAACCCCTCAAAAGAATAACAAACACAAGTCAATATATAGATTACTAGTATCATTAATAGGGATTTATTAAAATAGTTACAAAGGATATAAAAAAACCCTATTGTTTAAAGTGTTTTGTAAATGCAAAATCGACAGTATCATTCGATTACAATATAAGAAGGATTAAAAAAATATATAGTTTTTCAATCATTCTATTTACATCTAAACTGCGTACAGTACGTTAAATAGATCAAACTAATAATTTTGATGATTATGGTGCTTATGATGTTTATAATGCTGACAATTGTGATGATGATGATGATGATAATGATATTGAAAATGATGATGATAACGATAAAGATGATCACCCGATGATGATGATAATAATACAATGATTACAATTATGAAAATAAGAAATGCAGTAACAGATGTAATGAATAAAATTATAATATTGTCTACTTCGATATCAAAATAGCAACTATGATGATAATAATAACTTTTTAATTATGTTACAGTGATAAGTATATTCTTGCATAACATGCTAAATGTATGCTTACATTTTGTGAATAATGAAAAATCACAGTATGACTGACCCTTTCACCCTTTAAGCGGGTATTCAGACGACCGTGGAGACCCTGTATTGGGGCATGGCTCTCCTTGTGACCTACCCCGAAATCCAGGCCAAGATCCAAGCCGAGATTGATGATGTCATCGGCCGAGAGCGTGATCCAGACATCAGCGACCGTGGGAAGCTTCCCTACACAGAGGCTACCCTCTACGAGATCATGCGGTACAGCAGTATTCTCCCAGTCTCTGTGCCCCATGCTACTACCAGGGACACCGAATTCGGTAAATTTGACATTGTAATCTACTTATTCATTATATAATACCGTGTCAGTATTTTAGGCTTATGATAATTAGTGATTTCTGCAGCAGTGGCGTATCTGGGGGAGGGGGCAAGGTGGGCACGAGCCCTGGCGCCACTTTTAGGGGGCACAAAAGCAAAAGCAGAGATTATTTCATATCCTGCATAGATGTACAGGCGAAATCGTACACAAGTGAAGTATGATTCAAAATGTAGGTATAAATAGGCACATTTTTAGTTGGAAGAGGGGCACTTTCATCGCTTGCCCCTGGTGCCGTTTTCCCTGGATACGCCACTGTTCTGAGGCATGAAATTCACTACAAACTGCCGAGCAGTAGTATACAAATATACCAAGCTGTGAGAAAGTATACTATAGCATTAAATTCAGATTAATGTCTCACATGTCTAAAGCTCGTAAAAATTGGCGCAGCAAGCAGGGAATTGGACTTCGAAAAGAAATCTATATTAGCAGATAACGTTGTAACGTTGACGCAATGTCGAAAACGTATGCACAAGACATTGACAACTCTAGATAAAGGATATTTTTGTAGTTTCTGTTGCTGGTGCTGCTGATATTGTGGGTTGTGCTATTACATTTCCAGGCAGCTACTTCATTCCTAAGGGGACTGTCGTGATGATCAACACTTACTCCATGCACTATGATCCTCAGGAATGGGACCAACCGGACAAGTTCCTTCCAGGTAGGGAACTCTTTTCGGGTGTTCGCCTCGTAACATTGTACTGCATTTATATACCTTATAAAGACATTGTTATTGTGTCAAAAGGAAATAACAGTGAATTTCTATTTCTATTTCAATTTCCAATGTCCAAGTTCCAATTTCTAATTTCTGGTTTCAAAATTTCAAGTTTCAAATTTCACATTTCAAATTTCAAGTTTCACATTTCAAATTTCAAGTTTCAAATGTCAAGTTTCAAATGTCGGGTTTCAAAGTTCAAATTGCAAATTTCAATTTCCAGTTTTCAAGGAACTCTTCCTCATACCTCATTCACACGGCCAGGCCGACTCCGAACCGCTTCCAGACCGCTTGGGCACTGGGGGTAATGTAATGTTTTGTCCGGTCTCATTTTGGTCGGTGTCCGTCTAGGCGGTGTGAAAAGGAAATGAAGAGCATTCTCTGGACCCCTCAGAAGAACAGCCTCGTGCTGGAGAGGGTGATCCAGCCCATGTGTGGAGAATAAATAAATTCAAAATTCAAAATTCAAAATTCGGCATGTTCGTAGAGAAGCAAAATGAAACATGGGTGTATAATTCCATGACTACTATTTCAAAAGCTTCATGTCGTATTCTAAAAGATTTCGAAGGTTTTTTTTTCTCCCTAGGCCCTTGGTTTCGTAATAAAGAAAGCTTGTTCCTATGAAACTTTGCATAATTCCGACAATACAATAGAGTTTATCATTCCGGATAGGATATTCACCCCTCTGTCATTTTCGGAAATACAACCTTCGGAAATGAGAACCCTGTTCTATTTTCTAACTCCCCGGTTTCAGAATTACGAATTTTAGATGGGGGGGGGGGGAAGAGAAAAAAGGACGGGCCCCATGTTTTGAATCCCTACCATGCTATACATGTTCATCGACAATATCGAGGTCAAGACAAGAAGCTCATCATGAACCGGCCCGTCACTCTTATGTTCTAATAAATGATTTGATTGATTGGGAATTAATTGGTGTATATGGACTATTGTGTTATGAAAGGGGATATGATTAACTTAGGTCTACTGCTTTTTTACGCTACTTGACAAAACAGTTTTCGGACAAAGCTCATTGCAAGCTTTCATGGATTATCCGATGATGGTGTAATTTTCCTTCCAGTGCTTTTCATTTCATGTTCCATGCAGTTTATTTTTATTATTTATTTGTCGTTTTATTTAAACAGGGTAGCCCTTTCAGTTAAAAAACTGCTCGACGAAGGGGCCCTGTATCAAATGATAGAAAACATATTTACAAACATAATATACATAGGAATGAAAACATAAATTAAATTAAACAAAAACTAAACAAAGTACAATGTTGAAACGAACGGAAACTGCCGATAAAAAGAAAAAAAAAGGATGAGAAGGAAATTAGAAAAAAACAACAAACGGTTTATGAATAATATGTATACAAGTATCAAGTGAATTATTGCTGTGTGAGGGAAAGAAGTTTACAGTGTTTTTTAAATGAATATAGAGAGTTCAATGAACGTAAAGAAGGGGGTAATGTATTCCATATAAGGGAGCATTTATAACAAAAAGATCTTTTGAAATATTCGGTTATGGGTTTAAACATGAATAAAGGACAGGCAGTTGCATATCTAGTATTGAAATTTATCGTTCGATGGCATACTATATCACTGATACGCTTTGGCATCTTACCATTTATTACTTTATACATCCATACTTGAAACTGATATTTTACTCTCTCAACAACTGATTGCCATCTTAAGCTGGATAGTAATATTCTGCGGGGTGTCAATATATCTGCATCCAATATCAAACGGGCGTAACGATTTTGAAACTTTTGTAGCTTATCTAAATAACATTTTGCTGCACTGCCCCATAAAACAATGCCATAGTCAACATGAGATAATATCAAACTGTCATATAACAATTTCAAGATTCTTTTCGGCAAAATATATTTAATTCTTTTTATACATGCTATGGTTCTAGATATTCTAGAAACAATTTTCAATATATGTACATCCCACTTCAAGCAACTATCAAATATTACACCAAGATATTTGAATTCATTTACAACTTCAATGACATTATCTCTGTATTTCAAGCATATAGTTTTATTTTTGATTCGTTTACTTGTCCCAAATAACATAACCTTACACTTCTTAATATTCAACATCAAATTATTTCTTTCAATGTGATTGACTATTTTTTGAAACTCACATTTCAGCGTTTTCTCAACAAGGGCAATTTCTTTTCCTTGGCAGAATATTGCCGCATCATCAGCGTATAAACTTATTTTAGTATTTTTACAAAAGGGCAAATTACAGAGGTCATTAATAAACACAGTAAAAAGAAGGGGGCCCAGTATTGATCCCTGTGGGATTCCAGTTTTTACACCTTTAAAACCTGACTGAACACCGTTAACCAGGACATATTGCAATCGATCACTTAAGTAACTTTTAAACCAAGCTAATTCTTTTCCCCTTATACCATGCTGTTCCAATTTGTGAAGTAAAATGTCATGATTCACCGAATCGAATGCACGTTTCAGGTCCAGAAATAATGGTCCGGAGATAAGACCCCTATCTACTCCTCTCAACAAGAAATCATTCACATCAACCAGTGCTGTGCCTGTTGAGTGAAGCGGTCGGAAGCCCGATTGTCTCTCACTAAGTAGACCATTGTCATTAAGGTAATCGTACAATTGGGAGTGCACTGCCTTTTCCAAAATCTTAACAATATGTGAGAGAACCGAAATCGGACGGTAGTTGGATGGAGTTTTCTTGTCTCCGTCCTTGAAAATAGGCGTTACCCTTGCGCTCTTCCATTCAACAGGCACATAACCAGTGGAGAGTGGAGAGCGAGAGTTTACTTCACGTTTAAAATCGATCGATCAGTGAGTCGATCAGTCACTCAGCAAATTAGTCAGTGAACCAATAAATCGTACCAAGTGACATGGCATTTCATTTCCTGCAGAACACTTCTTGGATAAGAGCGGCACGGTCAGAGAGCATCCTAACAGCTTCCTACCCTTCGGGGCCGGTCGCCGTGGCTGCCTCGGTGAAGCCGTAGCCAAGGCCGACATGTTCCTGATCTTCACCTGGTTCCTGCAGAACTACACCTTCAGCAAGGTCCCAGGAAAGGAGTCCGAGAATGTGATGAACATGATCCCTCAGACGGCTTCTGGAAGGCTTCTCCGCCCGTACAAGATCGTCATCAAGCAAAGAGATAATTAGGTCGGGAGTACCAGCGCCGGATGATTCAGACAGCCCTCTTTTTAACTACAAACACCAAGACAAATAACCTTGTGACTTTAGTCTCACTTTAGACCATTCAGTAGCAGTTCTCTCTGTCTCTAGGCGGGGTCCGCTCGTTAGTCATAAGGACCGCTAGTCATAACGACAGCTAATAATGAATGGATAGCGGTTCTCATGAATAATGGTCCTTATGACTTTATGAATAGTGCTCCCTTTCAGTTCTGTGAATAGAGGTCCTTCAGGTATAGGAACTTAAACGTTATGAATAGCGGTCCTTATGAAAAATGGTCCTTTATGAATAGTGCCCCCTTTCTGTTCTGTGACTAGCGGTCCTTCAGGTATAGGAACTTAAACGTTATGAATAGCGGTCCTTATGACTAACAGTCCTTATAAGTATTGAGGTTACCGGCCCTCTATAGGGGTTATGCAAATATTATGATTTACAATTCGAGCTTTAATAGAAACGGTGAATCGTCACAGTCGGCTCTTGGTACAAGTACAGTGTCCATGTCAAGCAAGGAGCTAAAGATTAAGCTGCAGTGCGTTTCAATTACCCCTTGTAGGTTCCATATGTGACCCTTTTCCTATTTTTCCTCCCTTCCTTTCATTCATTGCTCTCTTCCTCTCTTTTTTTTCAGACCTTTGAAGTTCTTTCACTCTCTCACTCCACACCTGATCTGCTTTCAGCTCCCCCCCCCCCCTCCCCATTAGGACCGAGGAAGCAGCCTAACGCAAATGCCTAATTTTTCAATTCTGATCCCCAGCATAATCATCAAGTGAAATCAGAGTGTGATGTTTAGAAATTGAAATGACTTGGGACCATGCAGACACATACTTTATACAGACGATCTCTTATACTTTGCAAGATATTTTTTTTAACATGCATCTAGTTTTGTGTAGTAGTGCGGATGCGAATCGGAATTTTTCATAAAATTATGCAGAAAGTAGTTCGTGATGGCACCAAAAACTAGTTACCTCCAAGATTATGCAACATAATGATCTAATTAATTATCTTTTTAATTTTCATTAAATGAACAGGTGTTGCTATGTAAACTTTCATCTAAAAGCATTTAAAAATGCATTGCAACTGGATATGAATCGTGACTTGAACAGAAACGGAAAAGCAAATCTTGGTATTTCATCAGTCCACGGTCTTTCATTTTCTTTATCATAACTGTCATTTCTATAAAGAAGTGTTTTGTTATCAGTAAGTGACACTTATTCAGCCATGCTCATGGAGGTAAGCGATCTTTAATGAAAACTTGCTTTTATGACTATTTGGTCACTGGTTTTTAACATTTTAACTAGCTTCACCACATTCTCAATTCTGCTACTGTTCAACGCTGCTTTGAAAATTTTCAGTATTCTAATCTCCTCAGTATTTCATTAAAACTATTCAGGATAAAAGACAATAATATATGTTTGATGTTACCACGGATAATTTATGTATATTATAATCAGTCGACGAATGTCGACAAGTTTCTTTCATTAAGATTCTTGCAAGACAAGACAGGTGCTTGATTTGTTCTGATAAATAAAAAATAATTACGTGTACCATTCTCTCTTTATCAAAACGTTTCCGGAATTTTTATATTGATGTGTGTACAACTGAAAATTTTACAATGAAAATTATTTGAGGAAATCATATTCTTAACCTAGTGGCTACTGGAACTGGGGGGGGGGGGGGGGGTGTTTCATAAAGCTGTTCGTAAGTTACGAACGACTTTACGAACGACTGGTGATACCTTCTTGAGTGCTAATCAGATTCTCATTCATTTACATGTAGCACAACAAGATATCACCAGTCGTGCGTAAAGTCGTTCGTAACTTACGAACAGCTTTATGAAACACCCCCGAGGATATTTTCTGCATTTAGCCTTTGGGAATGAGAAATTCAGAAGAATCAAAGATAATAACACCATCGGATGCAAATATGTTTATTAAAGCGAGATGAAAACAAAGCGATCAATACAACTAAAATAAGAGTCCTCTTTTCAGCTTTGAAAGAAAGCAGGCACTGAAAGCTTTGTTGGAGAAAGCTTGTAACATTTAGAGAAATAATTTTGCTCTGACGGATTTTGATCTTTTATTCGCTGTAAATGATATGAAATCGAAAATGCAATAAAGATTTTTAAAAAATGAAATGCAAAAGATTCCCAAACGAGTCTTTTTCTGGGCTTCATTTCAAATTTACTGCATTGGCGGATATATTTGTGCGTGTGTGTCTGTGTGCGTGTGTGTCTGTGTTTGTGCGAAGGCGAGCAAGGCCGTGCGCAGGAATTTTTTTTCCTGAGGGAGAATATGTTCAATATTGGAGGGAACACGCAAGCAAGGGAGCGAAGCGACCGAGCGGAAGCTTTTGCATTATTCGAATCGAAATTGAACGATCAGGTTCACACTTTGGCGGATGTTTTTGTTTTTTTTTCAATTTTCAATTTAAAAAAGTAACAAAAAAAGGGGTTATTCTGAAAAATTATATGGGGCCATGATGATGGTGGTGGTGGTGGTGGTGGTGGTGTGCGTGTGTGTGTGGGGGGGGGGTTGGAAGGGTACGGGCTCATGTTCTCAGGAACAAGGTACAAGGAGTCTATTATTTTTGTATATTGAGGATAAGGTCATTATCTTACTATAACAACACATCAACACCTAACTTAATAACAAATGGTGGCTATGATGATGTTGATCATTATTATCATCCCCATCATCATCATCTTGAAGATGACGGTGCTGTTCTTTTCTTTTACCCTCGTGACCAAAATTTTCCTTCGTTCATGGCCAGTTAGCAGTTTCAGTTTCTTTTTTCCATCATCAATTCATAGTTCTCAAGGTTTCTGCCGACAGCACTGTTCTCGATAACTCGCAGTAGACTCGTTGATTCTTTGCCGGGCACCTTTTTAAAGCAATAGTTCTGCAGCAGCCACGTAAAGATGATGATGAGATCCGTCTTAGCCGCGACTTCCCCGAGGCAGCTTCGGCGTCCGGCTCCGAATGGGAGGAAGCTCGACGGATTTTGGCGAAGAGCGGAGCCGTCATCGAGGAAGTGTTCTTGGAATTGGAGAAGAGAAGGATTATAAAACACCAATGACTTTATTCTTTGAAGGGCGTTTAATCTGAATTATAAAGTGAAATGCAATTGTTTAATATTAGTAATAACTTGAAGCTTATATTGGAGAAAGGGTGTACTTATTCACGCTAACTGAGACATGTCGAAATTAAATAAGCCACTTATACACACAAAATATTGTTATATCTATGTCACTTGACGTCTTTGTCAATTGTAGTCTAATGCAAAGTAAAGGAGCTCCTCCAAATTTGCAACTTATCAAGCCAAAACGATAGGACAAAATTTACATTCAATTCTAAAAGAATTATGAACACATCAATTTCAATCTGTCTGCAAACAGCAAACTAAGCTCTTCGTGGAAGTGATCATTTGAAGTCAACCCTACTCCTTATGCAACTCTGTGGTGACATCCCACTTCACCGAAGGCCCGCGAGACCGAAGGCCCGCGAGGCCGAAAATAGCAAATTGTAATCTATAATATCACACCGCTCTAACCAATTCCTGTGCCAGAAAGAAGTATTAAAGTGCAGCGGGACCTCCGGAAATGAGGACTAAACATGCCAAAGGAGACTTATTTTTTTATATACCGATAGCGCATTATTTGTGATGAAGGAAAATACAATACGAGAAAAGTCGGCCTCGCGGGCCTTCGGTCAAGTGGGCGGACCCCAACTCGGTTGCGCATTCCACCGGTAGGAAAAAGCAACTCCTTTAATACTTCCTTTATCTGTTTATGTTAGTCTTGCATCGTGAATAATGGCCTACTCAAATACATCTGATATGATCTGACTGAGAAGGCGCTATGGCTCAGTGGATAGAGCAGTGGTCTCGTAATCGGGAGAACCCGGGTTTGAAACCAAGTGGATGCGCTAATGTCCTTTGGTAAGGTATTAATCCTCATTACCAAGTCCTTCGGAGGGGACTTAAAGCCATCGGTCCCCTGGTTGCTTACTAACAAGCATACACTGCTTTCTTAGCAGTCAGGTAAATTAAGGAACCATTTAACCATTTAACCATTTGATTTGATTTCTTTATTTCCACGTTCAACTTGCATCAATAAGTGTCAATAACCATGCTAACATAAAAACATATGTATCAAATGAAGTAATACATCATCTGAGAAACATGATATCAAATTAAACAATACAAATAATAACATTACAATATTTTGATTGCAGTAGGTACTTTGCAGTAAACATAATATAAGGGAATGTGGGAAAACCTAGTAAAAGCTGAGCTTTCGGGGTGGGGGGCGTCGGGGGAAGTGGGAAGTGGGCGTGGGATTGGGGAAGAGTCTTACCAGGTCTGAAGGAAGTAGGGTTCTCCCACGAATTGGGGTCAAAGTGCATAGAATAGGTGTTAAACATCACAACGGTTCCTTTGGGAATGCGGTAACCTCCTGCCGAGAAATACAGCAAAGAACACATAAGTAAAAAACAACAACAACAAAAAAACGTAGTGGGCATAGTTTACGAACGATATAACACATGAATTCTACGTGTGATATAAAACCATGAGCGAAGTTAGAAAGGAAAGACTTAAAAGAGAAGAAACGAACGCAGAGGAGAGAGAGGGAGAGAGACAATTGGAGGAGTAAGAACGGTAAGCTTTGAAAATGGCCGCAGTTCTTTCGAATGGTTTAGTCGATCATGGTTGTAAAGTGGTATCAACTGTTGGTTAGCACTATTAAAAGACTGTAGTAAAAATTTCTCACATGTTTGTTGGATAGATTAAGTAACTGAAACAAATGCGTGATAACTTGAGATTCACACTCCATCGAACCCGTATGAAATAAACGAAACAACAAATTTCCGTCGAAAATTCTCTTCTTTTTTTTTCATGGGAGGAGGAGGAAAGTACGGAAGCTTAAAAATGCCACCGAGATGACAAGATGATTTAGGCCGAGAAGACAAGAAGACGAGTTCAAAGACGAGAATGATGATGAGTTCTTGGAACTCTGCAAGTTGACTTGTTTAGGACAAGAAGACGAGATGATGAGTTTTTGGAACTCGGCAAGTCGACTTGTTAGGGACAAAAGGAAAGAATAGAGATGTACTCACTGAAATTCACATCGCAGGTTGTTGCATGTGGCACAGCTATCGGCAAAATAGAGCTATAGCGCATCACCTCGTATAGTGTAGCTTCGGTGTACGGAGTGCTTCCGCGGTCATCGACCACGGGAAGACGTTTACGACCGATGGCATTGTCGACTTCGGCCTGAACTTTAGATTGGATATCCTGGTGCTCGACCATGAAGGCTAGGGCCCAATAGAGCGTCTCTGTGGTGGTCTGAATTCCAGCTGCCGAATAGAATGTTAGACATGTTTGGTAATCGTGTTGTTTAATTTCCCCTCTCTCCTTTCATCTTCTTTTTCTTCTACTTTTTTCTTCCTTTTCTTCTTCCTCTTTTTCTAGTAATCTTAAAAGGAATATGAAGCCTATCATGAAAACTAAAGAAAAAAAAAAGAAAAAAAAATCTTTTCAGTCCAATCGGGCAGGAGGACCGCCAGCCCACGAGACCGACCGGTCTCTTGAACTAACCAAACATTCATAGTTTATTTTTAAATGGCATAATTATGTTGAAGCACGTTGATGTCTATAGGCCTAATATTTATTTGAAGATTGTAAACGTGCAAATTTTCATTTAATGTAAATGGAATTGCCCGTTGGAGAAATATGGAAAAAAAAACTTTCAGGTTGTCAGAAGGCCCAAGGTTTTGGTGGCGTGAACCTTCATATAAAATATCAGAAGGCAACAAGACCGATATTGTCGGTCTTATGGGATATCGATCTCGTGAACTGTAACTAGTTTAGAATGCTAGTTCACGACTTAACCAATTTATCACCGCTACGCAGTATATCATCTCTGATATAAGCTAAATCGATACTGGATATTATTCTTGATATTATCAACAGCAGCTTTCTACACTCAAATAACATTCAATGAAATATTTGTCAGGGATTGTTAATCTTATTTTCATCTTGATATTTTTCTTATCAAAAGAACGAACAATGGAAACAGCGAGGCGAGATTTAGTGGAAAATTCAATTGGAGCGATCCATCGATAACATTGCCGGACCATTCGTTATACGATCATCGTATCCGATCAAGAGAGATTTTCCTTTTTCTGCAAAACGTGGTGACCTGCTTAACTGTTTCTTGAGAACACAATTCTTTGATATTTATGCAGTTTTTTTTTCTTCTTACCAGCAAACATGTTGCTGACGGTCAGAACAAGATGAGTATCAGTCAGTTTCTCAGAATTTGAATTCCCCGTATCGGTCGCATCCTTCTGCGCCAGCAAAAGCACGTCGAAGAAATCTCGAACATTATCTATAAACGAAATATAGCATTGGAACATTAAAATATATTTAGAGAAATGAACATCTTAGATCTGGCGGTCTATTCTTATATCTTTCTTTGCTTAACACTCACATATAATTAATTTGCTTATCAGATTACTTAGGTACATGAAAAATGATGTATATATTATTTGTTCATTGTCTTGGACATATTTGTCCACTTGGCTATGATAGGGAAAATGAATATTATTATCATTGTCTTTATCATTATTATTATCATTATCATCATTCTTCTACTTCTTCTTCTACTTCTGCTTCTTCTTCTTCTTCTTCATCATCATCTTCTTCTTTTTCTTATCATCATTATTATTATTATTATTATTATTATTATTATTATTATTATTATTATTATTATTATTATTGTTGTTGTTATTTTCATTGTTATTCTCGCTATATTTACTGCAACTAATACTACTCCTACGGGAAAGCATACCTGGATCAAAATTCTTCTTGTGATTCTCAAGCTCATCCCAAACGAAGCGATGCATTTCGTCTCGCATTCTGTGCACCATCTTCACCCCCGGAGTCGGAAGGTACCTCGCCCATCGGAAGAAGTCGGCCGCCACGCCCAGCCCGAACTCCTGGTTGAGTCTCTCGTTGCTCTCCTTCCATGCGATGAGGTTCTCGTCCAGGAAGTCGTAGCTGTGGACGAACAAATTGAAGTGTTGAGAGACTTTTACACTCTAAAGCACTGTAAAACATGTAAAATGAGATGGGTAAAATTTCACCCATTAGACATTGTCAGACATTGTCATCTCTTCACGATTGGTACAATTTTACATAACTCTTTTTAGAGTCTGTTGAAGGCATGATGATGGCACTGGCACTGAAAAAGCATATAGCAACACGGAAAATGACAAACAATACGATCAAAATCCTATTATCGGTCCTTCTTAAAATAATCAATGACCCTTTTTCTTTTAAGTTAGAAGGTTCTATCGTGAAACCACTCACATCATTTAAAGATCTTATCACGTTATGCAAAACCTGTACCAAATAACGTAAAGTGTGGCATCTTTCTTTCATTCTTTCATTCTTTCTTTCTTTTTTTACCCTTTTCTTCTTTTCCCACTTGGTATTCAAATATAACGTGAGTTAGAACCAATGCGTCATATATAGGCCTAAGTAAAATTTTCTTCCAAAAATACAGATCGATTTGCCTCTTTCTCCTTCACTTTCCGTCTTTTGAAATCTTTCTTCATCCCAGTATTTTTTTTCTCTCTCTCTTTCTCCCTTTATGCCTCTCTCCTAAAAGGTAATTTATTTTTTACTCTTTTCCGAAGCACATCGTCGACATGACATTGTACAGCAGCAGTGTGATGACGAGTTTAGGATCGAGAGGCTCGCTGTTGTTCATCTTCGATAGATATCCCTCCATCTTAGAAATGGAACCGTGTAAGAGATGCTCTAGACGCTTACCAGATGCAAACTGTCTAGAAAGGATGAATCCAGTAATTTCTTGATATTAATGATATTCATGAAGTATGAAAGGAAATATCCTAATCCTCAAAGGCAGTTCCTTTCCGATTGTACCCGTTACATGACGACAAACGTGCTAAAACAGTAGATATTTTTAGGCATACAGCATAAAGGTACCGTCTATAATCACGAAACTCAAATACTTTACATTACCATACGATCATTTGAAAATAAGAAAGAATCATATTCAAGTTTTACATTGCTAATGCAGACTGAACATTATTAGGGCCATGCCCATGCTTTATAAGCATTTTGCTTCTTTTTTTTTGGGGGGGGGGGGTGTACCAACCATTATTTGCTTTAATGTAGATTTTACGTTAATAATATGTATACTCCTTTTTTTAATATGCTTGCTTTTATGGTTAAACAAAATTGAACTGAGTTGAATTGCTGAAATATATAATTGCATCACTATATTACAAACTTCATTACATAAATATGGTTACAAGGCATATTGACTGAGAGTGACAGTCTTGAGAATATTTGTCGAGTGTCAAGTCAACTTATCTTTTGGGGGGAGAAAGACCCCCATTCAGTTAGGAACCTCAATTAAAAGAGTGTGCCCCGAACAGAACGACGCCCCGAACCTCTTGATCATCCTGTTACATAAAATTACCTGAGAGCTGAGTGGGCAAGCTTGTGATGCAGCTTCCACGTGTCTGAATAGGTGCTGAATATGATGTCTTTAAAACCATACGTAAAGACTCCAACTGCAAGAAGGAAAAAGCAAGAAATTGAGAGAGAATGAAAAAGAAAGGAGAAGAAAGGCCGAGTAAGAATAAAAGGGGAACATGAAAGACAGAGGGGGGGGGGGTACGGCATACAGAGACGGAGAGCGATAAAGAAAGAGATAAATGATGGAGATGAAGAAAGAAAGAGAAAGATAATCATGAAAGAGAATTTTTACGAAGAAAGAGAGAATACAGGTTTGAAAGGGAGATGGAGAGAGAGAGAGAGAGAGAGAGAGAGAGAGAGAGAGAGGGAGAAGGATCGAGCTTTCTACAATAAGCTTATCTTATGTGCGTATGCCATTGAGCACATTTTTCAACGGAAATCAGGTTGAAACATTCGTTCTTCTTTTCGTAGTTTTTCAGTTGTTTACGTCTGCTGTGCACCATGGTGCACAGGTCAGCAAGAGAGTAAGAGAAAAAAAGAAATTAATTCACCGTAATCAGGAAATCATTCAATGCGGTAAAGGTTAACTGTCTGGCTATTACTTCCGCTTGTCATCATAAATATGACCACAAAAAATCCGAATCGTCTGTGAGTTTAAACCACAATGAGACAAGTGCTGTCGTCGGGTGTAAATTTCTCTGTCGATATATCGGATCAAATTTTTAGCCGACGTCGACAACTGTTGACAAAACAATGGCTAGTAAATATCAACACTAAAATCAACATATACCTGCCAGTAGCCACACTTCATGAAGCGTACAGGTATTGTGGCTACTGCTGTAGGAAACCGCTAAGACAAATTACCAATCGAAACCAGAAATCAGAACAAAAATAGGTTATTTTACATATTTTTTCGACAAAGTGAGAACATACAAATATGTAAAAACATAAAGTCTATTCAAATCAACGGTAGAAATTGCGGTGTTCTTTTCTGAAAGAAAAAAAAAATGTGGAAGACTTTTCTGACGAATCCATATACATGGTATATCATTTTGTATTACTTGAATAATATTATGTCGACAACATTAGAATCTTTGTCAACATGTCGTTTTCCCATGAAAACACAGTTTTGCCGAAAAGCTTGAAAACAGAAAACAGAAAACGACGACAGCACTAATTGGACATGAGGTACCTTCTTAGATAGTGTTTTCGATTTTCACATTATTCCCTGAATGCTTGTAATGTTAGTTAACTATTAACTGAAATCCACGATGGATTGATTTTCACCGATACGTAAATAATGAAACATCTTAATGACTGATATTTCCATACTACAGCGTATATAAAACACACAGAAATATATATTTTTAAGAATAATATACAATGCATTCATTTGAAAGACATGTAGTCACGGACTCGCTGAAAAAGTAGTCTGTTTTGAATGATTGTGAGTTATTACCGTGAATAAATAAATACGATACAAGACAATACAGTCATTTAGCGAAAATCAAGGCGAAATCATATTCGGTGTGTTGAAGTGTAAACGCGATTTACTCTTTAAAACACTAAGATAATATGATTCCTGAAGGTAACGAAGAAAGAAACATATTGGCAAGCCTAATTCATAGCAGGAAGATGGAAGGTTGGGAGGACATCGTATCAACTTCTCAATAACCATTAAAATAAAGTAGCGGAAGAATGACGTTACCATGACAACTACTCCCCAAGATAACCCTTACCAATTGTGCTCCTTGGAGAAAAGGGTCTCCGGAGAGTCGGGGATAAGATCTTATGACGAGGAAATTCGTTTTTATGGAAATGAATTTTGACAGATTTATGCACTACCTAAAATAATACGAGAAGCGGGGAAATCCCATTGTACATCTAACATGAGATGTAATGTGTTGCTTTCTTCCCTGATAATATAGGCATGTGACAGATTTTCTAAAATGCATGTCAGAAATCGAATTTTGCAATAATGATGAAGACAATTGTTTTGACGGGGCTGGGGGAGGGGGTGAAACACAAAGCAAATATGTTCAAGTGCAGTTTCGTTCATTTCGGACGATCCATTTTTATTGCAAGCATTAAGTATTTACTTCTATATGCATGATATACACTGAAGTGTCTCAATGTTACATTTTAAAGGGATCAGGTAGCTTTGTGGAGGCTTGATTTAACAAAAAGTTGGATTCTGATGTCTGTGTTGTATAAAGATGTTTAGAAGGATAAATAAACAGCCAGAATAGAAAGGTTTTAAAATATAAGATGTTTTTATCAAGATATCTATCACTGAATACCACCATTTGTATAACCGTCAAGGGGTATGCTTTGCCTAACACTGCAGTCTGTAGGGCAAAAAGGGTCTGGTATTAATGGAAGCACATGATGATGTTCTTGAATTGCAGTTTTTTTCAGGGCTTCATATTTACACAATATTACATACACTGATAGCATTTAGGGCCATGCAGCTCAGATTTTTGTAAGTTACTCAATGGCTTTAAGCTATCTAATCGCCGGGTTTAATCGTCATATTGTTTTCAGTCATACTTAGTATGTTATTCACATGAGAAGAGATATGGTCTTGACGTTCGCAAAATGCAAATAAAATGCTAATATAATGCTAATAAAAACACAAGTTTTTGCAATACTGACTTCAAGTAGATATGTCAGTCATCAGACTCACACGAGAAGAAGTCTGGTCTTCCTGCGAATTCGATCCCGTGTTTGACGAGGGCTTCTCTGATGGCGTCCTGGTGGTTGATGGCAACGATCCATCTCTCACCAGCCTTGAACCCGAATACGTCACCGTATTGCTTGCTCCATCTTACGAAGACCTCTTCGGGACTAGCTGTCATGGCTTGAGAAAGAAATAAAGTGGGGAAAAACATAATTAAAGGAGAAATTCGAATAAACAGTTCATCAAAAAAGATCAACACATAATGTGAGGTGTCGTAGTCAAGTGGTTTAAACATTTGACTGGAGAAGCGAAGGTCCAGGATTCGAACCCCGGCGTTATACTAGTGTCTCAAGACAAGAAACTCCATTTACCACTCTCTATTTCACATGTTAAGTGGGTACCCGGTAGGATTCAAAAGTGATTGTGGTTTGTTTCGCATTGTGAGTGTCTGCAAAGGCACCTGGATATAGAATGCCCTCCACAGGGAGTGAAAAAGGTGTATACATTGTGTGCCGACAAGACTGACTCCGACAACCGGGATAACAATATTTCTGTAAAGCACTAGACCGAGACATCGGAGACGTATTAGGCGTCATGAAAATCCATAATATTATTATTAATTTTACTTTATAAGCCAAAATAATTCATAGTAAAACATCATTACGATAATTGCGCAAGACAAGTCATTCGCGCGACGCAGAGCTGCGTCAGTAACTGGTATGGTATTTGAAGCGGCATGCTTGTGACGGTGATGTGCCAATTGCAAAATGTGCAATGGCTACATATCATAACTGTACAATCAGCGTATGGACTACTGCCCTTCACAAGCTTCATTAGTTCATGTATGAACGCACACGAAATGGCACCTCCTGTAAAGCCGGTTATGCTTTGCTTGCACGATTCAGTCACATGAAGTCACTGAAGTTGTTTTAATGTTCATATCAATGCTCTTATGACTGCATTTTTGTACTGCATTGGTGGTTCGACTCCCGCCGTGGCACCAATGTCTTTTGGCATGACATCAATCTACAATTGCAACTCTCGACCCAGATTTAGTAAATGTGTAACCGCTAGGAAGGATTTCCCTGAAATGCTAGAGCGCCTGTAATGGCTGCCTTACTAAAACCGGGGTAATAACAGTGGAGCGCCAGGAGCGTCAATTCTGATGGAGTGCTATACAAGAACCCACTACTCTATCTACTTACAGAACACACTACCCAAAATGGGTACTCCACGAGGACCTGGCGGGAATCCCCTAGGGCGACTCGTGCTCCAGACGGCCAGAGACGCTAGAAGCAAGACACCGCATAACGTCAGCGTCATGGCGTCAAGATCAGCGTATTCCAACACAGACTGTACCGTCGTCATCGTTCCGTTTTTTCCAATTATTTCGTGGATGTTAGTGGCACTTCCGTAGGCATGGAATGTGTAGAAAATATAGAAGAAAAAATTGCGCTTTACTAGTAAAGGACTCTGAATTAACCCCACGTCGTTCTGTTCTCAATGACTTTCTGATGGCAAGTAGCCTAACTCACAATTAAAACAAGTCCCAAACGTCATCGCTCTTCAGAAACATCAAATCAAGCGTAAACTCATAAAACGTCGAAATGCAAACATTCACTGCTTCTAGATTTCCAGTTCAGTTTATTTCAGTTGATGAATATCATAGACATCTCTGACCAAGAGAACTTTCCTGATTCGTCACTGGTAGGAGAGTTATTTTTTAAATTCTAAAGCAATCAGTGTTGTGCGCGATTTTGCTCGCTGATGGAAGTCGAGTAAAGGAACGGTACGGTAGTGTCAGGGAGTAGTGCCAATGCATCACACATTTGGAAGCACTTGCAAAACTGACAGCTTGAATATATCGATATCATGAATCACTACTTCACTACTTTACAAAGCATAAGGTCATCGTATATAAACGGACGAGAAATTTTAGCTCGTTGACATGTCTGAGGTCACATAATAATATCATGACCCTTAATTTATGAGTGTTAGTGGTTTGGGTGTTTTAGAAGGCTGTTAACAGTTCACCAGACTCAAACCAAATTACCAACTTATCTTGGCCTCAAATGATGTTATATTAAAAACTTATAAAGGTATAAAGTGCAGTGTGAACATGGCTTGATGATCACTTTCAAAGCAAAATAACAGAAACTTACCCGTCACAGAGAAAACAAAGTTGAGTGAGAACGCTTTCCAGAATTTTCAAATCAACCGCGAACCATGAAATTTTGTAATGCAAACATGCAGTCCAGGGTTTCCTGGCAATTTCACCAACGTCACAAAGGAACGAATTTGAGACCTCGCATGTATGTGTATCAGGGTTGTGTTAGCTCGTACTTTGACACAGCAAGGCTCTCGATCAGTTGCAAGTTGGAACCTCGAAGGAACGAGAGAACAAAGGGGAAAATAAACATTTTGGTTGGGGTTATCTCACGCTGAACTGAATGGGAAGTATTATTATACCAAGAAAGGACTATGACCCTGCCGCTATTCACATCAGAACTCCTCCATTTTCCCTAAAGACGCCTTGCGGAGGCCTGCGGGCGGCTGAGGCGATCTCCTTTTGTCCCTTTTCAACACTCTCAGTAATTGAGTACTTTGAGGTTCCGATAATCTCAAATCAACCCGTTACAATCACGTATTCATTCCCTCTTCGAAAGTGCGCCTGCAGTGTACGTTCGCAAATCTGAAAATGGATAAGAGTATGTAATTTATCTTAAATCTCAATTACCCGTTGTTGGGTCTATTGTATGAACATAGTGTTCTAAAAATTCGAGGTTTCAAGATTCACATTTTTCTTCAGTGTTTATGTGATATGAAGCGTAGGCCTATTTTAAGTGGAGATCAAGATTATAGCATGTTAAAGGGTTAACCTTTTCCTGTTGAAAAAAAAATCAAAACAGCGTGAACCCCTCAGTACTGTTTTTTTTAAATCATAGAATGATAAAGTGACCAGAATTCACTACGATAAAGTTAACCCTTTGACTACCGAATTCCTGTATAGACCTTAAGCATATGACGTCATAATCTCATAGCGCCCTCCCTCAGAGGCTATAGGAATACGCGTAAACGGAGTTGTCAGAGATGCGCCAGCTGCAGAAATGTTGGGGTATATCTTAGATTATTCACTCTATTATAATTATGCTGATGGCACCATTGTTTTAGCTGAATCTGAGAATAATCTCCAAGACGCGTTGAATGTTGTCCATAAATATTGTGACGAATGGTCTTTGAATGTAAATATACAAAAGACTAAAATTGTCGTATTCTCTCGCGGTAAAATCCGCAATACACCCATAATCACTTTCAAACATAAACAGTTAGAGGTTGTAGATGACTACACATACCTTGGTACAGTTTTGAATTATAATAACCGATTCTCGAAAGCCCGGAACAAACAAATAGTTCAGGCACAGAAAGCATTGTTTAGTTTACGATCGAAATCAATCAAGCTTAGTTTGCCAGTTGATATCGAATTGGAATTATTTGAAAAATTAGTACTTCCGATTTTGCTATATGGAAGTGAGCTGTAGGGTCTACAAGATGTTGAAAAATTTCAAACTCGCTATTATAAACGTCTTCTTCATGTGAGCAAATCTACTGCAAACTG
This sequence comes from Echinometra lucunter, assembly GCA_029962745.1. Taxonomy (NCBI): domain Eukaryota; kingdom Metazoa; phylum Echinodermata; class Echinoidea; order Camarodonta; family Echinometridae; genus Echinometra; species Echinometra lucunter. Next base: position 17,726,948 of record CM057170.1, read on the forward strand.
CATGACTTATGGTGAAGTCGGTAAACACAGTATCAAGAAACTTATTGAGTGCAGAATGTTGAACTTTTGGGTGAGAATAATTGTGAGCAAGCCTTCAAAACTGTCCCATGCTGTATACGATATTTTGAAACTGCTATTTGATCTAGAAATTTATCAAAACCCATGGCTAGTAAAAATCAATAATACTTTAGATGAATAAGGCCTTTCCCATCTCTGGTTAGATAACCAGGCACTAAATCCACGATGGCTTAAAGCAACAATAAAAACACGTTTTGACGATATATATTCTCAAAATTGGCATGCGGAAATTTTTTTTCTAATTTATTGTGCTTAAACTATCGCATATTCAAAGAAAAGTGTCATTGTGAATTATCTAATCTAAAATTACCGTACCATTTAAATATAGAATTTCCTTAACGAGATTCCGTTGTGGAAACCATCGTCTGGCAATAACATCTGGACGATATGCTGGTATTGAACGGTCACAAAGAATATGCAATTTATGTAATACAAATAAGTTAGGTGATGAATTTCATTACTTATTTAAGTGCCCTGCTTTTCGTAAAGATAGAGTCAAATACATTGACGATTGCTTCACAAGCCGACCGAATACAATGATAATGAAAAAACTATTTAATTCTTCCAAAATGTCTACATTGATAAGATTATCAAAATTTTGCATTATCATAATGAATAGGTTCAACCAATAAATGAATACTTATTTTAACATTTGGATTGATGCATCCATGTAAATATGTAAATAGTCTTTAAATAAAGGGAAAATAATGAATCGAGCTCATAATTATGATATGAACTTTCCTTCCATTTCTTTTTCTCTTTATTTTTCATAATAATCCAAATTAATTCGCAATTTATTTCCACATACTGGTGCCTTTGTTGCTTACTTTTAAATTAATGTTACCATTGTTGTTTCTATCATTATAATATTATTATCATTAGTAATATCATTATCCTTCTTGTTCTTCTTGTTCTTCTTGTTCTTATTCTTCTCCCTCTTCTCCTCCTCCTCCTCCTTCTTCCTTTTTCCCTTCTTCGTTTTCTCCTTCTTATCCTCCTTCGTCCTCTTCTTTTTGTCAGAGTCGTCATCTCCTTTTTATTTCATTCTGCTTCGTTTATTTTCTTCTTTCCTTTCTACTCCTTCCTTTTCTTATTTTTATCGCTTTCATCTTTTTATTTTCTTATTCTCCTTACTTGTTCTAAGTCTTCTTCCTCTTCTAATTCTACCGGAATACTTTCTTCTTCTTGTTAATAATATTATCATTATTACCATTACCATTTCACTTTTTATTGTAATTAAGTACAGCATCACCTCCGTTAACGGTTGCTCTCATGCTGATATGTAAGTTATGTGATGCCATGGAATAAGAGCCATGGATTTGTTTGTGGATGGTATGAAAGTTTCATCTAAGACTAGGTTGTCAAGTTTGGCCTTTTTTTTTTTTTTTTTTGCTGTAATGGGAGCAATCGCTACCGGAACAGATGTAATATCTCACTACTCTGTAAATATCTTATTGTATATATATATTGTAAATACTTTGTAAATATTTTAAACTGCAAAAAAGAAAATAATTTATTGCTACGTTCTCATGACAGCGTCCCCAATACCCGAATGAGGGTGACATGGGTCGAATAAAATCATTGTCATTGTCATTGTCATTGTCATTGTCATTGTCATTGTCATTGTCAGATCACAAACGCGTGCAATTAAGGCAATGGCCTCAGCCCTTTGCCTCAGCCTCTAAGATGGCGGTGCGATTACGTCACTGCATGAGGTCTATTCTCATAAACATAATACAGGGGTCACCCGGTTCAAGTAGCTAATGGGTTAAAGGATAATTCTAATATTTAAACCTAGCTACAAATTTGATTCATTCCACAGATCCCACCCCACCCAGGGCCTATTTTCTTTGTAAAAAGCTCTTCAAATACAAACTTTACAAATGCAAGAGGACTTATACACTCTAAAAAAGGATTGGTCAAAATAACCACTGTGTTGCTTAATATGTGTCCGACCAAAAACATTGGTGAAGACTGACTAATAATGGTCAGTATTGGTCAGTTAAATGTACCAAAATTTTGGTTGATTTTGACCATTTTTTTCGGTCGGACTCATATTCACCAACACACTGGTTATTTTGACCAATCCTTTTTTAGAGTGTAGAATATGTGTAGCGTTTTTATATACTGTAAAGAAGAGGACTGAGGACGACAAGAACAAGAGAATGAACATTCTTTTATATACAAAGAACTGGAAGTTAAAAAGTAAGGGCTCTCTCTTGTGAGGACATAGAGAATGACGAGAAGCGATGAGTTAATTCGAACGAAAGAGGGAGCCTGGCTGTTTCGTATGATTATCACGTTGATCAGTTGATGAAGTACTGTCAGATCATAATTATTCAGATACATTGATTTTTAAGGGGGTTCTTTTCATACTTTTTTTTTTTTTAATGAAGGTGACCTTGGTTGAAACACAATGAAAAATTACAAATTTATGACAGTATGTGAAAATAGACGAAATTAATGTCAAAGTCCATGTGGGTTTGTTTTTGTTTTTGTTTTGCTCTCTCTCTCTCTCTCTCTCTCTCTCTCTTTCTCACACACTTATGTTATTTATTCCGGTTTGATTTTACATAACCAACATTCATGTTTCCATGGTATAATGATAGAAGGACATTCAAAGATATCATTTTTAAAAGAAATCTTCACAATTAATAAAAACATCTTTTTGTGCTATCAAACTTTGCAGTCAAGATAGTGAAAACATTTCAACGGTCATGATTTAAGAATTTCTTGTTTTTGACCGTCTCGGATCCTTTTCTCTCTCTCTCTTTCTCTCTCTCTCTCCTAGCCCTCTCTTGTCTTCGCTGCCTTGTCTCAATTTTTCTTCTTTCTTCCCCATTTCACCTCGAACCTTTCTCTACTGTTCTGTCTCTCTCCACTTACCCTTCTCTCTTCCCTCTCCAGCATGTGATCACTCTGTTTCTCTTTCTCTTTCCCCCTCTCTCTGTAACACCCCGAGACACCATCTATTTTATCATTATTCCTTGCCTTCTCTCCCTCTATTTCTTCCCTCTCTCTCTCTTCGTCAGAATCCATTTCACCGTTGTCCAACATTATTAATGCACCCATTCCTTCGCAATCCCCCTTCCCCTCTCTCCCTTTCCCTCTCCCCCTCCCTCTCCCTCTTCTCCATTTCTCAGTCTCTGCCACCCACTCCAAAATTATTCCCTTCTTTTTCTTTCTCTCTCTCTCTCTCTCAGTCTCTGCCACTCACTCCAAGATTATTCCCTTCTTTTCTCTCTCTCTATCTCAGTCTCTGCCACTTACTCCAAGATTATTCCCTTCTTCTCTCTCTCTCTCTCTCTCTCTCGGTCTCTGCCACTTACTCCAAGATTATTCCCTTCTTCTCTCTCTCTCTCTCTCTCTCAGTCTCTGCCACTCACTCCAAAATTATTCCCTTCTTTGTCTCTCTCTCTCTCTCTGTCTCTGCCACTCACTCCAAGATTATTCCCTTCTTTTTCTTTCTCTCTCTCTCTCTCTCTCTCTCTCTCTCAGTCTCTGCCACTCACTCCAAGATTATTCCCTTCTTTCTCTCTCTCTCTCTCTCAGTCTCTGCCACTTACTCCAAGATTATTCCCTTCTTCTCTCTCTCTATCTCAGTCTCTGCCACTTACTCCAAAATTATTCCCTTCTTTGTCTCTCTCTCTCTCTCTCTGTCTCTGCCACTCACTCCAAGATTATTCCCTTCTTTCTCTCTCTCTCTCTCTCTCTCTCTCTCTCTCAGTCTCTGCCACTTACTCCAAGATTATTCCCTTCTTTTCTCTCTCTCTATCTCAGTCTCTGCCACTTACTCCAAGATTATTCCCTTCTTTTCTCTCTCTCTCTCTCTCAGTCTCTGCCACTCACTCCAAAATTATTCCCTTCTTTGTCTCTCTCTCTCTCTCTCTATCTCTGCCACTCACTCCAAGATTATTCCCTTCTTTCTCTCTCTCTCTCTCTCTCTCTCTCTCTCTCAGTCTCTGCCACTCACTCCAAGATTATTCCCTTCTTCGCTCTCTCTCTCTGCCACTCACTCCAAGATTATTCCCTTCTTTTCTCTCTCTCTCTCTCCCTGCCCCCTTTCCGTTCTTTATTTCTCACTCTCTGCCACTCACTCCAAGATTATTCGCTTCTTTTCTCACTCCCTTTACTCTCTCTCCCCCTCTCCCCCTCTCTGTCTGTCTCTCACTCTCTTGATCTCTTCCATGTACTTGATTTCCCCTGTAGAGCCTTCTCTATCTTATCGCTTCTTTCGCACCAGTTTAACCCCTCTCCCCTTTCTCCCCCCCCCCCCCCCCCCCCCCCCCCTCAATATTATGTGCACAATTCCTTTACACGTTTATTCTTTCTTTCTTTAGAGTGAGGATAAAGCATATATTAAGAAAATCAGGAGAAAGCCTAGGGCATTCGTCCATGGAACGTCTATTATATTAAGAAGTACTAAAGCCCTTTCAGCCATCTCGTGAAAGAACTGAAGAAAAATCTGCGAAAAAGACGACTAAATAAAAGGGGCTAAGCATGAGTAAATAGAGAAAATATCTGAAGGCCTCCCTTTGTGGGTGATAGTTTCAGGGGCGAGAGTGTTGTCATTTATCTTCCACATAATGTGACAGCATAGCACGTACATTTGGAATCAGCTGGAAGAAACTACTGAGTAATAAGGTGAGTTTTTTTTTCTTTTTGCTCTAAAGTACCTTATCTAATTCTGTATTGGAACTAAAGAACATTGGTCGTCTTCAACAAAACCAAATCCTAATAGATGTTCTTTTGTATAAATTGCTCCGTGGAGTAATTTGTACTGAAATTACTTAATCTTTAACAAAAGCGTTGTGATTCTGGGTTTTATAAATATATCTTTAGTTTCCTTTTTTGAGAATTCAAACTCATTTTGACCATCCCGAATTTTTAAAGTGTATGAACGTTGCAAGTCTGTTTATAAAATGATCGTAGACCTTTCTTGATGATACGTCTTTCAGTAGGATCGTATTTTCAGATATCTTTAAAGTAATATTAAAATCTCGTACATCTACTGAGTAGTAGTTGTCTGATCCCCATCAAATTTCCAGCTCTTTAAAATAACATTACACATTTCCCAAATCTTAGCTATGTTATCACTACATAGACCTAAATTCTGAAAGTATGCCAGTGGTCTGATTTGATTCTTATCGAGAATGTGATCAACTAAATAAATATTTTTCTTATACAATTCTTCATGAAAAATCTTTTTATTTTTATGAAGGTATTTTTTATTATTGAAAATTATTGGATTAGTTTTCCCTTCTTGAAAATTACAGCTCTCCATATCCTGCAATGCTTTTAACATTTCTAAATAAAATATTGGTGCTTTGATTGTAAGTAATTTCATATCATAATTGCAAAGGGAAACAAATCTTCCCCAACCGTCCTAAAGATATGATCAAAATACAATTTCCATCCCATATTCCTTTCTCCATACAGAAGTCTCTTTAGCCACATAAGCCTTTGGGTTTTCACAAATAATTCCAAATCAATCATTCTCAAACCTCCATCACCATAATCTTGGTAACAGATCGCTCTTTTAATACGATCTTACCCATTCCATATAAATTCAAAGCATAACTTTTTAATTTCAGCTACCACCCATTTGGGAACAACTAAAGCCGAAGAAACGTAATTCAGTTTGGAGAGAGCAAAAGTTTTAAGTAAATGAATTTTCCCTATAATGGTCAGATCCCTTTGCTTCCACCAACCCAGAAGCCTTTTAATTTACTTAGTATCTCTTTGTAGTTAAGTTCCTCCCTAATGTTAATATCCAATGAAAAATAAACTCCTAAAATTTTCATTTCTGTCACTCTATTGCCCATGGGAAGTGTTTGCGAACCCTCATTGCTTTCCCCTAACCTCATGACATTTTTTTTCAATATTAACTTTTAGCCCACTTGATTAAAAAAAAGCCTGAAAAATATCCTTTATTCTCATAATTGAATTTTTATTTTTAACAAATAAAGTCATGTCATCAGCGTACAAGACTTGTCGAATTTCGAAATCACCAAACTCTATACCTTTGATCACGTTATCGTTTCTTATTGTGTGTGTGCTAATATCTCAATTACTAGGAGGAACAAATAAGGAGAAAGTGGGTCACCTTGCCTTACCCCTCGCTTAATATCAAAATACCCGGTCGAGACACCTCCATTCATCACACAACTACTTATTCCATTGTACATTGTTTTAACCCATGAACAAAAAGACGGACCAAAACCAAATGATTCTAGAGCTTTGAAAAGGAAATTGTGAGAAACAGAGTCAAACGCCTTTTCAAAATCAACTGCTATTAAGAAAATATTCTCCTCATTACTATTAATACTACGAGAAATCATATCATCTATCAAACGTATTGCTTTTCCAATATATCTATTTTTCATATAACTTGATCTAAATGAATAATTTCATCTAAAACATCTATTATTCGGGTTGCCATAACCTTTGCAAGTATCTTATAGTCTGCATTTAATAATGTGATCGGTCTATAATTTTTGATATATAATGTTTTTTTTTTTTCTTCTTTTCTATCAAAGTGATTACACCTTGTTTCTGAGATGTCGACAGTCTTCCTGTATCAACAGCTTCATTAAAAACCTCAACCAACAGCTTTCCTATCAATGGCCAAAACGTTAGATAAAATTCGACTGTGAATCCATCATTTCCAGGAGATTCATTCGTTTTCATACTCTTTAACGCTTTATAACATTCATCTATAGTGACTTTCCCCTCACAAGAAATTTTGCTTACATTGTCTAATTTGGGGATGTTCTTACACATGTTGTCAATGAATACATCTCCTGTCAATGATTTTTCAGTATACAAATTGCCATAAAAGTAACGAATTATTTGCATTATAACATTTTTCTTTTTTGTTATTTCCCCTTTCTCATTGTACAGTTACCTTATAATTGTTTTCTTTTTGTTCCACTGAAGTAACTGCTCAAAATATTCTTTATTCTGTTCACCTTCTTCATACCAAGCTGCTCTTGACCTAACTTTAAGTCCCTCTACACTGTTATTATACAATTTCTTTAGCTGACTCTTTTTATTGTCAATATCATTAATAATTGTAGAACTTTCAGAAGAGGTCACCAAATCTTTCTCCAGTGTTTTTATGTCATTTTCAAGTTGTTCTATAAAAGTCCTTTTCTCTTTCGATTTCTTCCTTAAAAACTTCATTGCAAAACTTCTCATTTTCATTTTTAGAAAATCCCCAAAAGACGATTTAGATTCGAATTCCTTTAACCACTTACTTTCTACAGCTCGTATTTCCTCTGACATTCCTTGAACAAAATCTCTATCCAAGCATAGACTGTTATTGAATTTCCAATACGACCTTTCTTAATATCAAAATAACCAGTGGAGAGACCTCCATTCATAACACAACTACTAATTCCAGTAATTGTTACAGTGAAAAATTACATCATCTATCAAACGTATAGCTTCACCAATGTGTCTTTCATTTATATAGCCAACTTGATCAGGAGAAATAATGTCATTCAAAACGTCCTTTATTCGTTTTGCCATTATCTTTGCGATTATCTTATAGTCAGTGTTTAACAATGTAATTGGTCTATAGTTTTAAGTATATAAAGGATTTTTATCATCTTTTTCAATTAATGTTATAACACCTTGTTTTTGAGAGGTCGATAAACAACTCTTTTCAAATGCTTCGTTTAAGACATCTACCAGTAACCCTCCTAAAAGCGGCCAAAAAGTAAGATAAAATTCTACAGTAAACCCGTCGTTTCCAGGAGATTTGTTAAGTTTCATACTTTGTACAACGTCGTATACAGATACAGATACACACACGCACACGCACACAAACACACCCACACATATACACCCGAATGCACAGCACCGGCGTAAACCCACTTTGAGGAGGGGGGGGGGATGATTGACCTTTTTGCCGATTTTTTTTTTCTGTCGAACTTACACTTAAGTATAAACACACGCCCTGATCCACCTGCACAGACCCCCTTACACACATTTTAATTTTTATCTTGCGAGCGAGCTAGCCAAAAATTACCACTTTTCTGGTTTTCAATCGCATTTTCAAATATAAGTTCTATGATATGATGAGTGGGCGAAGCGAGCGAGCCCAAAATAACCACTCTTCTGGTTTTCCATCGCACTATTTTCAAACAAAAAATCTACAATATGAGCGAGCCAAGTGAGCGAGCCAAAAATAAGCGTTTTTCTGGTTTTAAATCGCATTTTCAAGTAGAAGTTCTAACATATGATGATTGTTTGTGACAGATTATTAAAAATTTTACTAACGATTAATTCAAATATCATTTCTTCCTTAAAAAGTGTGGGGGGGGGATATTTTTACACGCCATCCCCCCTCTCAAAAAAGTGGGGGATATATCCCCCCATCCCCTCGGGATTTACGCCAGTGATGCACAGACATAAATAGAAGATGTACGCACCGTGACAAACGAATATAGAATATGGACTGACACACATTATTGCATATTTGCATCACGCTATTTATCTTTTTTTTATTTTGTTGTTACACCACTTCAGAAAACTGTGACAGCACCGAAATTACCCAAAAGTAATATAAATAACTACATAAATCAGAATAATGATCGATATAGTTATGATAGTAATCATTATTTCAGTCACATTAACGATGATGATGGTGATAACTGTTATTATTATCATAGGCATAATCATAATAATACATTACTAATTATAATAATAATAATCATAATCATAATTATTATTATTATTATTATTATTTTTATTATTATTATTATTATTATTGTTGTTGTTGTTGTTGTTGTTATTGTTGCTGTTATAATGATAATTGTTATTATCATTATCGCTGTTCATATCATTTCTAAACATGTTAATTCAGTTTAATTATAAGCAAACATCCTTCCCTAAAACCTGGGGGGATGATTGTACATGCCATCCCCCCCCCCCCCCCCCCCCCGCTGTCTACGCCCCTGGTACATAGGAAATATTTGTTTTGACAATGACTTCTATCGATACATAAAAATATAGCTAAAGAGCGTTCACATTGATCAAATAAAGGTCTGTCATAAAGTTGGAGAAAAGACCCACACGAGCCTTGAAGTTAGTGGGGACGCTTGTAAATTGTACTTTACAACACGTCCGTAGTGCAAGGTTATAGATATTAAACCTCGCACACGACTATGGGTGAGCTCAGCGCAGGCTCAGGCAAGCATGGGAGACGAGTCATGGAAGGATTGGGAAGAGTCTTAGACATGCTACGACTGAAAACAAATAGAGAAGGCAAATCACTAAAAAAGAAAATTATTTTTAATAAATAATATATGGAGGTAGCTAGGCATTAATGCACATGATTGCATGTTGTTGTTGGGTTTTTTTCACTGAGAAAGAGTGAAAGTGAACTACAATATATCTTTTTCTTTAAAAAAAGAAGAAGAGAGAATTGGGGGGGGGGTGAATTACCAAACTTAGTATACATAATTATATACACCACAGTTATCTTTGCAATCTGTTATCCTAAACATCAATTATGTCAGTAAAGGTTATACGAACTCGATGATGACTATCACCAAGGAAGTAAGTCGAGTTCAACTACCGTCCCAGGCCGAGAGCGATGATGTGTTCATTTCTGAAGAAGAGGAGGCGCTCAAGGCCAGAGGGGTCGAGCAAAAACTCTTTGCTGCGATCGACCAGGGCGAATTATTAAAGGTACGTGCACCGCAATAGAAATTGATAACCATAAACACATGATAAATAAGGAAAACGAGTGAAAAGCAAAGAAAACAAAATAAAACAAACGGAAACAAACTGTCTTCTCCAAGGTGGAGCGTGAAGGAAATTTTTTTTTCTTCGTATTTTTCATCATTATGAACTCAGTGGAATCATTTTGATAAAAAAAGAAGCTCTAATGAAGCAGTCCTCAGTGATAAGGATCTTTTACCTGTTCAGGTATCGTGATATAATAGTAATAGTAGTATATTCATTGCTTTAAATGTAATATCATGTGTATGATCACAAATGCTTTTTCATGAAGCACTCACGAAAGAATATTAATTACTGTTGATTGTTATCATTCTGCTTCCCCATAGGTGGACGATCTGTTAAAGGAAATATCAGCTAAAAGATCTACCTTGGACTTCCGGGATGAGGACGGTTTGAATACCTACTCACATGCCATCACCGAAGGATTTGCACGTAAGATAGTATTTATTAATTCACTGCCAGGGGCGGCACTAAAGGGGGGCAGGGGGGCTACCGCCCCTATGATTTTCAAGTGATCAAAAAAAAAAAGGAAAAAAAAGGATAGAGAGGAGGAGGAGGAGGAGGAAGAAAAAAGAGTATGGGAAAAGAGATGACTGGGTCATGCAACTATATAATACCCTATTTTTCATTTAAAACGTAAATCAATTTACCTATGGGTCATCTTGCTCCCTGCCATCAAAATACCATAGCGCCGCCCCTGTTTACTGCAATCAATTTATTGCCTTCCCTATATTGATGGATGACACGATTTGTTTGATTAATATGTCGCACTAGGAATGGCAGTTAATTTTTCTCGGATCGTGGAATGTTGTAAGAATAATCGAGCAGATTATGTAGACATGAGTACATTGTTACTCTTCTAAAACTTGCTGTAGCACACCTGACATGTTCAAGTCATTATTTTTCACAGAGAGGGGGGATTGGGAAAGGGGAGGGGAGAGAGGGGAAAGGGGAGAGGCGGAGGAGGAGGAGGAGGAGGGGGCGGGGGGGGGGAGGGATGGGGATGGGGAGATTAGCGGTAAGACACTATTTTACCACTTTCGAAATGTAGACAAGTTGTTTTACTACCTTTATGACCCTAAAAAATTACAGTACTAAACTGTTTATTCTACGGTATTACGCCGCATGAACATGATGAATGAAGGAAACTGTATTCAGTATGTTCACCCAGGCCAGTCCGTGTCACATGTACCAGAAGTTGTGCATGTGTCGTCCCTGGACTAACGTTCTTTTACAAAGCGTACAAGGTTAAAATGTTTCGAAGAAATACCATTTACTTCAAAGGGAGCGATCGAGCTCATGTTCGAAAGAAGAGAGAGAGACAGAGAGACAGAGAGAGACAGACAGAGAGACAGAGAAAGAGAGAGAGAGAGAGGGAGATGGATATAGAAAACGACAAGGAGAGGAAGAGGTGGGGGTAGAGAGAGAAAGGGAGAGAGAGAGAAAAAAAACACGAGGAAACTCGTCGTTAGCATGTGATTAAAATACATGTATATGTCTTATACTAGAAGAAAAATGTATATAAAATAGAAGCAGGGGCGGCGCAACGGTATTTCGATAGGGCGGAAGTATTTTTTTGGTTCTGAGCCTTGGGTCACAGGTGATTTTTTTTTAAAGTTTTAAATGAACAACTTAGGGCTATTTTATAGTTGCATGACCCTGCCCCCTCTTCCCAAATACTCTTCTATCTTCTTTCCTTCTTCTTCCTCTCCTCCTTCTCCTCCTTCTTTTTCTTTTTTCTTCTTTTTCTTCTTCTTCTTCTTCTTCTTCTTCTTCTTCTTCTTCTTCTTTTTCTTCTTCTTCTTCTCTTTGTTTTGATCACCTTGAAAATCATAGAGGGCAGCCGCCCCTGCCCTCCCTATAGCACAGCCCCTAAATAGAAGGATGATATAGGAGGGGGAGGAAAGGAAGGAAGGAACTAAAAGTAAAACTAGTAAAGATGGATAAAGTATAGATACAGAATAGGAGAGACCGAGAGAGAGACACTATCAGATAAAGGGAAAGACAATAAGGAAATGGTAAAAAGTAATTCAATTTAATTTAATTCAATTCATTTCGGTTTTATTTCCACGTCAATGTAATTAGTACGAACTGTGAATTGTTATTCAACTTCACTACATTCTGATTTTTTTAAAGCAAAAACCCACACAGAAAAAGCAAACAGACAAACAAACAAAAAAACCCCAAAACTCACGCACCTCACAAAAACAAATAAACAAGCAGAAGATGTGAGATACTAAAATGCATGATAAACTAAACAAGGTTTAAGAGAACGCAATTATGTTTTGGGTGTTGTGGCGTTTAGGGCATCCTATGATTTGAGTGTACGTTTTTGAAAATAATTAAAGAAATTATTCCAAGTTTTTCCAGAACCTTTTCTCCCTTTTTGTCTTTATTTTATACGACTGTATTTTATCACACAGTGTAGTTTTTCTAAAAACTGATTTGACTAATTTCAATTTTGAATAAATAACAGAATAATCATATTAACAAACAGGACAAATTATCTATTTTATGAATAAAGAAATAAATGGGTAACTGAATACTACGATAAAGCCATTAATAATAATAAAAAAGTAATATTAATAAATGAATAAACAGATAAAAGAATAAATAGATAAATAAATGAATTCATTTCAAGTCAATTCAAATCAACGATACATTTATTCAAATCAGATCTCTCAAGACAAGACGAAGTTACATAGTACATGACACTTAATACACAATGATCTGATAAGAAGGACAAGACCCGAGAAGTTACATAACATATGTAACTAAATGAATGAATAAATGAAAAAGATAAATGAATGATTAGATAATGATATACACTATACACATGAATAAATGAATAAATACATGAATACATACATGAATATATAGATAAATAAATGAGCGAATGAAAAAACAAATATAATTTTTCTTGTTTTCCAACAGCTGTAATAGAAATATTGCTCCGTTACAATGTCCCTCTCGGTGATGCTCTGCTTAGGGCGTGTGCCGCATCTTTCGAAGAGGCAGTCAAGATTATCGTTAAGCACGCCAAGAAACTCTCTGATAAGGTAAGAAACTGGATTTATCCGATGTTTACATGAGGGGGATCCGGAAACCTTGTGGACGCTTGATTTGATAAATTGTTGAATTTGGATGTCTCTGTTGTATAAAATATATTCAGAAGGATAAAAAAAAATAGCCAGGAATATAAAGGTTTTGAATTATAAGATGTTATTATCAAGATATCTGTCACCGAATTCCGCCATTTGCAAAACCGTACCTGGGCCCCGTAACACAAAGATTTGCAATCAATCGCAAAGTTGTAATAGCCAATCAAGACCATTGTTTCATGCGCATCTCGTTCAAAAAGGTGACCCTGGACCATTCAGAACGGTTGTTTTGAATTTGCGATTAATCGCAAACCTTTTGTGTTACGGGCCCCTGGGTATGCTATTGTGTAACACTGCAATCTGTGGCGGTAAAAAAAGGGTCTGGCATTTCCGGTCAGTTGTATTTTCACTTTTTGTGAATGATGATGCTTTTGAAGAGCATTTTGCAGGGCCTATTACATACACGAAGGCATGTAGGGCCATGCAGCTCTGATTTTTAAAAAGTTACTCCATGGCTTCAAGGCAGCGCCTGTTGGTGGAAGGGAGGACATTAATTTTTCACAAAAGAAGATTGAAAAATACGAGGGAGAGAATGAACTTTAATGCTTGCAAAATGAAAAAAAAAAATGTAAAAATGTCTTAACACGGGGAAGGGGAGGAGGTTTGAGCAAGACCTTTTCCCCTCATTTGCATTATTTTGTTCAGCACTCATATATCTGTGGGATGACTCTTTCTAATCGACACAGTGAAAATAGAGGAATACTAAAAATAATCGAAAGGTGTCCTTCAAGCGAGTATTTCAGACCTTCTTCAAAGAGTTTAACATTCGGAGTGAGAGAGTAGATGGATATAACTGTAGTTCCTTTCTAGTCCTGGAGATTCTATAAAGCATTTTTTTTCCCCCAAATGATTTTAGGAGAGACGAAGCATTATTGAGTGTTGCTGTGAGAACGACGACTTCCCACTTGCAATGACCCCGCTCAAGATGGCCGCCATTCGAAACAACTTCGTCATTGTTCAGGTAAAAAATTTACACATTTCCCTTTGCGACATCTTTCAGACTTCAGTCATAATTTGTACGATTGTATCCTAACGCAACGCTTAAAATAAAGTTTATAGATCTGTATATTATGTACCCGATTTCCATTCAGGGGCGTCAATCCTTTTTACATTTTGGGGACGCTCTAAAAAAGGGGGGGGTCCTCAGCTTAGGATTTTTTTCAGGGGGGGGGGGGCTTTGGGGGAGGCGACATACACCAAAAATTGGACGAAAGGAAAAAAAGGGTCCTCAGCTTGATTTTTTTGGGGGGGACATACCCTATTGTGTCCCCCACCTTAAAATTTATAGGTAGGCCTATACGACGTGTGCCCCTGTCCCCCTCCCCCGATTGACGCCCATGTTTCCATTATATACTTTAGGCGGATAAAGGTTTCGACCTTGGGCAAAACGCCTGTCATGTCATATTCAAAGGTTAGGACCAAGCGTGAAATTGGTACTAACCTTTGAAAAATGAATATAAAACTATATGCACTAGTCTCTTCCGAAGGACCAAATTTTGTGACGTCGGAACACCAGTGTTATCAAGAATTCCTCAAACCTTCATTGAACAAAACTTTTCAGAGCTTCTTTTACATCTTCTTTAACATTTCCAGCTTTTACTCAAAGCTGGAGCGGAGAGGATCCAAGAACCGAAGTTGGAGGGTCTAGCTGAGGCCACCCTCTCCGTGGTTGTGGAGTACTTGGATATTTACAGGTAACATAGATCAGAATCCTGTTACTGCATTCCGTTTATCGCACACGGTGCGTTATTTTGCTGACGTAGTGCTGCGCCAGCGATTTACGCGGTATGTGCGGACGCGCCATTTGAGAGTGACAATACGTAATCACCATTCTAAACATTGTTTTGAATTATATTTTGGCGTATGCAAGGGTGTCTGTCAGAGGATTTTTTTAGCACAGGTAGGCCTAAGTCTTTTTGTACGAAAGACATCAACATTTACCCTTAAGAAAATATCTTTAAGACGATATCATTTACGAAGATCTGACATCGCCCTTCAGACTATTCTTTTCTAGGAAGGTTATCCTAGATCTAATTCAACGCAGAAAGTAATAAACTTTCTTACATATTGTGCGCGTAGTGAACACTAATGCGTAGAATTTGTATTTTGTTACTGATATTGCCTCTATGTAACTGATAGAAAATATTATATATATCATGAAAACTGCAAAATACATTTATTTTCTTCATAGCGACTAAGATTTGTAATTATGTTCTTTCCAAAAGTCATTTTCATTACATACTTTGTGATTGCATTATAAGTCTACTGCTTGGCACACAGACGGCTTTCATACATTTTAAAAAATATAAACACGAAATAATGTAGACCTACATATTGTTGACACTTTAACACACAGAGCGCTGTCAAGCCCAGCATATCTAGGCCTGGCCCACTCCAATGCCCTCGGCAACGCCTTCAAACTCACCGGCAGGCTAAGGAAGATAGCCGGGTCGTGGGAGGCAGTCAACAAGGAGTTCTATGACCTCGCCGACCAGGTCGAAAAGTTTGCGGCCTCCTTGCTCGATCACATCGCTAACTCGTACGAGGTAATATTGGTAAACTTTATCCATCATATGGGAACACTAGCATTCCACCCCAGTGAGGGTGCGAAGTTGCATTTCATATCAGGACAAATTTAAGGAATTTTGCAATTTTGTGTCGCATACTTTATATCGGTAATTGTGGAACCCTATATAGACCAATTTCACCTCCGCTCTATCTATTTGGCCCTCTATCGGCGACGCCATTGCAGCGGTGGGCAAGCGCGCTGACCGCGATTGGCTCTGTGTACAAAATGAATGTAAGATATGACATATGCCCTAATATTGTTCCATTTACTTTATTCTAGATCAATAAAATAAAGCATGGATACATGGGTTCCATGGCCATATCTGACAGATGAAGGTATGATGTATTTTTGTACTTTCGATAGTTTTTCAACTTAGTTTTGTCAGTATAAGTTCGATTGCAGCATAGAAGCCGTAGTAAACGGGAGCCCTCAATCTTACCTTGTTTACAAAGTCATGTTTTCACTCATTAAATTTTACGCCAAAGTACATAATGATAATGTTTCTTGACTTCAAAGTCCTTTCTGTTAATATTTTTACCCACTTCGCATTGCTTACGGAAACCTGTGCAGGGAGTACGGCTTCTCACACAAACAGGCTTCATGAGTCAAAAGCGAGTGAATTTCGCACTCAGTTATCTTCCAATTTTTAAACTTTCTCCAATTCTTGTGGCATTCGAGCACCGCACAGCTGCGACCTGAACTTTCCTGACAATTTCCCATTGCAAATATTAAAAGAAATCTGCATATATTGGTCAAAAATTGAACGAATGTACATAACGCGCTATTGACTTGTGTACTATAAAAGTTGGAGCGCCCACCGCAGTATGTCGAACTGTGTCGAACAGTCTGCTGCCCTTTTGCGTTGTGAAATTGGTCTATACACTAAGTGACAGATAGAATCACCACTTATATCGTCTGACGATTAAATCTCTAGTAAGGCTTTCAACTGGATACAATTGCCAAATATGCTCTGACCTACGATACTGTAAGCAACGTTTGTGTCATAAGGTCAACCATTTTTCAATTGGTAAACTTGATCCATCACATGGGAACATTCTACAGCACTCCAGCCCCTAGTCCACTGCCTGGACTGTTCTCTTTGATCCGTACGCACACATATCAGCGCACACCATGGCTATATATATGTACACAAATAAAGTGCACGTACGGACACAGAGCCTGAGGGAAGGTGAATTCGTGGGGTAAGTGACTTCGTGGGGAGATACCACATCAGCGCGCGCGCACGCATGTTCGGGAATTGGTGACAGTTTAAAACGACCAGCAGCTGGTCTATCCAGCCCCCAGCGAGAGTGTAAAATGCCAATTTTTAACATACTATAGTTTGCAATGATTCCGAAACATTTTTCCTTTCGTATTTCAGCTTGGAACACTTTTCAGGCAGAGTGATAACCCGGAAGTAGTCCATGCCGTTTCACAGGTGCAGACGGCTGTTGAGTTTGATCAAAAAGCTGTAAGTTATCGAAGTTTTCTCTGATTTGGTTTGGGAAACTAATCATCGGCATATATAGCAAACCAGTTATCACCCGGTACCTACACGTCTTTTCATAACTGTTAAAGCCATTGAGTAACTTTCAGAAATCTAAGCTGCATGTCCCTACATAGTATCAGTGTATGTGATATTGTGTAAATATGAAGAATGAAAAATGCACTTCAAAAGCACCATCATGTGCTTCATAAAAAGTGAAAATCTACAAGTGACTGGAAATGCCATACCTTTCTACCCCATAGACTGCAGTACATTTCCAGGTTGGTTTCGCAAATGGCGGGAGTTAGTGTTAGATATCTTGATAATAACATTTTACATTTAAAGAAAATCTTTATAATCCTGGCTGTTTGTTTATCCTTCTGAACTTCTTTATACCAGTGCAACAAAGACATCACAATGCAACAAAGTTACAGGATCCCTTTACTGGAAATCTTTCAAATTGGAGTTAACAAAAATATCCCCCAAACGCATGAGACATTTTTATCATCAATTTGTCCTGTGCATGAAAGTGATTTATTCACGATCCAGAAAGCATTGTCCTCGAAATATCATTAGTAGTAGACTATACTAATTTCTGCAGTGTATGGAGCTGTTTTGATGTCGATGATGTTGTTGTTGTGGATAATTGCAATAAAAGCACCCCGAAAATTATCATCATTATCATAAGAGTGGTAATAACATTGAAAACAGTGATATTACATGAAAATTTTACATCCCTTTATACATTTTTTCTTCAGTTTGTCGCCCACGCCTACACGCAGACGATCATGTCGATCAACTTTTACCGGAACCTTGATGTCCACTCCAAGATGTTTGGCTTCTTGAGTCTTCTCTCCATATTTGGTTATCCTTTCATCTGCCTGGCGTATCTTCTCGTACAGCATCCACGCCTCGAAGCTTTCCTTTCCATACCGTGAGAGCTTCTACATTCATGACAATGGTTCCTTATATCTACGGCCCCTATTTTCATGAATATAATTGTTAAATCGTGTTCAGGTTCGACCAAATGTAGATTCATCCGGAGCAAAGAATCAGCATCTTTACTCCATACAAATCCCTGCTGTTCTGTACAAAAATGAAATTAAATAAATAAAGCCATACAATGAATGTGAGACTAATGATTTCATAAGGCAACGTGTTTTTGGGTGTTTTTTGTGTGTTTTTTTTTTTGTTGTATTGTTTGTTTATGCAGTTTCAGAATTGTGATCTTTTTTTAATGGATTGAAGTTGATGGCGTTTGTTTTTCGGCATAAATCTGTGATCTACATTATTATACCCAACTAGCCAGGGCTCACACCCGGCCTCTGCTCATACATTAGAGGGTCTGGAGAAAACTATGGTGCCCGTGAATAGACTGCGATCATTTTCCTGTGGGGGCACTATAGGGGGATGCACTTGCAGTTTGGTAATGACACAGACATGGACGTAAATCGGGGGGGGGGGGCATCTCCCCTATTTCTAGGGGTGGGGCACAATAGGATATGTCCCCATGTTGTTGTTTGTTTTTAAGACACCTGATAAAGCCAATGGGATATGTCCCCAATGATCTTAGAAAAAAAGACACCCGAGAAAAAAATTTTAGCAAATTTTTGCGTATTTCTCATTCTCAGCGAATTTTGGGGTACGCCCTCCAAATTCAAGCTGATCGAGGACCTTTTATATTTGCTTTTGTCAGCAAACTGCAGGGGAGCATTTCGTGAAGAGTTTTGTCGGTGATTTTCACCGACTAATTTGCTTTCAGCCAATCAGATGCAAGGATTTTCAGTAGCTTATAACATTTGTCGGTGATTTTCACCGACAAAACTCTTCATGAAACGCTCCCCTGGTGTATGTCCCACCCCTAAGGAAAAAAATGTATCTCCTGGTGTAAATGCAGAGGAATGGTAGAAAGACAATAATGATACGTTTGTGTGATTTTTTCCTCTCCCTTTTCAGACACATCAAGTTGTGTATGTCCTTTGGATCCGACCTAGCATTCCTTGCTCTCTACGCAGTGGTGTGCTTCACCGCAGATCGCAGGGCATTGGGTATCATCACCATCCTGATTGTCATATTTTGTGTTGGTAAGAAATATCCGATCAAAGTCAAATCAGATCCAATCGATTCAAACTAAGGTGAAGCCAATCCAATCCAATCTAATCACTTCAAAACAAATGAATTCAGTACAGATCTATCAGCGGATTTTTTTTTTTTTTGCACGGGGGAGGGGGCGCTGGTGGCATCCCCTTTATGTAGGAGGCACAGGAGGCGGTTTTGTGCTGTTTTGTTTTTGTTTCGATTTTTGGGGGGCACCTGGGGGAACATGAAACTTGAGGGTGGGGTGGGGGGACGTGCCCCCACCCCGCCCCCTCCATTTCTACACCGATGATAGTTATTAGATCCGAAATTAGGGATTGTGATCTAGTACCCCCAGTTCGATCCTTTATGTCCTTGTTCGCTGATTAACTCTATCATAAGATGGACATCATCATCATCATCATCATCATCATCATCATCATCATCATCATCGTCATCAAGCACCACCATCATTATCCTTAATACTAAATCTTCTTTTTTATTTGTAGCGATATGTTGGAAGCATATTCGTGAGATCATGAAATACGGCATTGGAGACTTTCTTCATGACAGCATGAACATATTAGAGTTGATCATCATCATCCTGAGCTTCACTCTGGCGATGTGTGCATTCATGAATGTCCTCGGGGTAAGTTTTCTTCTACTTTTAAAAAATCTTCTCACTCTCTTCAATCTTCTTCACATTTAACTTTGTTATACATTCCTTTCTCCCTTTGTCCGGATAGTATCATGTTTCTCCCGTGTTTATTCTTTTTTTTTTTGGGGGGGGGGCATTTTTATTTCTTCCTTTCTGTTTTCTACTCATCTCTCTTTTTCTTATTATCATTATTCTTTTTCTTCGTCTTCTTCTTCTTTTTCTTCATCTTTTTCTTCTTCTTGTTTAATATGTGCACTCATTTCGGTTCTCGTCCTTCTTCTTCTTCTTCTTCTTCTTCTTCTTCTTCTTCTTCTTCTTCCTCCTCCTCCTCCTCTCCTTCTTCTTCTTCTTTATCTTTTTCTTCATCTTTTTCTTCTTATTGTTTCATATGTGCGCTCATTTCGGTTCTCGTCCTTCTTGTAATTCATTTTTATTGGGATTTCTTTTCTGCTTTTACCTCTTCTGAGTGTCCCGACCATTGCAGTACTTTCTTATTCATTTCTCTCCGTCCTCCTAAATGTTTCATTTAATCATCTCCCTAACTGTATTCATCTCTTTTTCTTTCTATTTTTTTTTCTGTGTCTTTCTTTTGTTCCTTCCATCCCAGTGATTTTCTTTTGGTTCTTTGCCATATTAAAGGCAGTCATTCCATACCCTTGGCAATCCTATCCTCCTCCTGCTTTCTGTCAGAAAGCAGAAAGGGGGAGGGGGAAGGGGGGAGGGGGCTGAACAGTAATGATATAAATAATAGTAACAATCATAATGACGATAATGAAAATAATGATAGTAACAATAATAATGATAATAATGATGATAATAATGATGATAATAATGATGATAATAATGATAATATTAATAATGATAATAATGATAATAGTAATGATAATAATAATAATGATAATAATAATAATAATGATGATAATAATGATGATAATAATGATGATAATAATGATGATAATAACGATAATGATGATAATAATAATGATTATAATAATGATTATAATAATGATAATGATAATAATGATGATAATAATGATAATAATAATGATAATAATAATAATAATAATGATAATATTAATAATGATAATAATGATAATAATAATGATAATAATAATGATAATAATAATGATAATAATAATGATAATAATAATAATGATAATAATGATAATAATAATGATAATAATAATAATAATAATGATAATAAATAATAATAATGAGTAATGACAGAGCGCGGAAAATATACAAAACATATGCTGTACTACAAGAGCTGCTTTTGTACTTGTCTGTGTGTGGGTGTGGGGTGTGCGTGGGTGTGTGGGTGTGTGAAAAATGTACCTTTATAGCTTTTATTCAAAAGAATTTAGGGGTGCTGATTTCCTAATTTCTAATGGCAAGTTTTCGCCGCAAAAGCGAATGTCCGATCTCCTGGCGTTACTTTTGTTCTATGAGAAGGGCTTTGCATTAGCAGATTAGTAGAAATTATTGTATACAGCGTTGATTGTGGATGTTTGTTTTGTGTGTTTTTTTTATCATTTCAGTTTTACATCTTGATATAGTGATTGTAGAACATTTATTGTTTCTACACTCACGAGTTGAATAAAAGAAATGTTACATTAAATTTTCATTTTTCATTTTCATTTTCATTTTTTTTTCATTTTCTGCCCTTTCTCTCACAGGACGATTATGTAAAGCGAGCAAAACAACGTCACAATGAAAGGGTGGCCTTGGTGAGGAATATCAGTGTACTGTCAGAACCGTCTAATGTCACAGAGTTCGAGCGACTGGAGGAGTTTGTTTCATCGGACTGGAATGATCCTCAGGTCGTGTTAATTAGCATGTTTGGTGAGTATATGTATATCTATTGGCAAAAACGCATTTCTTCAATTGAACTAATTGTTTAGTAATTTTGGCAATACGTGAGCTTTAATCATATAAATTATGTATGTGTATTTGCGGCGATGTGTATGCACGTGCTCTTGTATAGTTATATAAGCATGATAAGTGAGGACAGTGAACAAATAAAAATTGCTGAGAACAATGGTCCTCGGATGTCAGCCTTCCGAGGACAGAAGAACAATAGCTATCCTCGAGAGTAAAGTCATGTGAAGATGTGTGGGTTGGAACGTGTGTGTGTGTATGTATGTGTGAAAACATAAGTCATGGAGATAAAGAGGGAGGGGAGAAAGAGAGAGAGAGAGGGAGAGAGAGAGAGAGAGAGAGAGAGAGAGGTGGAGGGAGGAATAGGAAATGATGTATTAAGTACTACAGTTTTTAGAAATATGTCAAAATTCAGGCTATTAAAGATTTATCCTGACCATGATGCACCGAATTTAAGATACGCTGCTGTAATTTAGAAAGCATCTGTTTGTATCGTTAATAATTAATAGATGTAAATTTTTCTTGATACTTAGCCATTCATCAAACCACGATCAATATTCAATATTTTTTAACCTGCCTTCAAAACAGGTGTTGTTATTCTCTTTAGTGTGCTGCGAGCTTTTAACACGGTTCTCAACTCTTACCACGACATGTACGCCATTTGGGAGTCGACAGTGGGCGCTGTTCGTGACATCTTCACGTTTCTCGTTATTTACGTTATCGTCCTTATAGCCTTCGCTCTATGCTTGTATGGTCTTTACGTACCCGAGGTGAGGAAAGCAGAAAAATAAAAAAACAAGCAAACAAAACAAAAACAAAGAAACATAACAAAAACAAGCAAACTAACACTAACAAAAACCCACTGTATTAAAGTTAGTAGCCCACATTTGCAAATGGCACCCAATCTGCCCAAACTTTAGATTGATTTAAACCATAGAAAAACATTCGTAAAGTTTTAGATCCCAGCACATTCCCGTTTAGGATTGCAAAGGAAATTTTCAACTCAAAATTTCTTTTATTTTCTTTGATTTTATAAAGACGTCTTCCTGACGCCTTAAGAGTAAAACCATTCTTTTTTTCACTAATTCTTTGAAATATTGTTGTAAATTTCATAACATGATAGTTTTACATAAATATCTGTCATTTAAAATTGAAATTGACTTATTTCTCTTCAAATTCTGAAACAATATTGTGCAAATGTGGACTACTACTTTTAACCCAAGTGGATTAGTATCATAGCCTGCTATCGTCGGTTGAGAAACAAAAGGGCCTTAACTCATATGCTAGTCTCTGTGGTTACAGGCCCATTCCGTGTTTCAAAGACCAGTGCCAGTAGGACTTAGACTGAAATTTGCTCAGGGAACTGCGGTGTGTTCCTCCAACCGGCCTCAGATTACTTCTTCATCTCAAGCTAGTGTGTCAGGAGGCCCATGAGGAAGAGTCTCCAAAGTCCCTATGACCAATCCACGCCCTGGATCCATGTCATGACATGTTACAGTGCAAAAAACAAAAATCAAAAACAGAAACAAAAACAAAAAAATCCCAGTCCCTCGAATAGGTTGTTAAATGGATCCGCAATGTGGAGGAAGGTTACAGATACGCTAAGAAGTCATGCCCTTCAATCAGTAAAAAATGGGAGGAGATTAGAAGGTTACAGTGATTCAGCTCTTTTCCCTTCCCAGGCACAGGTGATTCCCCATCCCCGAATGATAATCTGATAATAATAATAACAATATGTGAGAAGATGCTACCGAAGTGCTGAATTATCATGTGCGAGTTCGGTGTGCGTGTGCGTGTGTTGCGTGTGGGGGGGGGGGGGTATGTGTGTGTGTCGTATGTTTTTTTTATGGGGGGTCGGGGAGGGGTGATAAAGGTGTATGTGTGTATGCATGTATTTTTTTTTTCATATATATGTATTTATAAGGGGTTTCATTCCTATTTGTTTCTTTTGCTCATTAATTGATGTCTTATCTACGAACATATGCTATGGAAACAAAATGAAGACTTGTATTATATTATTTTGCTTATATTGATTTATATGGATGTATTGTTCATTTAGACTGAAATCTCTAATATAAACACCATGGGAAAAAGTGCCTAATTTCTTTTTTTTTTTTTAATTTAAAGGCAAGAATCCATGAAGCGGAATGCCAAGGCATGATGGACTGTGAAATACCACATGGAGATTATCGCACGTAAGTCTACTTTAGCCCGTCGCACACAATGCAAACCGACTGCTATCTAATCTTTAAAAAAAATATAATTGCGTGAGATATGCAAAACTTGAACAGTTGTAATTTTCCTGAATAAAGTTCTGAATCATGCTATCAAAATCGTGATCAACTGTCATCAATCTAGTTGAAGTAAGGGCTAAATCGGTTTCAAATTGTGGGCATTCGCACGAATGGTCCGACTTCACTACGATTTGGAACCCTTTAAGTTTTCCTTCCTAGCAGACTTGCAGTTGTCTGGAATTTCGATTTTGTTATTAAAATGTTCTTTTATCGATTATTATCCACATGCTTGAATGTTCCTGTGAAATCTTTTTATTTTTGCTTATCAGCCAACTTTTGTCAGTGTCCCCCCCCCCCCCCTCCCAAAGTAAAAAAGGGATTGGCGCCCATGGCCATTCGATTGTGGTTTCATGTTTCCTTTATCTTTTCAAACCCCCATCCGTTCACCCCTAGAATGCAATGTACGGTTTTTCGGTGGTTATTTCCTATGTACTTTCTTACTTACAGTTGTTTTTTTCTTCAGGTAAGTGGTACACTTAAGTGGACGTGGTCAGAAAGAAATAATTGTCAAATTTATCATCACACTTGTTTACAGCGTACCGATTGCGATGCTTACTCTCTGGTGGCAATTCAACGGTATCGGCGATGCAGCGTCGGTCGATCCTGAAGTCACCCTGAGCAACGTTCTGTTCGTAGCCACCGTCGCCATCTATTACTTTGTCGCTTTGGTCCTAGTGAATACCCTGATCGCGATGCTCGGTTCCAGGTTCAGCACTGTAGAGGTTTGTTGAATTTGCACGTTTTTTTTTTTTTTTTTTCTATTTTGATTGGATTCGTCAAGACTTCCGCCGTTCATGAGATTTTCAACAACAACAGCAACAACAGATGACTTTAAATCCTTCTGATCATGAAAAGGTAGAGGTTTTGTGGCTCAGTGAATAAGTCTCCGGACTTTGAACTCCGAGGTCTGTAGTTCGAATCCCTGCCGCGGTACTAATGTCCTTTGGCAAGACATGAATCTACATTTGCCACGTCTTTCGGATGGTGACGTTTAAGGCCGGTCCCAGACCTAAAAAATCGTAATTGATTGATACACGTCTGTAAAAACCCAATTTACCACCACCACCAAGGGTCTGAAACTCGATGAAAAAACCTTTAAGCTTATTTAGCCTCTATTTTTTTTCTAACCACCGACGGAGCGGAATATCAATCCTTTACATGTGTATGCGATATCGCGATATCGCGATATCTTAAACCGGGATTTTAAAATTGCGTCATTCTCGTAACTTAAAAAGGCATGAAGTACTAAGATCTCGGTATTTCCATGACATGATCTATACGTGTTGTTATTGCTGTATGAATATTTCATCATTTCTTTTTTCACACTGTTCATTGTACTGTAATTCAGACCTTAGGCTGGGAATAGAAGTTTCAGTGCACTGCATCCAACATGAATTCACTTCGAGTCTTCGACTGTTTGTTATATCTTATTTAGGAAAATTCGGATACCGAATGGAAGTTCGGACGGACAAAAATGTGGCTGCGGTTAATCCGGAGCGATATCGTTATGCCACCACCTTTCAACCTCCTACCAAGGTCTGGTTTTCTTATTCAACTCTTCAAGCACTGTTGTTGCTTTTGCACGGGATGCACAAAGACTCAGGACCAACAGCCTAAAGTGAGTACTTTGCTTTCCTTAAATTTGGCTGTTCTTAATGAGTTGTCCCGTGTTGTTTCGTTTAATTTTTAGTGTTCTGCTTCTTTTATCTATCAGGATTCAATCTTTCCTCAAAATCAACAATTTAACTTCGGCATTTTATAGATTTCCATTCACTCGTAAAGATATTTAACAAATATTTCACTTTGATAAGTATGACAGAAA
Source organism: Echinometra lucunter (assembly GCA_029962745.1). Classification (NCBI taxonomy): domain Eukaryota; kingdom Metazoa; phylum Echinodermata; class Echinoidea; order Camarodonta; family Echinometridae; genus Echinometra; species Echinometra lucunter. The sequence goes on from CM057170.1 coordinate 17,752,723, forward strand.
ATTTCATGTCAAGAATAAAGGTGTGGCCATCCATCTTGAGGACTGCACGATTGTTTGATTTTTTAAAAAAAGGAAATCGATCACTGATTATCCGTAAGTACTGCTTTCTACTTTGTCGTTATTTTAGCGTAGCAATTATGAATCACGTTCGCGAATTGAAACTGTATTTCCATTTTGTTTTGTATATTAAAGAGGCATATAAAAATGTTTAAAGGGATGTGTTTTTTCTTAAGATCATGAATAGTTTGGGGAAATCTGTTCATCTATCACTATTTGAATTAATTGCTAGGTATCCGAAAACTATTATTGTGTGAAGGGTATAGTACATAAAAACTCATTTAAATGGGTTTATTTTTCATTCAAAATGTTAAAACTTAGTTATCAGCCCCCGCTATGTCGACGTGCATCACACAGTGCCTGCACACGTGTAAACCAATAGGAGTTTTATTGTGCAACAAGCACAACGAAGCGCTGTGAATGTTGTGCGGTGAGCCGTCGACGTGCAGGGGTCATAGCGTATAGGGCAGAGTGTAATTAAACCGTTCTGTTGCGTTCTTACATTTACACTAAAATTCACCGGAAATCACGAATGGAATATCACATAGGTATCTTCTTATGCAAGGCGCACAATGTGAGACTATATTTTTCATCAGTTTCATGCCAATTTTTTCTTCTTTTTTTCCCCAAGCCTGTACTTGAGCTTTAAACATCCTTTTCTTCATTTCAATTTCTAGGAACCAGAGGGTAAACCCACACAAGATGGCAACCCAAGGGTATGTAAATATAAACAAATATATATATATGTGATCAAATGTATTAAATTAAGATTTCAGATTTGTCCTTCTGTCGATTAAACGAATTTGGAGTCGCCAAAACCACTGGCCCGTCTCGGTAGTCTAGTGGTTAAGGCATGCTTGTGCCTCATACATCATCACATTTCATTTCATTTCGTTTCATTTCATTTATTTTATTTCATCACGGTATACTCACTTCAGTCTTCCGGCTGTTCTTCAGTAAGTCCGTGAGTCAAATCATATTTTTTTAAAAACGTATCGACAAACAAAAGAATTGATGAAGAACAAAATCAGTACATAAGAAATATATCAAAAGAAGATTATGAAAACGAAAACATCAAATATGTAAGAACTACTTAAAATATGAAATACAAATACAGAATATCGGAAAATGTCAAAAAAATATTTACAGATAGAAATAACAAAGGAAACAAGCAATGAAAATCAAAAGAAAAAGAAAAAGAAGAAAGAAAACAGTAGTATAAGTTATGTTGAATGTTGGAGGCGCACAAAAAAAAGAGGAAAAATGAGAGTCCAGATGACTCCCAGCAGTATCTCCTTAAGATAACCCAAACAAGATTAGCCTGCGGCGAAAGTGTTTTCTCAGCTGCAACACCTTTTCTATAGAGTAATTCACAAGAGAATTGCAGCATTCTTTGAACCCTTAAAAACCAAGTTGGAACATATTACTTTTAAATTTTAACATTTCTTGTCATAAAGATATGGGACTTCTCTGGACTCTCATTCTTCCTCTATTTCGTCTTGTTCGCCTCCAAATAAAATATTTTTTTAAAGATACAAATGCCTAATATCATTATCATTATTATCATTATTATTATTATTCAGAGGTGTCGATCCTGGGGGGGGGGGGGGGCAGGGGGGCAGTTGCCCCCCAAAGAAAATTTCGGGGGGGGGGGCAAAGATATCATTTTGCCCCCCCCCCCCCTCAATAATTTCCCAACCAAAAAAAAAAAAAAGGAAAAAGAAAAAAGAAAGAGAAAAGAAAGGAAAAGGAAGGAAGGAAGTGAAATGAAAGCGTAAAACAAGAAAAAAGAAAGAAAATGGGACACTGGGAAGCGCTCGCTCGCTCGCATTTATTGTATCTTAACCAATGCCGATGATAATTCCTATTCTTATGAAAGGAAATCGGTTTGCGTCTTGTGTTTCTATCTTATGTTATACTATTCTTCTACTCATAGGAAGTAATATAACCAAACAAGATATCACTCCTAGAAATCGAGCTGCCAGTTGACCTAAAAATAGATAAAAATTTCAGGAGATAACGGCCTGGATTAAAAAAAACGCAAAACAAAAACATATTTTTCGTTAACTCGCTCGCTACTCCACGGTACTCTCGCTGGTAAAAGCTGATGATTTCGGGCAGCAAGTAGCTTATTATAGCAGCGAGATTCCAAAGTATCATTATATTTGGGCAGCAAGGTGGTTGACAAAGATTTTGGGACGAATCCATATAATTTGCCGGTCGTTGACTTTGCTCGCTATAGTAGAAACCGAATGGATTCGGACTGCAAGCGAGCTAGCTAAAACAGTGTCATATTCGGCACACAGGTGATCGGATGTATTATTTTGATATCATACAGGCATGACAGGTTTGTAGTGTATTCTGATGATAATGATAATAATAATATTCCGTTCTTGTTTAGCGCATATCACATTTTTATCACATTTTTATGATGACGAAATAACACTACTATCATATGGAAAAGGGTATATTTTTCCTCGCTCGCTGCGCTCGCTCGTTTCATATTAATGGTTTTGAAAAGCAAACGAATTCGGTGAGATGAGACCGAATAGATAATGTAGATGTTTCATTGGCTCACAGCGTAATTTGCCGAAGGGTTTACTACACCTACCATGAAAAACAGTGTGTGCTTCCTCGCTCGTAATATTAAAAAACAGAGTGGTTTGGAAGGCAGCAACAATGGACCAGCAATGTGGCAAAATAGAGTTCACATTTGGCAGCGAAGTAACCATATACATATATATCAGGTATCATTTATGCCTATGTGATAACTAAACTCTTCTCTCATAACAAGAAATTCGTTATTTTTTGCTCGCTCGCTTCGCTCGCTCGCAGAATTGGAAAAAAAAAAGAGCAGGATGGTTCACATAGCAAGTTGCTTAATTTCCCCAATTTGAAAATGCTTCACGTTGATAAAGGCCTATGTTATATATATATATATATATATATATATAGAGAGAGAGAGAGAGAGAGAGAGAGAGAGAAAGATGTCCCCTCATATATATACATATGTGTGAGGGTGTGTGTGTGTGTGAGGGTGTGTGCGTGTGTGTGTATAAATAGTAGCCGTGGGTTCATCTCCGCTTGGTCGTCTTGCCCCGCAAATCCGAAATATGGATCGACGCCTCTGTTATTATTATCATCATCATCGTAATCATCATCATTGTCATGATTGCAGTTATTATTTTCAAAATTTGTATCACTATCATCATTAGTGTTACTGTTTTAGTTATAATTTTAGTTATTATTATCATTATTATTACTATTATCATCATTATTACTGTTATTATTATCATTTCTCAACAGAAAGTACTGAAGGATATATTGGAACGTTACAGAACGACTAAAATCGAGAAGACAGACGAGGAAGACTCGATCGGCATTGATGATCTCCGTCAACTCAAACAAGACTTCGTCACCGTCAAGTAAGTTTGTTTGTGTCATCAAAATCTATCCATTAGGATATGATGATAATTGTCACGACATGAGACCGGTCAAACCCCCACCAGTGACAAAGATAATTATTGATTAAATATTAAATAATGTTTAGAATACAATAGGAAATGCCTGAGAGAGAAATTAAATGTCAAGACGTACAGTATGAAGAAGACTTGGAGATAAAGAGTCCACAGCGCTCGGGATAATATATCCAATTAAACATTCCAGGGTAATTCTACTTGCATTAAATGTCCACGATGATGTCGAAGACGAAGTCGATGACGTTGACGAAGATTATGTCGAAATGTTGAAGATCAAATTAGTATTAATGTCCAGGATGATTTCGAAGACGAAGTCGATGACAATGTCAAAGGCGATGCCGAAGGCGATGTCGAAATGCCCTTGGGAACGATGTCCAAAATAATGTCCACTTCATTGTCCATGATGGGGGTGAAAGTGTTCCCCACAGTTTGATGATATAATCAGATGGTGATTATAACTTAGAATTTCCACGCTGTTATACTGATAATTTTACAAACACTCTGGGTCAATTCTTCATGAACTGGGCAAATTCTAATTCGGTCTGAGAAAAACTCCCAGCTTATTTGCAAAGCTGGTATTAATCTAGAATAATCTTGAAATATCCTTTCCTTTCTGGATGAAAACAATTTTCTAGATTCTCCCCTACTGGGCCAGACTGTAAACAAGTTATTAACATTCTTTGCTGTGTCATTAACATAAGCTCCCCAGACTCTGTTACGAATATACTATCTGACTATTGAATTCTGAGTCTAATACAAGGTCAAGTTGTACAGTAATCTACAACATACGAATCACAGGTATTCAAGTAGCTTGCAGAGATTGCATGCATCTAATTATTTCAAGAACTTTAAGCAGACACTGTTACAATCTAATCTATATAAATGAAATACTAGTATAACAAGACTCATAAAATGATCTAGAATGTTCTTCTTCTAAATAATATTTAGGCCTATTAGGATTATTCGTGTGTTATTTCTCACAACAAACTATGAATACTGATTTATCTTCTAGAAATTTCTATGATTATAAATACATAAAGAAAACGGGAAATAACTTCCAAAAAGTTTTTCAGTTTACATCAAAGTTCGTTTTCCCTCCCATGCCCAGGTGACGCCGAATACTTAATAATAACTTGTTTATTCCTGTGCACGAAACCATGGAAACCGAGCTATGCATTGGTTATTTCAGTTTTCACTTTTGACTTTTAAAATCCAAGGGAGCGAGGGAGCATCCTTCAGGATAATGCTTACGGCAACCATAACCCAGAGACACAGGATCGAGTTTACTTTGAAAGAAAGACGCATACTTACACCCCGCGTTGGTATCAGTATGCCTATATCACGATAATTTATTCATTGTACGATAAAAGAGCAATGTGGATAAAATGCCTCGCTCAAGGGCATAAATGCCGTGCCGGGGATCGAATCCCCGATTCTCGCGTCTCAAGTCAAGCGCCTTAAACCACTCGACCACGACACCTCCACAGGTGTCGTGTTTAAGCGGCTTGGGATCAGAGCCCTTGATTGCGACACCGATGTAGCGCCCTCCCTTTTTTTGTATTTTCACTCTTTCTCTCTCTCTCTCTCTCTCTTTGCTCTTTCCTTATCTCTCGTTCACGTCAGAATCTATATTAGAGGACCAAAAACAATTATATTAATATGAAATCTTGAATATAACTGTTTTTGCTCTCAGGTATAATGTACAAACCAACCTTCAAATCATCCAGGATATGATAGACGCCATCTGGGCAGTCATACGCAATATCGAATTCAACCTCCCTACCATTGACTCCGTATACATCCAGATCCCCGAAACCGCATTTGAGGTCACAGATACGTTCAAGGTAAATTACCCAGTCATCGATGACGATGTGGAAAGCATTCAGCAGGCCATTCGCGACGTCGTGGAAGTGCTTACTTACCGTCCCGAAGCCATCCCGAAGCCAATTCCGAAGGTTATCGAAGAGGCGGTCGCCGCCGTACCCGAATTCCCAGAGGAGTCAAGTCCGCCGGTGAATGTGGAACCCGATCCTGTTCCCGAGGAGCCAAGTCCGGAGAAGGTGATCGAAGAGCCGATCACCCCCGTACCCGAAGTCCCAGAGGAGTCAAGTCCGCCTCCGCCTGTGAATGTGAAACCCGTCTCGAGAGTGACCGGTGGCTCGTCGCTCACCCGAAAGATGGCACATATGTTCGAAGCGGGGAGAACGGTGGATGTCGACCGCGAAGTGACGGAAGAGATTATCAAGTACAGGCAACGTTTTAGCCAATCATAATGAAAGTATGCTGCCATGAAAGCCTTTTTCAAATCGTTCCATATGCAGTGTGCTTCATAAAAAAGGAACCCGACTTTCCCCATCAATAATTACTTTAGAAAGTTATCATAGATTTGCATTTTTCATGTCAACGATCATTAATTTTGTTCCTCATTACACCCAATCCTGTTGTGATACTGCCACTCTGGAATGAACATGAACTGTATGAACTGAGTAATTTCACAAACTACTTTGCACACAGAAGTCATGTTTTATTGTAACTAAATTTGATAATATCATACAAAATATTTCACAAAGAGTATTTCTACTTTATATGTTCTGCCAGATAGATTTTCAGTGTGTTAGATTTTATGTAACTTTATTTGGGTTCACTATAACCATGATTTATAATGAGGGATAATAAGTTCCATTTGCTACTTAATTTTCAAATGTTATCCATTCGTGGTTATTTAATAACTATGTTATCTTAAGTAATCATGTGATGAGGAAATAACTAATTCGTGGCTCGTGCTGCTACATTATGGGTTATGAGCTCATTTCATAGTCGGTGAGTTTTATCGGCATTTGAATTAAAAAAACTCTATTTCAATGATCCTTAGTCCATCCCTATTTGCCCTTTGAAATTTATTCTTCTGTTTATAGTATGAATGAACTATTTAAGTTTTTACATCGGGTGGTATTCACGCTTTGAACTGGTTTTCCGTTTTATAACGTTACACATCTCAACCGCTCAAACTGTGATGGATCTTGAAATAGTTACTTCGTCATGTTTTGTATTTTTCCTTCTTGAAATATTCCCATCTTCAGAATAAGATTAATGATATTTATTTAGTATTTATGGGTTTTCGGAATTCAGAAATAAAATCGACCTATTCGAGTACAAGGAAAATAAGTTCTTGTTTTCATTAGTAACGGCTGGATTTGTATTTGAATTCGATGTGAGGAAAACTAGAAATCAAAGGTGTGTCAGCATACAATTAATAACTATCTATCTTTCCTTGTATATCTTCTCCAGGGGGGCGTTTCATGAAACAATTAGTCGGTGGTTTTCACCGACTAATTTGCTTTCAGCCAATCAGATGCGAGTATTTTCAGTAGCTTATAACATTTGTCGGTGATTTTCACCGACAAAACTCTTCATGAAACGCTCCCCAGGTATTGAGATTGATTGCCTTGATCATGATTATGGGGGGGGGGGCAGTAGTCCTATTAAAAATACTGCTGTACACAAGCGTGGAAAAGGTAGTTTTTGCCGACTAAGGCGCTTCATGCGCGTCATGCCATTTGGGTGTCAAAATAATACGCAACAAAATTAGGAAATGGATAATCACCCCATTTCACAATTGTATAAGTTCTTACAATTGCGGTAGCTTGGGCTTTGGAAACAAAAGTTTAGATATTCCGCCAGAATTCACTCACATGTGTTTTTTCAATACCGGGACCCAGGTTTTATGTCATACCTTAGTATGGCAGAAGGTTATCGGGTCGTATCTCAAAGTAGTCGAAAATTCAGTGTGGTACTAACGTAGTACTGAGAATTTTAAGGTGTTTTATTTGTGCAGCATTGGGCCTGATATTCCTATCTCAAGGGTTCAACGGACTTTTTTTTCAACAGCGCAAAGTGCATTGCCTTGGGCTTCGACATAATAGCAGAAAAAAGCTAAAGAAATAACATGGACAGATCCAAAACTTTTCAAAAGGGGGGGGGGCGGTCGGCATTTCAGGTGTCTATTTTTCCCCGAAAAAAGGGGGTCCTCGGCATTTTCACGTGTATTTCTTTTTCTGTTTTTCAAAGGGGGGAGGCCGATTCGGCCCCCTTTGGTTCCAAAACGGGAGGGCCTCGGCCGATTCGTTAACCCTTTAATCCAGACTGTGATGATAATGATTTCGTATATCTTTTTCTCATTGAAACGAAGCTTATCTCACCGTGTGATACATCCTCAAGGCTCAATTCGTCCAAATAAGCTTCGTCCGCAATCATTTCCTGACAATAAAAGCTATGTTAGCCATCAGCGAGACCTCAAGGTTTTCGGGTCATCCCACGAGCTCGACACTGCCCACGAGTTATACGGTCCACGAGTCATACGGCCTACGAGCAGCGGCGTAGCCATGGGGGGGGGGGGGGAGGGAAGCACGTGCCCCCAGATTTCCTGTGCCCCCAGGTAAATCCCAGAAACCAAAAACAAAGCAAAACAAAACCGCCACATGTGCTCCCCTAAAGAAAGGGGATGCCCCAAATGCCCCTACTTTAAAAAGTCCGGGCTACGCCGCTGCCCACGAGCTCGACACCAAGTAAAATGGGTCCACAAGTTAGACACTAGGCAAATAAGGCCCACGAGCTCGACACTACGTAAATTAGGCCCACGTGCATGTGATTACTATGAGTGACCCCCTTCCCCACTGCCACTGCTTGTAGTTTTCACGTTGTAAGATTACTCGTGGTTTTAAAATTTCAAGTAAACTTAAAGTTACGAAACCATGAACACTTCCGCACGGTCTGAAACTCCAAGATATTTCGAAGTTTGAAAGCAAGGATTTAGGGAATCACGTGTGAACCTATCTAAAGTCCCGTTGAACAAATATCTAACTTAAAGCGAGGTCATGTAAACATAACTATTGACCATCGAAGTATCAGTATTTAATCGCATTACCAGGTCATTATGTTGATGACAGTTATTATTATTATTGTGTTATTAGGGGCGTTTTTAGACCGTCATAAATCGGGGATGTCGAATCTATCTGTGTAAGACGGGCGAGAAACAGTTACCCATTTGGAAAAAAAGAGACAGACGAGAGAAACAACAAGGAATGCTAAAATAAGGAATGGTCATCGTTTTTGTGAAATATTTCTCGACTAGCGTATTAATTCCAACTACTGAGGAATTCTTTTTTAATGGAGCTATCTACATCAACTTATCTTCGACTGCGGTAAACCGTTAAAAAAACGCACAGCAAAATAAAATGACATAAACGTAGTGCATTTCATATTCTACATACAGAATACCAGGGAGGGACTGCATGAGACCAAAGAGGTACCTCCTTGATGGGATAGAAATTGGGGAACTTCAAGTGGCCCAACGGCCCACGGACCACAGACCGACCGGAGCTCAAGCCAGAATAGGTTGCTGCCAGTAGGGGAAATGTCCCCAAACTCGCCATGGCCAGGCTGCCCTTGTCTGTATCTGCACTGACTCTCAGTGATCTTTGTTGCCTGAAGATACCCCCCCCCCCCCGCCCCGCCCCACCCCGCCCTTCTTCCGTCATTCATCTCATTTGAAAATTATCATTTATTATTCAATTATTATTCAAGAGTGATATCATCATTTTCCGCTGCGGTGTTTTGGAGCGGCGTTCTTTGAACGCGACTTTAATACTTTATTCGTTTACAGCCGTTATGAGGACACAGTCATTCCCCGCAGTACAAAGTTCGCTCACATGATTTATCACAATATTGTTGGCCGATAAACAAGATTTACTCAAATGACATGAGATAAAACATACAAAAATAAGGGAATGAGGATAAAGATGAAAGACAAAGAGAAAGAGAGAGAGGGAGAGAGAGAGAAAAGAGAGAGAGAGAGAGAGAGAGAGAGAGGGGGGGGGGAGCCTTCCGCCAGCATGAAAAAAAGAAGCAGTGAGACAGTAATGTTGTGATGGGTGCATTCGGCAGACGTCACGTCCTTCGTTCTAGACCGTGAAGAACCGATAGGTTATCATTCTGCCAGCAAACATTTTTAACTCTTCGATACTGGCAAAGGCAATTCATAAATACATCGTGACAACAAATCTTGATTTTAAACTGCTTTAACAGCACTTGACGTGTAAACTAGCCCTGCCCGCCGACAGGCCGCCGAAAGTACCAGATAGCAAGAAGGGACGAAGAAGTGAAGGCGGAGGAAGAGGAGAAAGGAAGATAAAGAAACTTGAAGAATATAAGGAGAAGAGGAAGAATGAAATAAGAAAGAAAAAGGAGGGGATACGTGAAGAAAAAGACGAAATGAATATTATACTTGACATGTCACTCAGCAGAGAATGAGCAGGGAGATCCACCTCCCTGGTATGAGAACGATACAGATATTACAAAGAAAAGGGTAAAAAGTAACAAAGACCAGGCGAAGGCCAAAGTAAGAGAAATTACAATTGCTGTGAGGCACAGTGAGGGGGGAAAAAGTAAGTAGTATTCAGGTCCGACGAGTTATTCAACAACTGCGACTAACATGAGAGACAATGTTCTGAGTGCAGAGTCGACCGGAGCTGTAGGCCATGGCTACCTGAATGCGGCGACCACGCTCTACCTGGCCATCGTCCTGGTCGTCGTCCTTCTCGTGAAGAACGCTCGGAGACCAGCTCGATTTCCGCCAGGACCACCAGGACTTCCAATCATCGGAAATGTTCTAGGTAAGCTCTCGTCTTTGTAATACATAATCAAGTGAAATAATCATCATTATCATTGACATAATCCCCTTCATTATCATAATCATCATCATCACCATCTTCATCATCATCATCATTACCTTCACCGTCAACATTTTCATCAACATCTTTATCAGTATTGTCTTCATTATCACTGATTATCATCATCATCCCCATTATGTAGTAGCAAAGATCTTTGGTAGTAGTCATAGTTCTCATAGTGTTAATTCTGATCATCAACGTCACCAAAAATTGCAAATTTACAGAAAAGAGGCGGATCCTCTGATGGGGACTCTTCCCTCCAAATTTCGAGGATCTTTATCAGTATGATTCTTGTTTGTAATAATATCCTATGTTCAACCCCCCCCCCCCATGATATTGAAAAAAGGTAGAATCTACTAATCTTTTATGTTTTTTCCTCGATTTTTAAAAAAACTCTTTGTCATACAGACCTGACAGCGACCAGTGAAGTTCTGTTCGCCAAATGGGCCAAAATCTACGGCGACGTCTTTAGCTTTCGGGTAGGGGAGCGATGGGTGGTGGTCCTGAATCACCAAGAGGTCATCAAGGAAGCCATGCTGAAATATGGCGTCGAGTTCGCCGGCAGACCACAGGTTTACTCCGGTATGTAGGATAAGGCCACTGTGACTAGATCCATAAGGTTTGTTTTACATACTTCAGTCGCTTAACTTGATAATTATAATAATAATGACGATGGTGATGTTGATAATCATAATAATGATAATGAAAAATGATTGTATCTTGTTTGTTCTTTTTACCCCCCCCCCCTCCCCCGCTGCGATGACTCCTGATACACCAGTGGGACTTCATCTTGGATCGAGCTCTCTTGCAGACTGAATGATAATGATGATGATGATGATGATGATGATGATGATGATGATTGATGATGATGATGATGATGATGACAATAATAACAAAAATAATGATAATAATAATGGTAGCAATAATAATGATAATAATGATAATCATGAAGAAAACTTTGAAAATTTAAACTTTTAAAAGATTCATTATGATGCACAATTACTCTTTGTATGTTTAACATTTTAAAGAAAAGATATTATAATATTAATAAATTAAATTTAACCAATAACTCTTTACCTAGAAAATTTGCTAAAGGAGTTGAAAACATATCTAATGTATCATTTATTCAAATATTTGTAATTTCAAAATCAGGTATTTTTCATATTAATTTTGAATTCTTTGAGAGTTCGTCTTTCCTTTATAAACTTCTCCGTATCATTCTTAATCACATACAGCGGAACTCGCCTCCGATGGTTTTAAAGACATCGTCTTCAGTCCCTTCTCCGACACTTGGAAACTTCATCGGAAATTGGCACATTCAGCTCTCAGGTAATCAATTGCTTTAAAGGGTTAACTTTTTTTTGTTTGTATGGGATATAAAATTGATTTGTAGAATACATCCATTAAAGAGAACTGTTGCTGGGCTGGCTCCATGACGGTGTGTGTGCGCCCTCTATGAATTTTTCACAATTATTATTATTATCTTCAAAAACAGTGGCGGAGCTACAGGGACAAGGGGCGGCCACTCCTTTCATTGTTTTCAAGTGATCAAGTGTTTTGGGAAGAGAGGTTAAGAATTATGCCAGAAACAGCTTTAACTTACTTTCTCGAACTTTAGTTTATTTCCTTGTGTTTGACTATGTTAAAGTTGTTTAAGTGTGGGTGTGCGTATTTGTTATGCATCGCGCATCACATCACACGAAAGTGAATAGGGCATCGCTATTGAAACATTGTGTAATAAAAAATGAAACAAAATGTTCACATATGGCGCGGTAAACCTCGTCCTTTAGGCGCGTTAACGCGTCGACGCTCAAATAAAAGAGAATTTTACGGAGAGTTTCGCAGAAAAAATCATGACGTCATATTTTGCGCTATCTTTATAAGAATTTGATTGGTCCTCACCTTACTGCCCCCGGGAGGCAAAAAAGATGCTTCTTGCCTCGGCAAGTGTTTTTTTTTTCCGCCTCATATCCCATTCATTATTTTTACAAGCACACACACACGCGCGCACTCACACAAAACAAAACAAAAACAAAACCGCGGGGTTTCTCCCCTCAGCTGCATAACAAATCTATAATGTCCTTTCAATAAAGTATAACTAATATCTCTTTCTTGTCTACAGACAATTTGCTACAGGACGCAGATTAGACGATTTGGTGCACAGCGTGTTCCCGCAAGTGCAGCAGATGTTAAAGGAAAACAGTGGGAAGCCTTTTGACCCGAAAATAATGATCATCCTAACCCTCTACAATGTTTTCTCTAAAATGTGCTTCAGTGAAAGGTGATATAACTTAACAGTAAATAGTGTGTGCATAATCATGATAGTACGCACTGTGATTGGTTAGATTTGCTTCTTGCATTGGTTCTAGATCTAACCTTGGGGTCTATTGCCATAACCAATAGTGCATGTTCTATTGATGCACCATTAAAATACTCGACTATATGGACTCCAAATACTAAATCATCCCTCGAGAAGGTCTATTTCACCTCGGCCATCGGCCTCCGGTGAAACAAAATTGCACTCGGGATAATTTTGTGCACATTATCCAGTAAAGTGCATCCACTATTCATAATATGCATTCGATATAACGCGGTACACTTCAAACGATGACTTAATTTTCCGTATCATACTGTTTACTGATCATACACTTTAGGACTGCTTCTTGATACTCAAATATTTGCAGTATCACATGTACCGTCTCAAGTATACAGTACACATTGGTTCCATTTTGATATGATATCCGTGTCTTATCTACTAGTATATATTTTCCTTCGTCTGAGTATCAATATATATATATACATACCCTTACATGTGAGTATGAGAGCGAGGGAATACCCTGGTGTATAGTGCTTGGTTTGTGTGCCTGATGTGTTTGTCCTTAGACTAGGCATTTTATCTACAGTTGCCTCTCTCGACCTATGGGGATGAAATGCTATACCTTGCAGTATTTGTCCCTTGGAATGTACTGCGAGTTGTTAACCCATTCGTGACAGAGGTCCACATTTTGTGGTTTGACCTAATATCTCTTGATGCAAAGCCCTAAAAATCATACCAAATACATGAGCAGAAAGAGCAAAAAATTCTACACTTACTGTGCCCATTTCGGTTGCATCAATATTTGTTTGATGCTGAAATTTTTTTAAAGGAAAATAAGCATTAAAATCCTTAAATTGGCAATGTGATAGGTTTAAAATCACCGTTTTCCCTTGCAAATTGGCAACTTTTTGACTTCTCATCATAATTTCTGTCAATTTATATTATTTCAGATACATGACGTTTTATAAGAAAAATGTAGCAATGAAATAAAAATGTTGGTGTTGCCAGTTTGAAGAATAAAAGCTGATCAAATTAGGTTTTAAATAATTCCTGTCACGAATGGGTTAAAGCAACACGCTAATCGGAAATCAGAGATTGTGGCTAGGGACAAGCCCCAAATTAGACGAAGGAACTATAATCAATAAGCTTAATTTCACATCTGTTTGTTTAAGATTGTTAATCGAATATTGTTTTTTTTCCATGATCAAAGTCCAAGAATGAATGGTATCAGTTCGCTAAATATCTTCCCCAGCACATATGGTTCCAGTACGACGAAGCCTACGGTTCAGTAGTCAAGAAATGTTCTCGTAACCTTGCAGACCAGGGTTCGAAATAATGTAGATGCATTAGCGCCTCTTGGTCAGGAACTAATCATGAGTACCGAGTCCCTTGCATAGGGCTGAAAACCATACGTTCCCTGGTTGTTCACTCTTAAGAGTATTCGTGCGCTTTCTCAGCAGTCGGGTAAAATATACCAATAAGCCGTCAAACCTTTAAAAACTTTAAAAGGAACCAAATAGGGCTTATTCATTGTTTTTGTATTTTTCCTCAACCAGTTATGACTTCAACGACCCTCGGATGATGGAATACATCAACATGTCCCAAGAACTGGGTGAAAAGGTAGGCTTTGGTCTGGTGGCGGACTACTTCCCATGGGCCAGATTCTTCTATTCCAGCGGAGCTAACTACATCCAGGAGGTGAAGAGCAAGTACCTGGAATGGACAGCACCACAGTTTCAGCGTCACCGAGAAACGTTGAACCATAGTAATGAAGCAAATTCCCTTTACTGCCCGTCGTACTCAATGTGCCATTTGCCTGACGCAGCGTCATTGATTCGTGCGGTCTCTGGAGGTGACCTGGGCACCGTTTTATGAAAGTTGTCAGCACTGACAAGTTGTCAGTCTCTGACAATTACCATAGTAACAGTCAGTGACCAGTACTTTTCAGCCAATCAAAACCAAGGATTTTACTGAAATTGTCAGAGACTGACAACTTGCCAGTGCTGACACCTTTCGTGAAACGGTGCCCAGATGTATGCTCCGGCGACCATTGCTCTGGGTTTTATTTGGCCAAAGATGCACGGCTTTTTAGGTCAGGCTTAAGAGTAGAGTTGGGGTTTGGCATAACGTTTGGTCCAGGGTTAAAGCCCGGGGGATCACTCTCCACATGACCTACTACCCACCCGTGTCCGACAACCTCAGAAATGCACCCTAAATGACGTAACTACATTAACCGAATTTGCAACCCTAAATGGCGTACCCCATGAGAAAAGCTACCCTAAGTGGCGTGAACAGGGAAATCCCCTAATTTGATACCCTAAGTGGCGTAAACATTGAAATCGCTTAATTTGATACCATACTGATGACTGATGTTAAATTGATGTTAAATACAACAGGTATAAATTCCATTTTTTGAAGTTATTGAAAGCAAGGCCAACATGATTACTCTTAAGGACACCTCTCTTAGCCACTTTTAGCCTTAATTAATGAATGCAAGTGGAAAATGTTGCTTTCCTTGACTGACTGATGCATCACTTACCATTCGTTTTACCAATTTTATCAAAACTTGAAAAAATGGAATCCATACTAGTTACTGTGTTGAAAAATACATACATTAATTAAACTTGTATCTTCTTGGTCAGGCTTCCTATACTCAAATAGGCTGAACGATGAAGAGGATTAGTGTCAGGGAGTATACAGTTAAACTGAGAATTCACAGCACAGCTTAGCACGTGTAGGAAATCTGCTTGCGTGATCTACCAGATCTACTTATGACGACATCAACCCGTCTACCATCATCTGGTGCGCTCTGTAATTCATAACTTTGTAACTCTCAATAAATGCTGGAACCTGCTGTTAATGGCGTAGGTCTGCTCAAATTTGCCCAAATTTGCAACCGTAAATGGCGTAGATCTACTTAAATTTGCACCCCTAAATGGCGTAATCTGCATAACCAAATTAGGAACCCTAGATGGCGTGAAGAGTGAGAAAAGGCTACCCTAAGAGGCGATTTACCAGCGAATGGTGCTGAAAAGCAACCCTTTTTGCCAAAGACGTCGATGACGCCTGAATGCCTGAAGCGGGAACCTTGTCGACGCTTTTTCTGGAAGCGGGTGCGTAGCAGGCCATGTGGAGAGTGGGGGGGGGGGGGGGGGTTAAAGTTCAGTATTCGGTTAGTGTTTTTGAAATTGACTTCGCTGTTACACTCGTATCCCCTGTGCGTCAGTCCCGCGTACGGTGTGAAGTCCATTGATTTACTCTCCCCCACAAATGCACCCCCCCCCCCCAAAAAAAAAAAAAAAAAAAAAAAAAAAAACGTCTAGTGCATATCAGAGAACGCCATTAGCCCTACTGAAAAGTACTTGGACGTATTTTGGGGGAGAGCGAAATAGTGGACCTCGTGCCATCAACGCTGATTGGCAAAGGGATTTGGTATGATATACATGTACGTGCATGCTCGGTAAGCAGGTAAGGACAAATCCGTCCATAATTAGACTACCTGAGCATGCGTAGTGGAACCCGATTTTGGCGCGAAAAGTAAATGCATATCGGAAAGTGCAAACACTCCTTTTTTATTTTTATTTTTTTATTTTTTATATTTTGATATCTTGGCCTGCACTGGCTTCATACTTCGATTAATGATGAAAAAAGACGCTTTATTGCAACACGCTCACTATACACATTTAACTAAAAACAGGGATATCCCTAAGAATGTGCAAGTATTATGGGCCTTTACAACAGTTAATTTTCCATATTATGATGTGATTCTGCTATTGTGACTCCTTTCATCTCTATCCTTATGATTATGGTACTAAAGACGTGAAGCGTCTCTAAGATTGAAGACTTTTATCGATGCCATTTGAAAGACATGAAAGATATGCGATGATGTCTTGGTGACGAAATTTCGACGTCATGCATGTCATTAAAAAAATCATACCCGATTGATCACTATCTGTCAAAATTTAGAAAGACTTCTATTTACAGGAACTGGTACCTAAGCGAATCGCGTGTCACGTCAGAAGGCATATACCATTCAGCAGAAAGGGGACACATGTGGATAAGCTTTCCACAAGTGGTTGATTTTGATTTTGATTTTTTTTTCCGATTTTGTTTGCTTTCAGATCATGCACGTGATTTCTGTGATCTAATGCTTCTAGCTCAGATGGAAGCAATGGAGAACGAAGAAGAGAAGAGAATATCGAAGAACCTGTCTGACACACACTTGGTGCAAACTGTCAACGATATCTTCCTCGGTATCAATTTTCCCAGTT
The DNA here is from genome assembly GCA_029962745.1 of Echinometra lucunter. Taxonomy (NCBI): domain Eukaryota; kingdom Metazoa; phylum Echinodermata; class Echinoidea; order Camarodonta; family Echinometridae; genus Echinometra; species Echinometra lucunter. The sequence goes on from CM057170.1 coordinate 17,769,575, forward strand.
AACTCTCACCTTAAATTGTCAAATATTTTATAATTTTCGTGGCCATGTGATTTGTCTATTTATGATGATAAATGCAATAATGATAATAACAATAATAATGATGATGATAATAACAATAATAATGATAATAATGATGATGAATATATCTCCATTAATTTCTGTATTTCATGATATATTTTGATATGCTTCACAGGTACAGGTATACTTTCGAATTGATTTATCAAATTCTGATCCATATAATAAATTCTGATGTCTTTTAAATTTTTTTTAGCTGGAATCGAAACATCGATGCAAAGGCTTTACTGGGCGCTTGCTCTTATGACCGAGTACCCCGCGATTCAGGCCAGGGTCCAGAGGGAGATCGATAACCAGATCGGGCGTGGTCGTCTTACTGTGATCAGTGACCGCGGTAGGCTGCCGTACACGGAGGCCACACTCTACGAGATGATGAGGTACAGCACGGTGGGTCCCGTCGGAGTACCTCATGCAACCATGGTCGATACCGAATTCCGTAAGTCCTTTTTTCTTTCCATTAAATGTTTTATTATAATTCATTCTAGAACAAAAGCACTGAACAGATTCGATCAAATAAATGTTGTGACTTAACAGTAAAACTAACATGTTTACATCAGTTGCACAACTCTCCATTTATCCAGAAATAAAACAAATATTCCTATATAATAATCATAAGAACCTGTTCAACATCATTAAAACGTTTGAGCGTATTCTTGAAAGGATCTAAAGATAGCACAGTTCCGTAAGTACTCACTGATTTCATTCTTTCGTCCATTCATTCATCATTCTATTTATTCATGACAACAGAAACGTATTTCCAAGACAACTGGGGAATATTATGTGTTTGACATTTTCATCTTCCTTTAGCTTTTCCCATGCTTGATATACAATTTTTATTTGCGATATATCCCGCAATTCTGCCCTTACCTGCGATGGATTTTATCTCCAAATATAATGGAATTTGTCTGTGTGTCACCTTTTGTAAATCTACAAGTTTGTATGATAAACATTTTATTGAATTGGAATGAGTGAACTGAATTGAAATGAATTGAAAAAGTAAAGAGAAAGGAAGAAGAAGAAGGAAAAATCAACAACAGCATCGAGACACAACGCACATGGGAAATCGCCATAACACACGTGACGTTATCTGTATTGGTCTTGGACTTAGATCAAAATAGAGGTCAATGTACTTATCCTGATATCGCTTTCTAAAGTCCGAGCAAAATGTCGGAAACCATGCTATCATTGTCCTTTCAGATTGCTTTTCGATGTGGTCAATTTCTGCGTAATCATTGTTTGATATGAATTTATAAGGTGGCCGAACTTCCGGCAACAATGGCGATTGAACAAAAAGATTTATCTGCTTAGTGGCTTATTAAGAAATGGATGGGACAGGGGGGGGGGGGGGATTATGCTCTAATTCAAACGGGGGGGGTGGAATGGATCAAGGAGTCTTGTGCGCAGTGAGGCATAATCAAGCCACAGGTTATATTTTGTTTCTTGCTTTTGAGGCTTTTGGGTTAAAGAGAGAGAGAAGAGGGATGGACAGATGGATGTTGCTTCAATAATATTGGTGCAGGGCTTGCAATGGTTTTACCCAAAACTGGATACGCCACTGATTTACTATAAAAAGAATAATTATCTACGCTGATTAGATTACTCGGAGCTTTAATGATGTAGGCTCTTTTATGTCATTGTCCAGTTAGGAAGAAATGGTTTGTATCTGTCGATATTTCAGACATCTGTTGTTTGATTTATGTTCGATTTATGCCCGTGAAGTAACTTTAGATATTAGCACTGCTGAGAACAACAAAACGAAAAAATGGTCCATATCCTACTCTAAATTTGAATCCGAATTCGATATTAACAAGAATATATAAATCAAATATATAAAAAAAAATACAAAATGCCTTGAAACGAACGATGATGGCTCTGTATTAACTCTGAGTTATAATCCATTTTTTAAATACTGTAGTTTCCTGTACTGCATTTTCAGGGCTTATGTCTGACTGTCAAGAGGAAAACAAAATTGACTAGCATTTTGCTGGAACCCCCCACCCCACCCCGAAGCATGAATACTTTGGGGGAACCAGTGCTCATATACATGTAATATCGGTAAAGCGGTCTACACTTACATGTGGCGCAACACTTCGATCCAAAGTCCAGTGTAACACCTTTTATCCAGTCATAAATATGACGACATTTCAAGAGAAATACGGACGCATCAACGACTATTTGCTGTACTTGACACGCATTCAACAACGTTTGATTTGATGAACAGAGAAAGGAAGAAAAAGAGAGAGAGAGAGAACTTTGAGTATTTGACATCGACTATGTCAATATACAGTCATATATAACTGAAGCTAGTGTAAAACTGGGTGCTGTTATTTAAATTTGAAGAAGGAAAAATGAATAATAATGAAACGGAATTGGATTGAGAGTACCAGGAAGAGACTAGAGTTGGTAAAACAGTAAGAAATCACAGGCATATTGACATAATTTTGGTGAAGAAGGGTGAGGGCGCCTTCGTTTCGTAAATTTCTACAAGTAAGAGAAACAAGCATACAAAATATTTCTTACTCTCCAGAGATTTCTTTTCTTCTTCAACCTCCTGTTTATTATCACATATTTCACATATTTAAAAACACAACGAAGGATACACATTTCAATTATTGTAAAACATGCCTTATGCAAAGTACTAGTATGTTCTTGATCTTGTTTATATAAAGACTACGTCAAATTTGTGTCAACGGAGTCTTCATTTATACACTTGTGTCTTTTTAAAACAATATTTTCTCCTTTTTTGCTTCCATACTATGCTTATGCATTGTCTCTTTTCCAATTTTATATGATTGAGTTTATATAAATTTGATCAGTTTGATCAGTTTGATCAGTTTTATATAAAAGCGCATAAAATCAAAATGGAAATTACGCTATAGAAATTCTATTTATTATTATTATCATTTTCATTATCATCATTATTATTATTAGCATTATTATTATCATTATTATTATTATCATCATCATCGTCATCATCACTATTATTAATGTATATTGTCTTAATCTCTGTAATGGTTTACTGTCCTTAATTGCAGGTGGATACCTGATACCTAAAGACACCATAATCCTCCTCAATCAATATTCAATGCACTTCGACGAAAGAGAATGGACAGACCCTCATTCCTTCCAACCAGGTAAGAGTCATGCCAATCCATGTATTATTATTGGATCCTTATTCACTCCAAGAAAAAAGGTGTACAGATGCACCCTTTTCTACTTTTTTCCACCCGGGATGCCCATCTGCACCTTTAAAAGTGCAATTATGCACCTTAATTTTTGCATCCAAAAGGGTGCAAATTTGCACCTTCCCTACATTGTATAACTCTGCACCCTTAAACTGTTTAAGGGTGCAAAATGTAGTTCACTGCACCCTTAATGGTGCATAATGCTTCTTTGGGTGACAAGTTGCCCCATAAAGAAGCTCCAGGTGTTGCATTTGAAGGTGCAAAATTGAACCTTTTTTCTCTCTTAGTTTGTTTGATCAGCTTTACTTCTTCACTGGCAATACCAGTATTTCCTTTATTGCCACTTATTTCTTATGAAAAAGTCGTGTCTGAAATGAATATAAATGAATATAAAGTGTGTTAAGAAAACAAAAACTCTAATGACATAATAGAACTGACAATTTTTTTTAAATCTCTTAAATCAAATCAGCCATATACTGGCCTACCAGCATGCACTGATTGGAAGAAGCGCCATTTGAATTTCCACTTGGAAAGATGCAAGTGGAGGAGGAGAGTGGGAGGGTTGGGTTGAGGATGGAGGATGCACTGAATCGTGCAAAGTGGAGGGAGGGGGTAAGGGCGATTGCCGCGAGTGTGAGGTAAATCCGGCCACCCCCGTTCACGGGGACAAAACCGGATTCAAAACTTTGGACGACTGACTTAAATCCTTCCACCAAAATCATTTAATTTAATTTCAGAAAACGACAATTTTTTTCTAAACAGCTTCCTGAATAATTCCGATACCGTGTGTACAGGACTGCACTTACCGGTTTCAACAAAGGCTTTGTTTATAGGCTACTGCTCATTCAGACCGAGTTCTCTTTTTCACTTACATGATGGAATGACTCTCCTCTGCACACTAAGAAAAAGAGGATCAATTTTGCACCCTTTAAATGGAACACTGGGAACTCCTTATGTTTTTGGGTACAACTTTGCACCCTAAGAAGCATTTTTTTGCACCTTAAGGGTGCAATGAGCTACATTTTCACCCTTAAGGGTGCAGAGTTGTACCCTTTAGGGAAGGTGCAAATTTGCACCCTTTTGAATGCACAAATTTCTGCACCCTTAAAGGTGCAAAGTTGCACCTTTAACAGTGCAAACGGGCATTTCCGGGTGGAAACAAGTACAAAAGGATGCATCTTTGCACCTTTTTTCATATAGGGTGCAAGATTGCACCCAAAAGGGTGCTGCCAGTTTTGCATTTAGGGTGCAAAATTGAACCTTTTTTCTTACGTGTGTGTAGACAAGACAACGTTAATCGGCATGTCCCTATGTATTAATATTTTTCTGTTAGAACACTTTTTGGACGAGAGTGGTACTACTCGGCAGCACCCGCCTAGCTTCCAGCCCTTCGGCACTGGTCGCCGGAGCTGCCTCGGAGAAGCCGTGGCCAAGGCCGACCTCTTCCTTATCTTCACCTGGCTTCTCCAGAATTACACCTTCAGAAAGGTTCCCGCATGTTCTGGGGAGAGCCTCCTGAAACTACTTCCCGAGACGGCTGCAGGGCGAGTCCTTCAAAATTACAAGATTATCATTGAGGAAAGGTCATAAAACAAAAGGACCCCCCCCCCCCCGTTTTTGCTTCGAGAACACCATCCCTCCGGCTACAATGCGACGCATTTAATGTTTAAATCTGGAGAACAATCAGGATCAGGGCTACAGGGGGGCAGGGGGCAGGGGGCGACCGCCTCCCTATGATTTTTCAAGTGATCAAAAAAAGAATAGGGGAGAAAAAAAAAAGAACAAAATGAGAAAGAAGAAAGAAGAGCATGGGCAATGATGGGGAAAGAGAGGACTCGGTCATGCAACTACATAATACCTCTATTTTTCATTTTAAACGTAAATAAAGTCACCTGTGGGTCATCCTGCCCCCTATCAAAATACCCTGGGCCGCCCCTGAGAACAATCAATTCTAATGAAAATAGAGTAGCGATTTAAAGTTTTATTAGAATCGCTTCAGAAATGAGAAAGTTATGAAAGTTTGAAAAGTTCCGATTTCCTTTCTATGGCAGGTTGTTTTAGCTCAACTCTCAATACATTTTGTAAACATAATTTCCTATATTCTCCATTATCTCCCTAGGTGCAGCAGTGCTTGTCTCCTTATTTGCTCAAGATATATCATGGGAAACGTATTTGACACAACATTATCTTGAAATCACAAAGGGACCAGCAGCATCTTTAAAGATAGGCCTAATGGAGAAAATTTGAAATTTTGTGTACAAAACATACTGAGAGTTATCCTTCTAAACCTGCCATTTTGAAGCAGCATTGCCAATTTTTGTGTGTGGGGTGTGTGTGGACGTTTGAGGGTGCATGTGCGGGCGGGTAAGGAGCGTGTATACTCGAGTGTGAGCAAGAAATTTCGGCAAAATATTTTTATCATCCCCAATACCTCGAAACAGATTTACGCCGGTGCTTAACGAATTACTTAACTGCGAAGAGCTAAATGGGATGCCCAAAGGTTTTCCTCTTGTTTTAACATAGTGTGACTCTATTCCCCATGATCTCAATCAAATTGGTGGCAAAATAAACTTCGCAGTAAAAATGCTTTGTTAAGTAATAATCATGTTAATCTACACAGATATTTCCGCTTTAGCCCCATTTGGCTTTCCATATTCAAGTCATTCGTAGTGGTGCGGAACTTCGCGCACAGCTTTGGGAAACACCCAGGAGCATGAAATTGTTACTGGAGCATGATGTCTGACAACCTCCAAATTTCAACTTTATATTTCAGTAAATAAATATAAGTGGCCAATAATCGATGGGTGATTTAACGAGGCGTAGACTGTTGATTTCATGTAAAGATTCTTTACGATAAAGAGAATTCGATGTGTTTTTAAATCATTTCCGCCATCTACTGTGCTATACGCATTATTCTAGTTTCTAAAATAAGCAACATATGCAATGTCAATGCAAATGGTATTCTTTTTTTTTAAATCTTTACTTGTTTTGTGCACAACTTCTGATTGCATACGATTTTTTTCCACTGTAAATGTGCATTCTTTTAAATTGGTATTCTTTTTAAAAATATTCCCTTACAAATTTCAACCATGGTTTATTTTCAATTTTACATTAGTGATATCACACGGATTTCATTGTTTCTCCCTAGACTCCCTTTCTACTGTTAAGTAACGCATTCACAATTTCCCAAATAGCATGCATAGCAAGGCAGAAAACACGCATAATATCAATACTAAACTTGGTTTTATCTGTTTATCTGACAATGGATTCAAACTTTGATAATGAATATTCTTAGATTTACCAAAACTAGACACGGGCTTTAAGTTTGTAGTCCCAAATAGTGTTCTTTTACAGAGTTGCAAACCATCAATATTGCAAAAAGCTCCTTTACCATGGGAGTGCACCCGCGTAGCCAAGGGGGGGCGATGGGGGCGGTCGCCCCCCTCCAAAACGCCAACAAAAAGAAAAAGGTAAGAGAACGTAAGAAGAGCGGGAGCAGACAAGGAACAATTCAAGGAAACGTCGGAGCTTCCGCGCTTCGCGCGAGAGGCGAATTTTTTTTTCCTACGACATTTTCGCTCCTTGCGCGTGCGCACATGGTCATTCTCCGCGACTTCATAAATATTCATATTACGTCATTTTGCCATTGGTCAACGCATGCACACAATAGTTATTCTCTGAGGCGACCTCACAATATATTCGTAGGTAGGCTACGTCATAATGCCATTAATGCGCTCTTTGCTCCTTTCTAATTTTGTCTGTGATGAGATTTGTGCGCGTGCTAACATTAACTCAAAGTTGATTTTTTTAAAAGTATCACTTTGATACTTTTATTCTTAAGAATTTAGGGCCTATTTTAGTTTTTAGAATAATTAGAAATACATGTACATTTTGAGAATTTGTAAAGTATGATAATTGGTTACTCACCCTAAGATGGTCAAAAAGTAGAATTACGAATACCAACCTCAAATAGGATTAAAATCTGACAAAATCTGACATGTAGATCGTCACTTGCATATATGAGCTAAAACCACTTTCACCCGAATAAAAATTATGATATACAATTAATATATAAATATACAAATGTTTTATGGAACAAGATAGATTCTCGACTGTCCAGAGCGAGCAGTCAGAATTACTGCCTCTGCCTCTGCCCTGTTACGAGATAAGAATGATATGTGACGTTTTACCTATGACCTCTTGACGTTTCTGGTTCTTTATTCCGTTCCACAGAATCATCAATGACGGTTCTCTGTACTCAACAATGAAACAACAATAATAAACACATTATAACAATTTGCATAAACATGAACACTTGCACTATATGGGTAATGAGGATGGCAGTAACCGCATTGAATATACACATGTATGCATCAATTTACGTACAGTCCTACATGTATGATATAAATCAGAAATATATGTTAGGCCTTAAACTGATCCTTAATGAAGCTTTTAGCCAATACATTAATATTGACGTAAGATGATTAAAATAATCATATCCAGTCAACGTATACTAAAGCCTAATTTACATAACCATAACGTTACTCAGTCTGTTTTATTAATAACCCTTGGACACCTAACTAAATAAATGTTAGCTTTATGAGAGCTTGGTGCATAATCACATAGGAATGTTGTATGTTTACGCATAAATTATGCCCTTGTGCCCCTATCACATTTAATGCTTTATTGCAATACAATATCTATCTTAAGCACATTATATACACTATACACACCTCTTGTTGATCCTTATACACTGGTATAGGTCCTAATTAATACACCTTTCTGAAAGGAACTATAAATGGCAACAGCTAACTATCTACAACAACCAATAACTCAATCATTGTATCAGTTTATGATGGTTTCCTAGTTCCTAGTCCATTATTACTTCAACAAACACACCCTTATTTATTGTGCAAGTGGGCCTAAACGCACTGTATTGCATCATTCAAAAAGGGCTTCATTTACACAAACTCCAATATATTATTCATAACAACATTTCCCACATTACTTAAGCTATACAATGATTACGGGGGCTTCCAACACATTTAATTTGTGCACAAAACCCGCGCAAGCGCGTGATCATGATTTATGAAGTCGCACGCGGAGAATGACCTGATTAATGGTCTCAGGACGTATGTATGAATATTTATGAGCTCTCATAAAATGACCATGTGCGCACGCGCAAGGAGCGAAAATGTCGTAGGAAAAAAAAATTTCGCGCGCGGGAGGGGGACTCCCCCCCCCCCTGCACCCTCCTCCCTAGGGAGCGCGCTTTACGCGCTCAGTAAGTGATTCACACGCTTCGCGTGCTCACTACCGCCCCCCTCTAAAATGAAATCCTAGCTACGCCACTGTGGGAGAGAAACCCTGGTACCCCATCGCATCACACCCTCTCCATGCTCGTCCCTTTTATTTCATAGTGTGTTTGTCTGTATTATTATCATAAGTAACAAGGTATTTTGTGTAACGCTGGCATTTGTTTGAAACTTGCGAAGATTATTTGGGCTGCATGTTTTCATAATCATGTTTCCAAATTCATGAAAAAAAAATCCTTTTCCCGTCGGTAGATTCATGACACGCTTATCCATAATAGTACATATGTCATCAAATTTGATGTTTCATATTGCATGTATTCTACTTCAAATGTTTATTTTTCATATTTACCTCTTTTGTTGGAAATGAGAAAAAATAAAAATTGAACTGAACTGAAGTTGGAATTTCCTTTCCCGGTTTTGCAGACTGCACATTTTTAATTCGAATTAATGAAAAAGCTCCGTATCGTGAGGGGGGCCGGGGGGTACCCCCGGATACACCATGGAGGTAAATACCTTTTACCTCCATGGATACACATACCTAAGCACACAAACTCTTGTGGTCTATATTTCTCATGTTGCCTTCCACCCCCCCCCCTTCTTTTTCTCTATCTCTCCATTTCCTTTTTTTTTTCTTCTTCCTTTGCGTTTCTATCTTCCTCTTCTTCCTCTCCTAGTAATCTCTCTCTCTCTCTCTCTCTTCCTTTCCTTCTGTCTTCACCTTTCCTTCCCTTCGCCCACGCGATCGCCGGGAGGAGGGGGCGCAGCCAGAATTTGTTACTGTACACACGTGGGGACCATAGGTTTTTCCAAAACCATTATACACAAGTTCTGTCAATTAGTGATCAAAGTCCCACTCTTTGATTTTTCTTTAGCGCCACGAAAACTTTACCCTAAACAGGTATAGACCCCTCAAAATAGAAACTCAACGGACGTACCCCCTTTCCTGATTTTGGGCCTATTTTGACACCCTAAAATATTCACGCTCGTCAAGAGCCCTATTCAACAAAGGCAAAAGCTACCATTTTCAATCTATTGTTTAAATCTTTATATTTGGACGGGGCAGGGCAGGGGGTGGGGTTCCGCGCGTGTGTACACAGCAATATATATTACAGCCCCCAGCTCGACAGTGTTTCCTCTTTCCCCTCACTCTCTTTCTTTTTCTCATCCCCTCTCTCTTTCTTTCTCCATCCTCCAATGCCCTTTCTCCCTCTCTCCTTTCTCTTTCCCTCTCTCTCCAGAAAAAAAAAGAAGAAATTGCAACGCATGTCCACCTTGCCAATCATTTTTACGAATCCACGGGCATGATGAGCGGGGCTGCCGAAAGTCTTTTATATTTATAAGCCATGATTTCCAGAACATGCTTTTACTATAATTGTCAGTTGGTAACAAATTTTTTATTCACGTTTGCTTAATTCATTTTAAAAATGTTAATATAGTTATGTCACAATGCTATGATAAAACCAATAAATTCTACGAAAGTTAAGTAATAACACTATCGTTTTGGCCTCATCTGTAATATATTCTGTACCTTGTATACGTCAGCGCAAAAACGCCCCTTAAAGTATTGTGCGCAGAAAAGCCTCAACTATTATGACGCATTTTAAAGCTCTAATTAATTAAAATCTAGTTGTGAAACTCTGAATGTTGTTTAGGAGTTACTGTTAGCGACAGGGTTTGAAGAAATAATGAAAAGTTTCAAGGCAAATTTTCTTCTCTCTTCAAATTAGAAAACGTCATGTCGCGCACTCACATTGCGTAAAGGCGCTTCTGCTCTGATGCGACGAATTCTAATGTCTGTCTCCCGAAGCAGGAAAAATTGATTGATTGATTTTATTCGTCAGGTATAACACATACAAATTCAGTGATAGGTTTAAAAGCATCAAATGCCTTGACAGGATAGCCCATGAAAGCTGAGACAAGCTTATTTCCATTGGGGTCCTATACATTTAACTGTGATATCAGAGATACATAACTACACACTTCTTTTAAACAATATAAATACATAACATAAAAATATACGCAGTATAACTGATAAAACTTTTAGAAGATAGAGATATGTAAAATGTGAGACCACAAAGTATGTATCGAATGATGTAAACTATTTACAGTAATGAAAATAATTAACAAGTAATAGAAGGAAAATAATTAACAAGTAATAGAAGTGACTAATTATCTTAACATTGGAGTAATAGAAGGGACTCACTGTCAAAGTTTGAGGGTCAAAATAGAAACTCAATAGACGTACCCGTTAGCGGTGATTAAAAGATTGCACAGCGCCAATCATTAGTACGATACTAATTACAGGCAGGTAAAGAGTGAAACCTTTTTATATGAGAAAAGAAAATAAGATTTTTAAAGGTCTATTTGTACAAAATTTTGATACCTATTTGAGGGAAATATTAGAATATCAATATATCTCTCCCTAGTCCCTACTGAAATTCCCCGTTATGTCCGTGGGTCGTACTCAAAATTTAGTCGTTCTTTTATGATTTCATAATTACGTTACAAATACATTTCCATCAAAAATATTTTGTAGAAATAAGCCACATCCATACAGGCAGAGAAATGTTAAATGATGTAAATACTCATAATAAGTTATCGGCATTAGCTTGGAACGATGTTCATGATGCTTGTTGCGGTATGATGACACCAGAAATGAAGGTGTGTTTTAGAAGCAGGATATGTGTTTTGCAAACAATGTTTATACTGTAATTCATTTCATGGTTCCAAATATGGAATTTTACCTAAATGAATAAAGTTTGGAGCATTTATAGGAGGATTCATTCGGCCTGGTGTCGGTTGCTCCACTGTAACAAGGGTGGTGTGACAGGGCTTTAACACAACGAAGGACGAATTCTAGTTGCCGCCATTTCCGCGTAGTAACCTTTGGTTGCTTCTATAGCTCGAAGTACATCCGGGGTCAGATCGTCGAAAGGGATCTTTGGTTTGGATGGTTTGAATCCGGATGACGCGAGCGCGTTGACGTGCGCGCAGTCCTCTATCTCATTCCGGGTTCCTTGGGTGACGAGAGGATAAATGACGCGCCACGATGTGGCGATGCTCGGGCTAGGGTCCCAAGAAATCAAGCTATCATCCCACGGCATGCCCAACGCATTACAAAACTTGGACAACATGTCAGCGGGATTCGCCAGTACGTCCTCGCTGTCAATCACAACGGGATTCGGGTCGATGTTCTCCTTCACGTACTTCCACAAATCGTACTGGCTTTTGTAGTAGACACCTTCTTCCATGTACGGAGTATCGGATATGAAATCGAAGTCTTCAAGAGTGACGTCATTGCCGAAGCTCATGAACACTTGGCGGAATATCATCGCGCGTAAGGATGGCATTGTGCGTTCCGGATTTCGGATGAGGAATGCGTATTTGTATCCGGATATCCCATTCGGCAGGTGATGGTAATGACCGGTTATTCCAAGTGACACGTCCTTCACGAAAACTGACCGATCACGAGGTACAGCAGCTAGTTGTTTCCCTATACTTTCAGGTCTGAAACATAATGAAATATTTCATGTACATATGTAATCAGTATCGACAGATTGCATGATATTCATATTTGTTATCATTATCATAGCGAACGGGAAGACAGAGTAAAAAAAAAACTGGAAGGGAAGGAAATCAGGACGGAGATACTGCAACTATACTCTATGCCCTTGAGAGGGAGAGAGAGAGAGAGAGAGAGAGAGAGAGAGCAAAGCTGATTAAATCAGGAGAATCAAGGGGGAATGAAACCAAAAGATGGAGGAAGAAGGAAAATCGAGACAAAATGAAAAGAAGAAAAAACAGGAAGGAGAGAGAGAGAGGTAAGAAACTGCATTCGAAAAAAAGGTTTCAATCCTTGCTCGTTGCGTCAAATTCTTCACCAATGTGTTTATTTCATTTAAATCTCCTCGTTAACATGAATGTAAATTGTGTTTGGCCCTTATGCATAAAAGTTGAGATTAAATGCAACTCAAAAGGTTAAATGCAAGTACAAAATACTCAATCCTGAATGGGTGAAAATCAAGTTGCGTTTAATTTTTGTAGTTGTGTGAAACGCAACGTTTTATGCAAGAGGGCCTTAGGCTTAAAATTATTGTAGGGCCCTCTGAAAGCAGGCTTTCCTAGGAAAATAAAGGGATCCCTCCATTTCCATAAGCGCTTATACTGTATATATTCTAGTGTAGATTGACTTTGAGACATATATTTCAAATCATTTAAACGTATCCTGTCATTGTACAAAAGAAATTATGAATACATATGTATGTTTGATTTGTTTTTGATTTATTTTTGAAATGAAAAATAAACTCTTCAACTCTTGAACTCTTGAATAAGACTTAAAGCAAGGTCTGAAACTGTTACCAGAGTCCCTGTGGCATACGCTCCTTCGACAGCATTTCCAAGTAGTACTTCCCTCGAAAGTAGAGGGTAAGGATTATGGTTGCAATATCAAGGTTTTTAGGTCGGGTTTAGGTTTGAGCGGGCAGGTCATCAGGATATGAAGCGTTGTCCATCACAAGGGCTTGACTCTTTATTTCTTTTTCTTTGTTAGGGACCATTGATTCGTGGTTTGAAGGCCACTTTCATAGGTAAGATGACCAGTCGAATATTTTTTGACGACACTGGCTGCTGCGGACCAATTATTGTGTCCGGAGCATCCGTCGTACAACCAAACCAGATACCAAAATCTCTACTCACGTGATCAACGTCTTGTCCACATGATCCGGATTGAACTGGAATCCGAGAGGTGAGTCTTTCAGCTTAGCATAATTGGTAGAGAGAAAATGATGGACGTCAAACTCGTCCGCGAAGTCGTTCTCGGGATACCATCCATTTACTCGTGCTTTCCATTCGTGGGCGTGTCTCAGGCAAAACGGTTCAAAGAATACCTGCAAAAGAATGGGAAAAAAGTCTACGCCTAAACATCTGATGAGGGAGGGTGCGCGTGTGTGGTGTGTGGTGGTGGTGATGGTGTGTATATCGCCCTCCACAAAATGTAGAAGGGAAGACTTTTTTGTCGGGGATGGGGGAGGAGTGGTGCTTCAACATCTTTTTATAATAACTGATTTCATTGTTTCTCTTTTAAGTTATATATGATTCATGCTTATATTAAGTTATTGAAAAAAAGTCAAAATAGGAGAAATGTAAAATATCGTATTATGGGATTTGAAATGTTAACTTAAAATGTTATATATTTTTGTTCATGAAATCAGAATAAAACAGTATTGGAAAAAAGTGTGGGAGTGTGTTGAGGTGTCGTAGTCGAGTGGTTTAAGGCACGTGACTGGAGACGCGGAATCGGGAGTTCCATCCTGTACGGCACTTACGCCCTTGAGGAAGGCATTTTATCTACGTTGATCTTTTATCGTACATTAAAGGAGAATGAAACCCTGGCGGAAAATCAAGTTTAATGAGAAGAGAGGATAGAGAGAAGCATTTTTTTTTCAAAAAGGTCCATCAAAATTGGTTACGAAATGAGAAAGTTACGAAACTTTGATAAGTCTCAATTTACTTTTTATGGCGATCCTCTAATTGACAATTTTCCTTCAAAATTGCAGGTTTAGAAGGACAACTCTATATATGTTTTGTACACAAAACTTCATATTTTCTCCATTATATCTAAAGATGTTGCTAGTCTCTTCGTGAACTCAAAATACGTGTATGTTGTGTCAAATACATTTTCCTATGATATATCTTGAGCTAAGAATATGAAGAAGAGGAGACAAGCGGCACCTTGAGAGAGATAATAGGGAAAATATGAAAGTTTGTGTACAAATCATATGGAGAGTTGTCCTAATCACTGAATTTCATATTTTGCCCATTATATCTCAAGGTGCAGCTTGTCTTTTTCTTAGCTCAAGATGCACCATGGAAAATGTATTTGACACAAAATATGTTGATCACATAAAGAGACAAGCAGCATCTTTAGAGATAATGGAGAAAATATGAAAGTTTGTGTACAAATCATATGGAGAGTTGTCCTAATCACTGAATTTCATATTTTGCCCATTATATCTCAAGGTGCAGCTTGTCTTTTTCTTAGCTCAAGATGCACCATGGAAAATGCATTTGACACAAAATATGTTGAGCACATAAAGAGACAAGCAGCATCTTTAGAGATAATGGAGAAAATATGAAAGTTTGTGTACAAATCATATGGAGAGTTGTCCTAATCACTGAATTTCATATTTTGCCCATTATATCTCAAGGTGCAGCTTGTCTTTTTCTTAGCTCAAGATGCACCATGGAAAATGTATTTGACACAAAATATGTTGAGCACATAAAGAGACAAGCAGCATCTTTAGAGATAATGGAGAAAATAAGAAATTTTGTGTACAAAACACAGTGGACATGATGGAGAGATGTCCTTCTAAATCTGCCATTTTGGAGCAACATTGCCAATTTGAGGATCGCCATAAAGAGCAAATTGAGATTTCTCAAACCTTCATAACTTCCTCATTTTGTAACCGATTTTAATGGAACTTTCTTAAAACTGCTGGAGATGCGAGAATCGGGAGTTCGATCCCTCGCACGGCACATTAAATAAATCATCGTGCTATAGGCATATTGATATCAACGTGTGCACGTGTGTTTCCATTTTTTTAAAAAGGGTGTGTCTCCCTCTTTCATCTAATACCTTAGTCACAAGAACGATACAAGACCCGAGGAGTGTTTCATGAAGTGTCTTGTCAGTGATTTTTACTGACAAATTTGCTCTCAGCCAATCAGATGCAGGGATTTCAGTAGCTTATAACAGTTGTTATTAAAAAAAAGCACCGACAAGACACTTCATGAAACGCTCCCCTGCTACAGATCAAACGAAAAAATTACGTTACCTCGAATGGTTCAGAATTAGTAGGCGTCGCGTCAGTTTTTCAACTTTATTTTTGAAATTTAATTGTTATAGGAGAAATGTGAAAATACATATAAATGAAATCAAAATGATATGAAACTGAAATGAAATGAAATGAAAAAAACAAATGCATTATCACCTATGGGCGACAATGCAATGAACTGCCAGTGAGAAGGTATACAAGGACCAGGGCCCCGTTTCATAAAACTTGTTATCAATAACAAGTCGCAATAACCGTCATAAGTTACTAAAATCCTCGCATCTGATCGGCTGAGAGCAAATTTGTCGAAGAAATGTGGCAGTTGTTACTGATTGCAAGTTTTATGAAACGGGTCCAAGGCGATTTTAGGACAAACTATATTCCCAACAGATCTACACATGACCGTTAGGCGCGCTTACCTCAGCGTTTCTGTCGACAAAACTCAAACATTTCGTGATGGCAGTTGATACAGAGCGTGGTGTACTCCACATCATCACTCGAAAAGGTTTACTTTGCGGCACATCGCGATCGTCAGCCATGTTACACCTAGATATTTTGCTTCAAGTGGACTGAAGGCGAGTAACTGATCGCTTAGCTATGATACTCCTATAACCATGATAACCATGTATAACTAGTTCAACTTCGACGCCGCAGCTAGAGATCATGTTATGTGGATATAATGTGATTATCATGCTCATTGTTCAGGTCAGGGAATATCATGTAGCACAGCTAGCAAGGTGACAGGAGGATGAACAAATATAATATGCATATTTGGCACTTTTGTATCCTCAACAAAAGTATTCTAAGGACTTTTTCGTCGCTTTTGTGAGCATGTCAAGCGACCGTATTATGTTATGATGAATTCCGATGTTATTGAGAAAGATCGAGCCGTAAATAAGTTCCTCCATAACTGATATATCCTTATGTGAGAAAAACAACTATATCCCCCTCTCTTTCTCTCTCTCCTCTTGCTCTCTATAGCTCTCGTTTTATTCCCACTGGCAATTTTTCTGTCCTTTACGCATGTTAGGTTTCTTTCGGTATCATTTTCTTGTTACCTCTCTCACCCTGCAATCACCGGCGTAAATCGACTTTGAGGGGGAGGGGGGGGGATGATGGACTTTTTCGACGATTTTTTTTTCTGTCGAAATCACACTTAATTATAAACACACGCCCTCACCCACCTGCACAGACCCCATTACACACATTATAAAAAAATTACCACTTTTCTGGTTTTCAATCGCATTTTAAAATAGAAATTCCATAATATGATGAGCGAGCGAAGCGAGCGAGCCAAAAGTAACCACTCTACTGGTTTTCCATCGCATTTTCAAACAAAAATCCTAAAATATGTTGAGCGAGCCAAAAATAAACGCTTTTCTGGTTTTAAATCACATTTTCAAATAGAAACTCGAACATATGATGGTTGTTTATGACAGATTTTAAAAAACAATTATCAACGATTAATTCAAATAAATTATCATTTCTTCCCTAAAAAGTGTGGGGGGATATTTGCACAAGCCATCTCCCCTTTCAAAAAAGTGGGGGATATATCCCCCATCCCCAGGGATTTACGCCAATGATGCACAGACATAAATAGAAGATATACGCACCGTCACAAATGAATATAGAATATGGACTGACACACATTACTGCATAATTGCATCACGCTATTTATCTTTTTTTTAAATTTTGTTGTTACACCACTTCAGAGAAACTGTGACAGTGTCAAAATTACCCAAAAGTAATAATAATAAGTTATGATAGTAATCGTCATTTCAGTCACATTAACGATGATGATGATGATAAATATTATCATAGGTATGATAATAATAATAATTCATTATTAATTATTATTATTATCATTTTATCATTATTATTATTGTCATAATGATAATTATTATCATCATTATTGCTGTTCCTTTCATTTCTAAACATGTTAATTCAGTTTAATTGTAAGCAAACATCCTTCCCTAAAACCTGGGGGATGATTGTACATGTCATCCTCCCACCTTGTGAGGTGGGGGATGCATACCCCTCATCCCCCCCCCCCCCCCCCCCCCCCCCCGCTGTCTACGCCCCTGCCTGCAATCATGCAATGATGGTGTTTGAAAATAGTATACAAATATACAGGGCCCGAGGAAATCTGGTGCGATCTATGGGGTCGGTCGAAGCGATTGCAGTCGCCTATTTGCCCGAGGGGCGCTAGGGAGCGTTTCATGAAGAGTCTTGTCGGTGATTTTCACCGACTAATTTGCTCTCGGCCAATCAGATGCGAGGATTTTCAGTAGCTTATAACAGTTGCCAGTGAAAATCACTGACAAATTTTTCATGAAACGCTCCCTAGATCTAACGTTAGACTGTTAGATCTACTTAATGTGACAATCATATAGTAGTCAGCAGTCCAATCCAAACACAGTCCAAGCAGCGAACTCCAACATGTCCAAAGCTAAGGTAAGGCAAACAGGCCTACAGTTTAAGTTAGAGTAGAACTCTCTCGGCTTTGTTTCTAAAAGTAGTTGTAATGAAACGCGACGCGCTTTCACGTTCCTCTGACCGATACCGATCACAAATAACATTTAGGTAGGAATGTGTCTGAAATTGAATATCAAAAGTTTGGACGCGAGAAACAGCTGAACTGACCCTGAACTGACCTACTTCCAGCAACTGTGCTCGACGGAATTTGATTTGTGTCTGCGCCGTCACATCGCGAGGGTTAGCCGGTGGAGACGGCTGGCTGTTCGGTGCGTCCGAGAGATTGCTCGAGTTCAGGCATTGTTAGGGGAACAGGACGGCGGTTTGACGAGACCGAAATAAGTCTCAGTTCATTGACCTCCTATTGAAACGTGTGCTAACTCTACAACACACGTTTCAATGGGATGTCCAAGAAGTCAAGACTTATGACAGTTTCGTGAAACGGCCCCTTGAAAAAACGGAGGCAAAATAGGTCAAAAACTATCTTACTCTGACGTCATGACCTATTTTGATCTCCGAGGAATTTCATTTTTCTGGTAAGATTAAGATTAATCACATGAAGGGCTCTCGACCAAACCAAGAGCAACAAATTTTAAATGAGGGATATAATGCAATATAATAGTAGTAGTAGTAGCAGCAGCAGCAGCAGTAGTAGTAGTAGTAGTAGCAGCAGCAGTAGTAGTAGTAGTAGTAGCAGCAGCAGTAGTAGTAGTAGTAGTAGTAGTAGAAGGGTAAGGAAAGAAATTTATTCCTTTTTGATTTAGCCAGACATAATGTTTAAAAAAGAAAAACAAGGTCTGCATAAGGCAACGACTTGTCAAGGTCAGCTAAATTCAGTTATATGTATGTCAGTAAATCACTAGATCAGGTATTGTTTGTCAGTTGAAACAAGTTCATGCTATTCAAGCAAGCAAAATCTATAGTAATGTTATGTAACAGTCCTCTGCATGGCTAGACAGCATGTTTTGTCTGCCTGTTCAATAGGGTCCTAATTTATTCGTTTTACCAGACATCCCAGATGTTTTCTTGTAATGTACAGAAGCCAGGGAAGTCGTACAGAAAATGAAATAGTTTTCCGTAAAAAGTTATCTGCTCCCGCATATTTGTGTCGTCTCTTAATAGTAGGCCTAATTTCTTAGTTAGAGAAGGCTCTAAATAGAGCTTTATGTTAAAGGATCATGAAGAACACTTAAAGCCATCATACATAGATCTCTTTTATAAAGGCAGCATACGTTTTCTCTGGGGGTTTTCCACGTCGTGGCGAGAGGCGAGCTCCAGCTGCCATCGTAATGCTGCACGTCGTCAATAAGGAGCTCGATCTCGTCCTGCTTGCTTGTCGTCGGCGGTAGATCAGACATAGCAGGTCAATGAGGGACTCTGTCTGGTAGCGGGACTGCCGAGGAGCTGAAAGGACCGCCCCTAGGGCAGCGTCTGGCTGAGTGGTCGAGTCTGCGTGATACCACGAGAGCAGCCAAACGACAAGGGCGAGCTATGTCAGCGGCAAGGGCAGCCAACAACCCATGAGTCGAACCGAGCTGAATCATCCATTAAGATAAGTTTATGCATGTGTTTCTATGTTTTTTAATTCTTATAGACCCAATTATGTACCCATTAAAATCCAATACTGAAAGCAAAGCAAAACGGAACATTGAATTTGAAATATAACTTTGTACTATTCTGTTTCCACATTCCTCATTCTGAGTCAAGTAGCATGCAGTTAAAAAAAATCACTCACGTGACAAGAAGTAGCAGTAGTGGTTGAAGTAAAGTAGCAGCAGTAGACTACTACTACTTCTACTACTCCTAGGCTAGTGTTACTATCGCTGCTACCGCTGCTGCTACTACTACTACTACTTCTTCTACTACTACTACTACTACTACTACTACTACTACTACTACTACTACTACTTCTATTACTTCTACTAGTAACAGTAGTAGTAAAACCGGGAGGGGGAGCAGTCGAAATCATTGCTCTACATTAATACACGCTCGCATAGAGAAAAACGCATGAAAGGAGAGTTTTTGCCGGTTAAGACGCGTTTAGGGGATCCTTTTCCCCATCCTTAAACTTGTTTAAGAGGTAAATTTTTCGAAATTGTTAGTATTTCTTCAACATTGCCGTTGCATTGAATTTTTTCTTAAATATCTAGCCGATTTGAATATTATTCATTGTGTTATTCTTCATTTTCTTTGAGGACCCTTCCCCTTTGATTTTTGCTTGTCAGTGGCTGGAGCCCTCCTAAATTTGTCATTTCTTGATAGTGAGGCCCCTCCCCCCATTTGGCTTGTTACGCCACTGATCATCATCATAATAATCATTATAATCATTATCATCATCGTCGTCGTCATCGTCACCATCGATTGCATATTGCGCTCACCTGAGTTTACTGAAACATTCTGTGATTGCAGTTAGGTAGGGAGTGTAATCCACATCATCACGCGAACGGGTTTGCTTTCCACACCGTTAGCCTCGTCGTAGCTAGAATTCCTCGGTAGAAAGATTCGTGCCTTGTTCGAAAAGAACTTCGGCAACAACATACGTGGTCAGGCGATATACCAGGGACTGCCTCTAGTTTAACATCGCGTGTACAGTATCAATATCAATAGGCACAACTTGTTTCAGCTGTGGAGGTCACTTCATACTTAGTTTCATCGTATCCATTGTGTCCGGTTTAATCTTTTGCAATGGCCATTTTCTTTTTTGATACTGGGCATTGATGTAGGTCTGCTTTGTAATTGCGTGCCCCCGCCTTGAAAAGGAACTTCATCTATGGGATCACTTTGGTATAATGGTGGAGGTTCTTGATTTTCATACGAGAGGTCCTAGGTTCGATGTTCACTCAGCGTTTCCATCCTTGGACAAGGATGCATTAAACATGGAGTGCCTCTCCACCCAGGTGTATTAAATGGGTACATCATGTACATGGCAAAACTGGGTGATAAAAACACGGTCGTTTTCATCCATTTTGATCTCCTCTACCATTCGTTCTATAACCCTTATTCGAACACATGTGAATATATTTTGTAATGGTTTCAAGAGAAATTGCATTCTGTCTCATTCTACTACTTCCAAATCTAGTTATTAATCCAGGAAAAGTTTAAACCCAGCTGTTCAGCAAGTGCTCGATTGTATGGCCTGTAGTAGTCGTACAGCCTTCTTAAAACGTCCTCAGATATTTTTGGGTGAGGGCGTCCTTTAGACGGGATCATACATCCAAAGTCTGGTCTTTCCGGCACTTGCGCACAATAGAATCCCTTGGTGTGGTTCTTGATAAAGTGAGATCGTCTGTAGAACTCTGGCAACCCAAGGAAAGCCTCTACATCATGCAAAGAAGGGTAAGGATCATCTGCGAAGGAATCACCATCAATGAAATGGATTTTATCTCTCGTGTAGACATCAAGGGCTATCTGAATAGCATTGACGTACACTCCATACTTAATGATATTTGACGGTATAATGGTACCATCGGGTTTCAGGACTGTTTTCTCGAAGGTCTCCCGAAGCCTGACATTTTTAAAGACCACATCAAAAGGTCCCTTTTGGGGAACATTGGAATGAGCTACGTGGTGCAGATAATCAGAGACGGCCCTCTGGACGGGATCGCGTAAGATGATAAGAAATTTGACCTGAGGCGATAGGTGTGGCTTGAGATTTCTGAAGAAATCCGGTGAGAGGAAACAGAAAGAAGGATTTTCCGTCATGGGTAGCTGGTACGGACTACTCAGTGGCATACGTAGGATCCACCTCGCAATGCTATCTGTCGTGACGTTCGTTCCTGGAAACTTGATCTCTGTTGACATAGACACAGCCGGATGGAGATCAAGGTACCTGCTTAGGGTACCCGTACCACACTTCTTAACACCTATTAACAGGGCTTCTGGAAGTCTCCTAATGCATTGTTGTTTCTCTGGAATAGGGGACTTTTCCTTATCGTATGTGTAACAAATATCAACTTTCCTTTTCCATTCAGCGTCAGTTGCGTCAATGCGACCAAAGAGTGTTTTGTTGCCTTCTGGTGATTTCTTGAAGTCATGAGCATTCGTATCCTCAATCTTCAGAGACTTGGAAGATGCAGCTAGAACGATGGCATTGCTTGGTTCAACGATAGAGGATGCATTAATACGACCAACTTCTTCCACAGAATTCTGTCCTTCGCGCAGCTCTCCATCTGATAAGGATTGTCGGTATAAACTGCTGTAATGTTTTTGTAGTAGGAAAGAAGAAACCGTACCATCGCTGAACAAAGTTACAAGTAAAATTGCGATTGTAGCCAACAAAAATAC
Organism: Echinometra lucunter; assembly: GCA_029962745.1. Classification (NCBI taxonomy): domain Eukaryota; kingdom Metazoa; phylum Echinodermata; class Echinoidea; order Camarodonta; family Echinometridae; genus Echinometra; species Echinometra lucunter. Next base: position 17,791,739 of record CM057170.1, read on the forward strand.
AGTGAAGCCCTTTTGCGTCATGGTGATTGTTCAAAGCAGATCACGGACACTGCAAACGAGATGTGCCATATGGAATATACCCAGGAAAATTACATCTGAATTAAAAGCTGCTGTGTTTACTCTGCATATGTAATTGATGAATTCGTGTACCATGTTAGCTACTCTATTTACTCAAAGACACCGAGTATTATTGATTTTTCGTTAGATTTCTGATTTATTCAAACACATCTCTCCAACGCTTCCACTTTTTATACTCAAACAAATTGTATGCACAGTAAACTTGCGAGTCAATATAAGTGCGAGTCAATAATCATGGACCCCTCCGAAAAACAGTATTTTTGCTGATAGGGTATTCTGTCCCTCGTGGTGAATAAATGAATTTTTAAAAATATTAATTGTAGGCCTTCTGTTCATTATGTTCAAGCGATGAATCCGTACTCCTCCCCCCTCCCCCCTCCTCATTTTTTTTTTTTTTGGGTGGGGGACTAAAAACAGTTGGGGCTAATCCTTTTTACGGACATATATAGAGAAACGTTCTATAATCTTCCGCGTTTGCAAAATATGATAAATAGTAACGCTTGGGGTGAATTTAAAAAGTTATCTGTGAAAAAAAAAATCAGTAAGGAAAACCTTAAGTCTGATTCTAAAATGCTTTTAGAGTCAGAAAAAGTATTAGAGAAAAAACATACAAACAATGGACATGTAAATTAGAGTCAAGTATTAAAAAGAATGATATAATATCTCGAATATCTAATATTTCATAACTAAAAAAAGAATATCAGTAGTGAAAAAGGGATCGATATTTATTTTCTTCTCCGTTTTGGGGAGTGTCGACTGACTCCGTACATGCCTTTTCATTCTGTGAGTTGACTGCATTCAGTGTATCAGGAACAGCGTGTGTGTGTGTGTAATTAGGTTTTCACCATGGTTTTCACAGACGTGTTTCAATAAGATATGATTATACGTCTGGGACCGAGCTCTACAGTCACCATCTGAAAGACATGACTCTGACTCGAACCCCGGGTCCGATGAGAGTCAGTTTGTAGGCCAAGACAAGAACTGACTGCAGGACGATACCTCTAGACCAACTCCCTCTCCCCAAAATACATTTTCGTGTTTGAATATTACGCCATCTGATTTTAAGTTGGAATAATATGTAGCTTTCCACGTTATTGTAGCAAGAATGTTTCTGCATGGGCAACGTATGAAAAGGGCATATTATTACAGGTGACAACCCACTTCACCGAAGGCCCGCGAGACCGAAGGCCGCGAGGCCGAAAAAAGCAAATTGTAATCTATCATGTACACCGCTCTGACCAATTCCTGTGCCAGAAGGAAGTTTGACGAGTATTATAGGACAGCGGAAAGTTTTTCATTGAAGGTGTGTGACATACGGAAACGAGGACTAACATGCTAAAGGAGACATAATTATTTTATATACCGATAGCGATACGATACGAGAAAAGTTGGCCTCGCAGGCCTTCGGTCTCGCGGGCCTTCGGTCAAGTGGGCGGAACCCTTATTACAAGGCCTTAGATTTTATAGAATATGAGGAAGGATGACCATTTCAGTTGAGATCTGAGACAATATTTGCCGATAAACATTTATTTTCATATACCAGACATAATTCTGTTGAATAAAAATCAGTCGAGATAGGAAGCTTTTACCTCCTCGGTCATATGCATTTGATCTTTTCCTACAAAAACTGTAAATTAGCTTCGACAACAATTTTTTTTTATAAAGGCTACGAAATTTGAGAAGAGACTGAGTTATCCTCAAACTCACCAGAAAATTGACGGCAAATATTGGAGTGATTGATGGTCAAGTTATTGTGCCGCCGTTGAAGTGAGGTATGCTAAGGAAATTGAAGTTAAAATAGATATGAATATAAAAAAGATTAGTAGATCAAGGAGAAAACCAACCCCCCACCACAGCGTTTTACTGATCCCAAAATGTGCGTGTATCAAAAAGAACACATCAAAAAGCTCTACATGGCTCAGATCGTTAATATTCTTGGGAAAGGAAGCAACCAGTTTAGAACTGTGAAAGCTAGTGGGATTCCGAAAATCATGTCTATACAACAGTATTCCCTGATCTTACGCTGCTTCGTCCCCTCCCCCCCCCCCCTTTCCCCATCACTCCTCACAATTTTTTTTTTTTTTTTGCACTCCTCACAAGTACACCAAATACTATAGAGTGTTGTGCCGAGGGTACTCCTGGACTCAAATTCTTGGGGAAATTTATATCTTGGGAAAGAAGATTTTAAATCCCCCTCTTCATTTTCGACGGCTAAATTACCTCCTGGATCTGTTGTGAGAGGGTTCAGTGGTGAGGGCCCCATTTACGCACTTCACGTAACATTTTGAAACTTGAAATAAATGCCAATTGTAATGGAGTGTCTAATAAAGGTAGATAAACAATGACATCGACTGTACAGGTGATAACCCACACCCTAAGAAAGATGAATCCAGAGAATGAATAATTTTTTTTTTAAATAGAGAGAGAGAGACATGATAGAGTAACAAGTCTTATAGTAAATTTCTTTTCATTTAGCCCGTTTTTCTAAGAATATTCCTGTATATTTGCTCAAAGATGAGTTTTTCTTCAAATAGCATTCGGTATAACGTCTGTAATGACTTACTCCTAGTTTTTATTTGGAGTCATAATGTCTTCAAAGGAAAGGCTTCTGTCCGCACTGTCGCCGTCCTTGGGAACCAGATGGAAATCTAGACTTAACTCAGGAGCTATACTTACCGCATTTTGCATGATACAGTATACCTGAAATCCTCAGCAAATTGTGCATGCAGGAAGATTACGTCCACTTTCATGCAAAGTCCTACAGCGATGAGAGAGGTGGGAAACCAGCAAGACAACGCTGGAAGCCAGAGTTCCAATCTTCATTGCATCACCGGACGTTGACCTAGAGAAGACACCACCCAGCACATCCTACGGGAACAAGGTAGCCTTCTCTCCGGATAGCTCTGGATGCTCCACTCCGAGGAGGGGCCTAGAAAATATGCTACATGGAATCTACCACATCCCGTCGCATCACCACTGCTTTCAAGTATCTTACCATGCATATCAAATGATCATCGGCCTCTAAAATTGGGAAGGAATTCAGGAAAAAATTTTCTTTCTAAAAGGAATACATTATACTCCATTCCTAAGAAGGACCTGTCCTGTCCTGGAAAAAAAGGACTATGTAGAATTTTATGTTCCCTGTACCGTCACCACGGCACCTTACCAAGTGCTCGATATCGTCAAGCGATCGACAGACTCTAAGATAAGAAAGGAAAACAATTTTGATGATTAGAATGTGAGCATCTTGCTTGTTGATCAGCTCCGACCCAGCGAGGATCCTAGTGCAAGCCATGCGGGAGCTTCGTAGACTAGAGAATGACATAGCAGCCCTAAGCCAGGTTCGACTTCCTGGCCAAGACCGCCTAAATGAACATACTGCTAGCTTTACCTATATTGGTGTTTCAGGCCGAAAGGCCACCGTCGTCCTCATGGTGTCGGATTGATGATCAGGATCTCCATAGCTTCTGATCCATTCAGGCTATCAGCTGCGCACTCGTAACGAAGTGTATTTTGCATACATGTACTCTGGAAACTGGACCCCTTGATGCAGAGCCATCTAGAAAGATAAATCCTACAGGGCTTTGAATAATTCTGCTCGGGCGCGGTTCCAGAGCAAATCACTTTGCGGGGCTACGGGGGGGGGGGGGCTTGGAGGATTGTAATGTATATCAGAATCTGCATGAACTTAATATTGCACCTATATCAGTGTATATCGACCAATTCGGGGGGGGGTGGGGCTTGAGCAATTTTGGTAGAACCGCGGCTGATTCTACTCTTACGAATATGTACTTTTATATATTCCCTTTTATGTTTCCATGATGAGTAGATATGGATGTAAACAGGAAGGTGTAACTCACGGTGTATTTCATATCAGTTGCTTCATTCTCGTTTTAATCAAACTTGTATACATGTACTTTTAATGTGATGCAAGGCCCTGGTATATCATAAAAGAATGAACGCGGGCTGAAGCCCGTTGTATGTCCATGCCGTGGTCAAGGGTAAGTCGAATGAGCTTTTCATGTGGTATATACTATTAAATGCATAACCCTGGTGATGGATACTGGGTAGTAAAAAAGGGTACAGCCCACGAGCTCGACACGCACGAGTCCTGCGAGTCCTACACGAGTCATACGGCCCATACATGAGTCATACAGCTCACAAGTCATACGGCCCACGAGCTAGACACTAAGTGAACAAGGCGCACGAGTTCGACACTAGGCAAAGAGATAATACCTCGACACTACGTGGGCCTAATTGACGTAGTGTCGAGCTCTTGTGCCTTATTTGAAAGGATCTGTTCCTTATGGAATATTACTTACCTCCTTATGAGCATATAGTACTTTGTGATTTAATGCTTTGTACAGAGGTTGTATCAATCGTCAAAGAATAAAGATTACTAAATGCTTCATACCTCCGCAATCTCGTTCCTCTGAAACGTTGTTCCATGATGAATAGTTCAAGGAAGTCAAAGATCTATCATCGGAGGCTGCACGATACAAATACGATTCAGCACGAGCTGTACCATACACCGCAGCACTGAATCTTGGGTAGATTTCACTCCCATCGTCCGTAATGATTGGTTGGCCTTTTAAGCTGTATGTTCCATTGTCAACAGCAGTCCATCGCGCGCAGTACCTTGTCCCATTTGAAAGTTCGACTGTAGTATGATCCATCCAAAGAGGCTGTTCGAAAAAGAGCAGGTGAATGGTTAAGTGTTATCAGGGCCGTAGCAAGAGTTTGATGTTTGGGGTCCTGGGACAGGGGTCTGAAAATAGCATGGGAGAATGATTTAATACAAGCGTCGAAGTTTTTCCTAAACTCCGATATTGAAAAAAAAACAAAAAAAAAACTCAGTTATGCTTCGGCGAAACTTCTGTTGAACCACCGAATTCTAACTCTGGTCTCCAGGTCCAACATTAAACCTAAACTGTATGCCCTACCCTTAATAACTCAAAGATATAGCGTTAGAGTTATTAGATTAAGGGTACGGTTTAGGTTTGATGTTGGACCTGGAGACCAAAGTTATAATTCGTTTTTTTTTTTTTAAAGTATTGATCATAAGGGAGGTAAATGCAGATGACATTTTCTTTTACCTCTTGGCCGCTTGTTTAAAATATGCCTACATCAAAGATCATCCCATCTTAGTTGAGCTTGCATGTGAGCATATGAGTTTGGGGAAAGGGGCACTTTTAATGCTTACCCAGGGCGCCAAAAGAGATACGTCGCTGTTTACAAAATCGGCAATGATGGTCTTGTGACCGTACGTCGGACTTCCCTGATTCGGGAATCATTTGGTGAATCAAAACTATGAGCTCATAACTCACCGTAACGGGCATACCGTCCATCCAGACAGTGATGCTCTTCATGTATTCGCATCTTGATGTTATCCCAAGATAATTATTACGAATTACGGTGATCTCTGATGAAAATTCGTAAACTGGGAATGTTGCCATGGTGACATATTGTTCAACAGGGACAACGCGCATCATAGAAGGGTCACCAGAGCCCATGTCGTCTCTTGAAAGTCCTGTACTGTACTGCATGACAGATATTGGTTTGTCAGCGGATACAACCATCATGATCTGATTTTGTGTATCGACTGTCTCGTATTGACCCATGTCCAGTTTCACAGTCACGCCACTATAGGTAACAGTCGTATTGTCACGACCCGCTATAATCTGGAGAAAATATCCGGACGTTCTGCTTGCCAGTGGAGTAATAACAAACACCTTTCCCCATGCAGTAAAGGGTGCAAGCTGCTCTGCTATGTGATCACATGCATATACAGTCGGAGGAACTTTGGCACATTTAGAGCCAACCCTTACAGCAAGAGAAGCATTCGAAAGGACACGTGATCCTGTGATATTAATGAACCATGGGAGTAATTGTATTGTTTCATATGGAAGAAGGTTATATCGAATAATGTCCCCAGGGTAGAACTGATCGTTCTCAAAATCAACCGTAGAAGTTAGGAAGATTTCAATATAGGCATATTGCTCCGAAGCAGAAACTGAAATGACACCGGAACCTTTGGCAGGATTGTCCTCCTGGGCCATGGTTGCAAGGAAATATTCCTGACCGAGATTTTGCTTAGGAATAACGGTGAACACATCTGAGTTTCCTCGTTCTATATTGTATGTTAGGACTAATATATCATTGTCCGATTTAATAACAACCGTCGAGTTGATTTTGCCGGCTACGTTCCGATAAATGAGGGAGTTTGGTAACGGGTAATCGTAGGGTCCAGCTCCAGGTGACAAGGTGATGTTCACATCAAGTGATATTCCTCTAATGTAAATATTGACATTAGTGTCTTTGTCGAATACTGCTTGTAGCAAAACGCCAATAGTTGCTTTATCATTTTGGTTGGGAAGAGGGGCGAACACAAATTCCGAACCACAATCCCCCGAAAGGACCGCGGATGCACATACCCCTATAAATCAAATCCGAAATTTCAAGATAAATGAAAAAAATGTGAATCTCATCTTCAAAAGTTAATTCTCAACAAAATAATATCATCTTAAGTATTACTGTGAACATATTTCATCTTATTGAAAGTTTGATTTTATTTCGACTTTAGAAATTACGAGTTGGATTAAAACTAACATTTTGGATGAATTACTTTTACTGAATTTATCCTTATTTACTTCTTGGATTTTCGCTCTACGAACAATACTTACCTAATATGATGAGCAGTATGTTACAAACTTCTGAACTTCTTGTTGGTTGTTTAAGCTCCATTCCTGCCTATATAAATGAAATTCATTAAAGGACAGAAGAGAAAATGAATACATTTCCTCTTTGTCAACCTATATACCCAAAATGTGAAAGATTGGGCCTTATCTATGAACTCAGTATATGAGCCTAACAGTCATAGTAATTGTAAGTGATAAGCATGCACCTTTTATTTCTGTCAACAAAAAACGAAATAGGGTGCCTTTGATTAGGCCCTTCAGGTGAATGTATTTCTTTGGAAAGCAGTGGCGTAATGAGCCTAATTTTTTTGAGGGCACATGGCATAAAGGGCACACTTTCTGAATAGTTGCGAGCGATCATAGCGAGCTAGCCAAAAAATCGACCTGTTTTATGAAAATGTGATTTTGTCATAGATCAGGACGTATTTCCCGGAGGATATTTCATTTACTTCCTTTTTCCCATTTTTTTTTCTTTTCTTTTCTTTTCCTTTTTTCATATGTTTTGGGCGTGGAACTTTCTACCCCAAGCCCCCTTCCCCACCAGTACGTCAGTGTTGGCACTTGACCGTGATTATAAAACGATAAAATGTTAAACCACAAAATGTGATTGTTGTTGGGGAAAAGTTCAGTTCTATCGAAACAAAGCAAAAAGCCTGAAAAAAACTTAAACCTAGCTAAATTTACTGAATGTACCTATCCTCTATCTTAAATAAAACTTTAGTAAATAAATGAATAAATGTGATTGTACAACGCTTGCTTGTTGTGCACAAGTCTATGGGAGCTGACCGTACTATACCACTGCACGCGTAACATCCATAATAACTTATTATGAAATGGTGATATGGATCCTAATCAAATGATTGGCTGAGATCTATCACGTGACCAGTTTTTTATTTTGCCTAATTGCGAAATTTGCGAATGACTTGTACTAATGACCGGTGAAACCGTAATGGCGTCAACACCATATTCGACGAAAGAAAAAATATTTTGCTTTCAATAAATCATACTCGGTGAAAGATCGCGACATAACTTCTACTGAACTCGGCTTCGCCTCGTTGAATAGAAGAAGGCCGCTCTTTCACCTCGTGCGAAATTTCGTACCATCGCACTAATGTATATTCACTATTGTATACTGTACTACTGGACTGTGCAAATATCCGTTTGATATAGAAAAATAATATGAATACATAAATATGTTGACAGCGTGAAAAAATACGCCATCAATAACTATGGCACAGCCCTCTTGGTAAACATATTTTCACCCGTTTTGAATTTCATTTTTCAGTCTAGTCTGAACCCTGCCTGTTCATTCGATGGTAGACTACTATTGTCCCCATTATACTGGTCATTTTACAAGCTTTTTCAATGCCAGATATTGACCTCTGAAATTCACATAAAAACGTGTAGGCGTACAGAACATCACAATATCCGGAAAAACGTAAATTTTGATGCAAGTGATAAAAATAATAGGCCATTTTCAACGAATCATACACTGTCAGAAGAATCGGGCAAAGAAAATACCAACCACTTTTTAACCAACACTGGGCAACGTACCGACCAGTAAACATCTGCAGTGATCGTTTGTAGGATTTCGTTCAAACTTCAAATTTGATTTAAATCCCATTTATACGATAATTTTAGAGAAATACTTAGGCAGTTACAGTTTTTTTCTAGAAATCCTCGTTTTCGCGTATTTTGCTATGGTAATTATTTTATCGACTTTGTTGAGCTTTAGTTATTCCTCTTCCGAGCTTAAAATTTACTTAGTCGCATTCTTTATCATTTCAAGATTACAGTCAAACGTGAACAAGTTATTAAAAATCCATAAGATTCTAACTGCTTGTCAGATTATTACGTTCAAACTTTTGACCACCTGCTCCTCCTACACTCTAAAAACAGTCTAGTCAGATTTTACTAGATTACCGGATCAGCCGGGCACTTGCGCTATTTCTAGTCAAAATGACCACAATCTATAGTAATTTTAAATAGAATCCGAGTCAGTTTTGACTAGAACACAGTTGGTTCTGCATTAAACTGACTAGAATTCTGGTCGTGTTGACTAGAAATGGTGCAGGTGCCCGGCTGATCCGGTAATCTAGTCACATCTAACTCGATTGTTTTCAGAGTGTATTTTTCTGCTTCACTGATATCATGAAATATTGGTTCACAGATACACATAATCATATTAAAACAACATGTAACATCATTGAAATGGCCCATCCACTGGATTACACAAAACGCGGAACCACTATCATCTGCCTTATTTCATTCGACATTGATGCACATTACACATAATTATATAGGCCTACAAGTCATGATCCAATACAGGAAATCAAATAAAATTTGAATTCTCACCTGATATTAACCACAACGTCTGATATTTCAAAAGCCGAGTAGATCCTCCAGATTTAATCAGAAATATCCAAAATACTTTGATATTTTTTACAAAAATATCGTAAGAATTGTTCAATTTTTCCGCTTTGACGTGATACTACACAAGCAAGTCTACTGATGAAACTCTACTTGATCTTTATTCAGACTGCTGACACATCCCAAGAGCGTATCCTTGGGAGCGTTTCATGAAGAGTTTTGTCCGTGAAAATCACAGACAAATGTTATAAGCTACTGAAAATCCTCGCATCTAATTGGCTGAAAGCAAATTAGTCGGTGAAAATCACTGACAAAGCTCTTCATGAAACGCTCCCCTGGTTTCGGGAAAAAAAACAAACATACAATGAAAAAAGGCGGGGGTGGGGTGCGAGCGACGCATGCTTATCTGTATTAGTATACATAAGCGCCATTTTTTAATGAAAGTCGTGATTGGACCCATTCATCAACAGAAATCCTTTTTCTGCGCTGACAGTCTTCTTTACAAAAAAAGTTTTTTTTTTTTTCAAATACTCACATGCAAAGAGAATTAATATTGTAATGACTAATCTGCGCAAAAGATATCTTCCACTTATAGGCATCAGTTATTCCACTTAACGAGAGACCAGTGGTACCCAAGTTTTGCTTCTTTGCTGGTCTCTGTTTTCATTTTTATTCTCAAATAATTTTTATTCAGTTTTTGGTCTAGAATTTGCTCTTGCGTATTGGTTTCTATCATATATCCTTTAATTTTATTTCTTTTTCTTTTGTATTTGAATTTTGATTGTATGATTGATATTTTGACAAAGGAAATGTATAAAATGTGTAAATTTAAATCTGAAAACTCTCCGTATTAAAATCCACCGTCTACTATACATAATGAGCGGTCCTCCCTGATGCCTTATCCCAGTACTCAAAGAAGCTGAGTCTTCAATCATCGGCGCCGACTTGATATTGAAAATCTCGGTTTGATTAAGTTAATCAAACCTAGATTTTCAATATCAAGTCGGCACCGATGATTACAGCTACCCACCAGTTAGCACTGCTGATTTATTTTCCACAAAGTGATGCTTCTGATACTATTTATATGATATATATATATATATATATATATATATTTTGCGCCGTTGATTGTGAGTCTGCACTTTAATAATGTTATAACGTTTAAGACTTGTTCAGATATGAGGAGAAGAATCCCCGCTACATTTTTAGTGTACAGGACAATGGGATATGAGGCGACGAAAAAATTTCGCCAAGGCAGATGAAAATTTTGTCGCCTGTCTGCAAAAAGCTGTGGACCAATCAAATTCTTAAAAGTTAGCACGAATATGTTGTCATGGGTTTGCGCAACTTTTGAGTAAATTCTCTTTTGAGAGTTGACGCGTTAATGCGCGTTCTTTAACATAAATAAGGTGGTTTGTCGCGCCATATGTGAACGGTAAAAATGTTGAGGGGGGGGGGGGGGGAGTTGTTGCGGGATTGTCGCCTATATCTGAAAAAGTCTTTACAATTTTTCACCAACTGAGTCTGCACATATGTTGTACACATTTGCATTTATCCACCAAACGAAATCGATGGCATCTGGTGAAGATCGGTGCCGTTACCATGAGACGAGCCCAGATATGTTTTTAAAAAATGATTAAAAAGGGACTGATTTTATGAGAGGCCGCAGAGCAAGTTTCATGGGAGGTGAAGATCGGTGCCTTTACCATGAGATAACTATTCTTATGAAAGGCATCAGTTTGCATCTTGTGTTTCAGTCTGATGTCATAGGCTACTATTCTTCCACTCATAGAATGTTAGAAATATAACCACATGGGCAGTTCTAGCGTTACGAACATAACTTCGGACAATTTTTTGCAACTTCAAAAGGTCATGAAGATAAAACCATTTTATTATGCGGAACTGATAAGATGCAATCACGAAAAAAACCTTGATCCTTTGCAGGGAAAGTTTCAGTCCATTTCAGCACATTCTTTGGTAGTTACGGCATGTTATGTTTTCGAAAGTACCCTGGCAATAAATCATCTTCTCGAAATGATAGCATTTTTATTAAAAAGGTTTGTTGAACTCTTAAGAATGCGAATTTCAATGTCAATCATGTATTGGTTTCATCTCATTCAGTACTGGCTTAATGGGTAAGGTCGGAGTACATGTACAGAACGTGCTTCAGCAGCTTTTATCGCAGTCACGCTATAACAAGAAGCTATGCCAACATGAACCAATAATGTAATCATAATCATGTAATTTCCTATTGTTTTAAAGAGAAGCCCGAGTCCTTGGAAAGGTGAAAAATAATTTGTGAGCTTTCTCATTCTTTCAATGTTAGTTAGATCGACCTTTCGGAAGATTATGGAGATTTTCGACTGAATAGGGAGAACGCGTGTCCGCGCATGCTTTCTCAATATAATGTGGCAGGAATAGAAAAAAAAGATTGCGTTTGATTTTTATTGTAAGTCTCTGCTCTTGTATTTCTTGTATAACGAATAAAATATTTCACGTTTCATACGTTTAGCTTATTGTATCAATCATTTCCGGACCACATATGTTAGCAATTAATATATATATATATATACATATATATATATATAGAGAGAGAGAGAGAGAGAGAGCTATGTCAGCTTCATTCATTTATTTTCTTTCACTATGGACTAGAATGAAGCACTGCACACGTTTTGCGAGGGGACATCTTCCTTTATATATATATATATATATATAGGTGTGTGTAATATATATATGAATATATATACATACATGTACCATCAGTTACATGGTATAATTATTCAACTGTTGTACATGTAAAGGCAATAAGGGATCGTCTCAAGCAGTACTGTTAAGCTCTCTCAATCATGTCAAGAGCTTCTGGTCATGTGTCGTAAACTAACCCCCTAAAAAGGGTGGTTTTGTTACATTTTGTGTGTTCAAACTGAAGTGTTTCTCGATTTCTATCAGAACCATAGTCATGATAGAGGCTACCATAAGAAGTTTGGTATCGTAATAAAGCTGTATTAATATGCAAATAGCCTGCAAAGTTTCACATGTATAGATAACATAGAACTAGACTTACAACATTTTGAATTTAGAAGGCAAGGGGTGGTGGCGGAAGCGGCGCCAGGTGAAATGAATGGGGAAGTTCAGTTTATAGTGCATTTTTTGAAAAATGGTAGCATCTTTGGGAAAAATTGTACTTATTTTGTACCAAATCGAAGCTAATACACTCCACTTTCCTGTTTTATGATTGAAAAATGATTTTGCCTGAGCGATGGTTTCGTAAAAAAACTGATATTCTTGGAATTTTAGGTCAAAATTGGCATTGCCTGTACAAAGTCAATATTTTTGAAATAGTTACGACATGTATACATTTTTGTTCTCAGTTAAAGCTATCAAACTCAGATTTACTATTTTATGACTCAAGAATAAGTCATGGAAATATGATAGAATATTATATACAGTGGCTCATAAAAAATATTGTGATATTTTTTAGACCAAAAAGAAATGTGTCTTTTTTAGTTAAAACATGATTGTAAACCCTAGACAATTATACGTTGTTTTAAACGTCTGCATGTTTCCTACAAGAATATTACATTTGAATAGCCCTACGAATGCCACAGAAACAATTATGGTGAAAATGATGAGACAGGAAAGAATGATTAAAATTCGTACATTTATAGTCACACAATTCTTTTTTTTTAAACACATTTAGACATTTTGTAGTGCATATTTAGATTCGTCTTGTAATTTCCTTTCATAAAATATATACTTTTGCTACCATAGGGTAAATACTTTAGGAGATAGCAGTTTTCAAAGTTAGAAGTACACTACTAGAGGTAGAATCACCATGTAACGCAAAAGGAGGCGACCTCATGACCTATGACCTTTTATCATGCAAGGAGACATCAAGAAGAATATGACCTTCCAGATCGTGGAATTATAAAATACGAATGATAGCCGCTTCATGTACATAATAACATCTTCTTTAAATTAGCAATATATGCTTACAAATATTTACTTTCTTAACACACATCTCTTTCTGTTGAATTGAAATCATTGAAGATAATTGCTCCGCCGATATATTCTCCTGCGTGGTTGCTCCGTCGACAATTGCTCCTCCCACTTTCCATGGAAGACAATGCTCCTGTGACTGATCCGTCCAAAAAGTTCTCCTTGGAAGACAAATGCCCTATGACATGCCCCCTACTAAAATGAAATCCTGGCTACGTTGGTGGTATTTAGTAGGCAAAAATGCCTGTAATAAGAAATCTACATACATGGGTGCACACTCTTTTCCTTACATCTCTTTTCAAAGTGTGCTCCACATATTTCATTGTATCCACAAATTTACATACATGTTTATATCCCAGAATGTCAACTCTGTATTAAAGTGATTACACATTGGTAAACAAAATTTTGATATATGATCGAGAATAGAATTCTAAGAAGAATGACATTAAAAATATGATGATTTTCAATCGAAATCAATGCATTTTGGCTAATTTTCTCATGAAAAGTTATGAGCTGACCAAAAAAAATTGAGTATGAGGTATGACGTAGAAGTTGGTACCCAGCTTCGCGGATTGCAGTTGTGCTACGCGCTAGACTGAAACCGAGGGGCACCCCCCCCCCACCCCCCCTGTTCATGTCAAGGACGCAGGGATGCTCTCCTCTTCTTATCAGTTCCCGGATATACTACCTTTGCTATCTCGTCGTATACCATGTTTATAAGTGGCGACTGGAATTTAAATCTTAGCTGCATTTTGTTCATTTTCAGGAGTCTCCGAGAAAAGAAACATCTGAATGTAAGGCGTCATGGAAAAGGAAAGAACAAGGGTGACGACCTCTTGGTAATGGACCCCTTACCATACTGAGAGGAAAGTTCTCTTGAAGATTTTGTAGAAACTCTCTTTTTCCTTGAAAGATGGATACTGTTGTTTGGGAAGAAAACTTAAACGTATCTGAAAAAAGAAACATGTATGTCGGAGAAGTCATTTATAATCAAGTGATATTGCAAGAATGTGCTTGATATCACTCGTTTAAACTGACCTCTTTGATTAAGGAAAATTCTATTCCAGATTTTTCGCAAAACTTGTTTTTCTCGAAACATGGAAGCTGGTGTGTGGCTAGAAATAATTGACCGCATCTTCCTTTTATTCGTTGGTATTCCCGGCAAATTCTGTGTCATCTTGGTCTACAGAAAACGGAAAACTGGAGGAAGCACCCGTCTGTACATAATCGCTATGGCAGTGGTTGACTTGGCCATTTGTTTGTCTAGTCCAGCCCTGATTTACCACAAGCTGTTGAAACGCCGATATACCAGTGTTATTTTCTGCAAGCTCTTTGTCTACGGCTACATCTCACTGGTGTACCTGTCACTGATATTCATGGTTGTGATCGCAGTTGATCGTTACATCAAGGTTTGCCATTCGGCCAAATTGAAGACTACTCCACGTCGAGCGAAGATCACCATTGCAATTTGCACCGCAGTTTGTTTCACCATGAATATCCCCTTTATTGTTTTTCTTTCCTTACAAAGACAGGACAATGGTGATGTCCAATGTGGACAGAGTTCTAGAAGTATTCTTCAAGGGGTTATCACGGGTTTAGCCTTTCTGCTTTCATTCTTTATCGCATTTGGCAGTTATGGGATGATTTACAGGAACATGAAGATCCACATAAGGGTACGTGCGCACCTTTTTGGCATTCGCAAACATGGGCAAGAGTGTCCTATGGTCCCAGTTAGCGTATCTGGTATGCTACCACCTGTTGCTCAAGGAGAGGCTCGTCTTGGCACCTCTGGGTACAAAGCTTCAACCCCGCACAGCATGCGCAGACTGGCATGGTCTGAATCCAGAGCCAACTCTATGCCAAACAACAGCGCCCCCTCGCAGAATTCCAACCCCTCTTCTGAGGGTAGAACGGGGGAGCAGATGAACTCTGGCAGCAATGTCCTATACAGGAAGACGCCACTCGATAAGACGACAAAGATGATGTTAGCAGTTACCGTAATTTACTTTCTCACTTGGATCCCAGAGGTAATGGCCACCACATTTCTTCGAGAAGCGATTCCGGAGGCAATGATGAAACATGTTGCTGTGGATCTTCTTCTTTCTTTCCTCAGAGACTTGCTAGCCATCAACCACGTCATCAACCCAGTTGTCTATGGACTTGTCAATAAAGGATTCAGACGGGACCTTTTTAAATTGTTCAAATTTTTTAGACAGGGCTAGTTCTGCCCCTTCGCTACAACAATAAGCATCTTTTGAGTGATAATTAATGGGGGGGGGGTTTCTTCATTTATTTGTATCTAAATATTCTTCATTCGTTTTCATTTTGCCATCTTGAAGTTTTTTTAAAAGATGTAATATGCGCGTAATTTTCAAAGATCTGTTACCTCTGGCGGGTCTTTTTTGGCTGACTGCTCCTTAGCAAAATTCAGGACATGAAATTATTTCAACTTTAAACTTAAAGCGTTTTTGTAGAAGCTTTGAAATTGTCATAGATCTTCGTACGAAATAATCAGTAGTCTTTGAGACAATTGTTTTCTTGTAAGAATGAAAAATAACAACAACAACAACAACAACAACAACAACAAAACACTGATACTCCTTGATTCGAGGGAGTTAAAATATACAGGGAAAAAACCCTTTCCCCTGAGCGCTAAACACTGCAGTCTTCAACTGGGCAATTCCACAGGTTGGTGGACATGGACTTAAAAGTTTGAATTTGGTATTTCAGCCATTTATGAATCATCATTTGTGCCACATAACTTATCCAAATATTGGGAAACTTGTCACAAGTGGTTACTAAAAAAATAAATGAGCAAAATTTGGAAATGGAAAACACCATCCATTTTTCAAGAAAGCTTCGTATTAGGACACTTTCATTTAAGATGAGTAACCGACATTTGCGCTGCAATTAAGCAGAGTTACTTTTCTAAAGTTTTGATCCTTCATATAGGTACTCCAATATGTATGCATTGTGGTAACTAAAGCTCATTAGGCATATAACTTTAGTACGAGAATAGGAGCTGAAGTAGCTCAATACCTCTCTAAATGTAACGTGAGTAACTGTGGAATTACCCAACCCATTTTTGTTTATTTTTACAATCAAATTTCACAACTTTTAATCACAACTTTTATTTTATCCATGTATGTAACTATCCTTCTATTGATGAAGACCATTATGAATCAGATTCTTAAAAATGAATAAATGGAGATGATCGAATATGTAATACTTTCATTTTTCTCACGTGATGAATGATTGACAAAATCTTCTTAATACATGTCGTAATAATGATAACATTGGTTTCTTCTACAGGTATAGCGCTCATATCTGTCAGACTTGTCACTCCTTGCGCTCCACTGTTATTACCCCGGCCTTACCATGTCTCCTACACTCTAAAGACCAAAGGTTAAATCACCAAAAGGGTGGAGGAATGACTATTTTTTCGGAATAGCAGATTAACTCTTTGAACATGCTGGATTCAACTCTATAAAGGCTGGGATCCAGCATGCATAGTGTTGAATCCAGCATGTTCATTTTGAAAATTTATCACTCCTCCACCCTTTTAAATGCTGTATAAGCCAATATTTTAGCGTACAGATATTTTAGCGATTAGGGACAAATCGCTAAGTTTGACATATTAACGAGTTATCATTTTCACGTTTTGAATATTTTTTCCTTACTTAAATACAGGCATATTGCTAAGTGGAAATTTTAGCGAGGACATCATCGCGAAATTAGCGAAAATTAAACCACCGCGAAAATGTCAGCTTATACAAGTGGTGATTTTCAACATTTGAGTTTTAGAGTGTTTGACGGCGCTCTAGCATTTACTAAACATGGGTGGGGAGGTGTATTTGCAGATTAATGTCTTGCCAAAAGACTTTAGTGCCACAGTGGGACTTGTACCACGGTAAACACTAAATAGGCACCAATCCCGCAGACGCAAGCTCATAAATATTCATAAATATTCATAGGATTAGTATTAAGATTAGGATTCGGATTAGGGTTAGGGGATTAATGTTAGGGTTAGGGTTAGGGTTAGGATTAGAGTTAGGATTAGGATTAGGGTTTCAGCTTGCGTCTGCAGGATTGGTGCCTATATGGTGCTTACCTTGTACCACGAACCATTTGATCTACAGTCCGGCGAGCGTAATTTTTTTTTTCCCCAGGCGAGTTCAGGGTTGTATAATGGGAGAAAACATTGGCATTGTCGATCGCTCAAAGCTCAATGGGTTACGCGCTCGACTGAGGTTGGTCGTTCTTTGAACTTTGAACGTATAGTCACGGGTTCGAATCCCGCTCATGTCTTGTTCCTTTTTTGCTGTAATAATTGATAACAATGGCGTTAATTTCGTCAGAAATAGTTAAAGTATCACGGCTGTTCTTGAATGCAGTCCCTGATACTGCTTCAAGCCCTGATCTCGCCTGGGGGAAAAAAAAATACGCGTCCGGCGACGTATCCATTAGACCATGATACCTTTACAACAACCACACTTCTACACGACACCTTTTATTCACTGCCATGTCATGAAGAAAGCAGATCAACGCGCCTGCCGACATTAATCATGCTAATGGCATTACAAACTAATTATTTCTCTCTGTTAAGAGTCTTTTTTTCTACGAGGTACTGGCACCTTTGTATAAACGTGTTACCATTTCATCTCAAAATAAAGTTAATTGATTTCTAATTAAGAGAAGACAACGTCCCCATCCATTATTATACAGGACTGTTTGCCTAACTGTTGGATGCTGCCAGAGGCGTCGATCCTGGGGGGGCAGGGGGGGGGGGCAGTTGCCCCCCCAAAGAAAATTTCGGGGGGGCAAAGATATCATTTTGCCCCCCCCCCAATAATTTCCCAACCCAAAAAAAAAAAGAAAAAAGGAAAAAGAAAAGAGAGAGAGAGAGAGAAAAGAAAGAAAAAGGAAGGAAGGAAGGAAGTGAAATGAAAGCGTAAAACAAGAAAAAAAAAAGAGAATGTGACACTGGGAAGCGCTCGCTCGCTTCGCTCGCTCGCATTTATTGTATCTTAACCAATGCCGATGATAATTACCATTCTTATGAAAGGAAATCGGTTTGCGTCTTGTGTTTCTATCTAATGTTATACTATTCTTCTACTCATAGGAAGTAATATAACCAAACAAGATATCACTCCTAGAAATCGAACGGCCAGTTTACCTAAAAATAGATAAAATTTCAGGAGATAACGGCCTGGATAAAAAAAACGCGAAACAAAAACATATTTTTCGTTAACTCGCTCGCTACTCCACTGTACTCTCGCTGGTAAAAGCTAGATACAAGAAGATTTCGGGCAGCAAGTAGCTTATTATAGCAGCGAGATTCCAAAGTATTATTACATTTGGGCAGCAAGGTGGTTGACAAAGATTTTGGGACGAATCCATATAATTTTGCCGGGATCGGTCGTTGACTTTGCTCGCTATAGTAGAAACAGAATGGATTCGGACTGCAAGCGAGGTAGCTAAAACAGTGTCATATTCGGCACACAGGTGATCGGATGTATTATATAGATATCATACAGGCATGACAGGTTTATAGTGTATTCTGATGATAATGATGATAATAATATTCCGTTCTTGTATAGCGCATATCATATTTTTATGATGACGAAATAACACTTCTATCATATGGAAAAGGGTATATTTTTCCTCGCTCGCTGCGCTCGCTCGTTTCATATTAATGGTTTTGAAAAGCAAACGAATTCGGTGAGATGAGACCGAACAGATAATGTAGATGTTTCATTGGGTCACAGCGTAATTTGCCGAAGTGTTTACTACATCTACCATGAAAAACAGTGTGTGCTTCCTCGCTCGCTTCACTCGCTCGTAATATGAAAAAAAAAACAGAGTGGTTCGGGGGGCAGCAACAATGGACCAGCGATGTGACAAAATAAAGTTCATATTTGGCAGCGAAGTAACCATATACATATATATCAGGTATCATTTATGCCTATATGATAACTAAACTCTTCTCTCATAACAAGGCATTTGTTATTTTTTGCCCACCCGCTTCGCTCGCTCGCAAAATTGAAAAAAAAAATAAAGCAGGATGGTTCACATAGCAAGTTGCTTAATTTCCCCAATTTGAAAATGCTCCACGTTGATAAAGGCCTATGTTTTATATATATATATATATATATATATATATATATGGGTATATAAATATATATATATATATATATATATATATATATATATATATATATACATATGTGTGAGGGTGTGTGTGTGTGTGTGTGTGTGTACAAATAGTAGCCGTGGGTTCATCTCCGCTTGGTCGTCTTGCCCCCCCCCCCCCCAATCCGAAAAATGGATCGACGCCTCTGGATGCTGCAACCCTGTTTGAATAGAATGATGGTTCTCTTTGTGCTGTGATGGATAGGCCTTAATTAATTATGGTAAGTGCATGATACTGCATCCATTATGCACACAAACATAAAGGAACACAGAAACATCAGATCTGCCACTCATTACGAATTTACCGAGTTATTTAACCCCGACTGCTCAAAAAGCAAGTGTGCTAGTAGTAAGCAATCATAGCCCCGTGTCATAAAACTTTTTATCAGTAGCAACTGCCACATTTCTATGACAAATTTGCTGTGAGCCAATCAGACGGAAGGATTTCAGTAGCTTATAACAGTTATTGCAACTTGCTATTGATAACAGGTTTTATGAAACGGGGCCCAGGATGGCGTGGGGTTTATGTGCCGTCCGAGGAGCTAGGGGATGTGGAGAAATGCTTCACCAAAAGGTGACTAGTGACTAGGGAACAGACTTGCTGTCGAACCGAGACCGTTCCGTTGTGAGATCGTTACTCCATCGCTGAACCTTTGCGCCTCCTATATGCCCATATTATTTCGAGGTCGCAGAAGCTTTTTCCTACAAACCACTGAAAAAAAAACGAGGCAAAAAATGTAGGTACATGTATATCATTGATTCTTTTCTCTTGTGTTGTGGCGTGCGCCTGTAATCCAGCTAACAGTGGAAGTTATAAACTGATTCAGTGGACCCGGGTTCGAGTCTCGTCTGAGTCATGTCTCTCGGATGGTGACGTAAAAAGGGTGGTCCCAGACGTAAATAATCATATCTTATTGATACCCGTCTGTGAAAACCTAATTCAACAAGAACAACAGCAATTTCTCTTGCTGTACACTGACCATCTGAAGGCTATTCCCGAGTTAAATTCTGAATCGACTGTTACAGCCTGAGTCAATCAACTCACTGCATTACAATCAAGATGACTTTCCGAACCTTGGGTTCCTTGAAGACATACAGAAAACTTCTTGCAGTGTTCGCTTGGTTTTGTGTAATTGGAGATGATCTCATCCAAGGTAAGTGCTATACATTATACTATACTATAGATTCTTATTTAAAGTGTATTTGCTATTTCACATGTTACTTTTTGTTATGTATGAAGTGCACAATTGGCGTCAACCCTCCATTTCAAATATGCATAATAACCAAAAGGTCAAGTATTCATGGCTTGTGTGTGATATATCATCGCCACAACACCCATTTCATGGCATTTGTGCCAAAGATCATGTTCAGAATATTCTACCAATACCTCTTGTCGACGAGAGTAATGCAGTAATTATAGGCCTATAAATACTTTGAATGAAATTATGAAGTATATTGAGAACGGAGAACTGTCAAGTTTTATTTCATGAATATGACTGGTCGTTTTCAGAGAATACAGGGTATAATTGAATTACTATGTATACCATTCTTATCTTTAACCAATTGTCGTCGTCTTTAACTCAGATCAGTATTATTCGGTTTCGTGCAATATGTTATCTTAGAGAGATGACCGCTGTGCATATCATTTATGATTCTCCTTAACCATATTTCCCTTGTCTTCAAGTCGGAGCGATATGATTCTCTTTAACCATATTCCCCTCGTCTTCGACTCAGAGCGATATATGATTTTGTTTCATGCAATATATTTATTTTAAAAGATGACCATTATGCATGTCATAAATGGTTCTTTTTAACCATGTTAACCACAGTGTCTTCGACTAGCAGCGATATGATCATGATGACTGTGTTTCGAACAATACATGTTACTTTGAAATGATTTAATTTATATTTTCCGGTACTGTCAGCAACAAATCCGCTGGCCTGGAGCCGTCTGCGTTCAGACTTGTTGGACAATGGATACGATATCACAGCTATACCATCCAGTGACAACGAACCTCTGTCAGTGACGATTCATGTCAATCTACAAATTGTTATAGATTTGGTGAGAAAAATGTTTGGTTGTTCTCTTAAAATACAATCATTGTACATGTGAAAAAAGGGTTTAGTTGCAATTTGCAGTCATGTTCACGATTAAACTTATAGAATCCGAGGAAATTATGTAGATGGGCGCCGAAGCCTACACTCTTAAAAATTCCAGGTCATATTGACCCGGAAAAGAGTCCGTTGGGGCAGTACTCCATTCCTGGTCTAAGTCTTCATGACGCTATTCCAGGTCATTTTGACCGGGGATGGAATGGTCAGTCTGACCCGGAATTTTTGAGAGTGTAAATATGAAAAAGTCTTGTCAGAGAGAGAGGGCGTTCCGGAAACGACCATGTTGAGAACCAAATGCGTATAAAAACGCCGTCTCTAAGTTTCTGAAAATAGAGCTAGCTATGAACGCATCTAAAATAACATTATTGAAAGGAGGGGGTTGGTCGTGACACGAAATAAAATTTTCACTGTGTTTAGTGATGCCTTCGAATATTGGGGGAATTGTCACTGTCGGGGTAAATTGTCATTAAACGTACTCAATCAGTTTCTTTATACAATAAGCATTCTATTCTTTTTCGTCCCATGTTTCAGGATCAGAGGTACCAAGTTCTAAAGGGCATATCCCTCTTTGGTTTGGTAAGATAGATTTTCTCATGTCTTGATTTCTAATTGTTACCTCTGAGACCTTTGGGTATAATTAATATAAGTCTATAGGAAAAATAGCAAGAGCAGAAACAAAACCTGAGTTTTTCTCTCTATCCCTGTTAAAAAATTTACTGTAACAAATCGTCTTTCTTATCTTTCTCTTCGCTCTTTCGTATGTTGTAGAAACTTAACCTGAATATTCGGGCAAGAGCTGCTAGAACTCACCTCTCTAAATGTTAATTATGTGCTTGTTCACTTACGTTCTAAGTTGAATTTAACTGTATGGCAATGAGGACGTTGCAATGATATTTCACAATATCCATCGTAACTTTATTGTTTTGTTTTTGTTGTTCTTGGTTTTTTTTAAGGATACATTTTAAACTTATTCATGAAAGGAATTATTTGAAGTCTTATCTAATCAGCTTTCCTTCATCAATTTGGCAACACCAGAATTTTCTTTTATTGAAACATTATTCTTATGAAGGTCATAATTTTGTAATGAATGTGAATTAACGGAATGTATCTTGAGAAGTCATATATTGCTGTTTTGCATGGAAGAGCATTGATTTTCAAATTTCATCACGTTGCCAATTAAATAATTTTAGAATCAAACTCAAACTACAAATACTGACTAAACCAAAATGGGTATTCATACGAAGAGAATTCTGTGCCCTTTCGGGTCACGTATTTGGTACGTTTATTAGGGCTCCACATCAAAAGTTATTGGGCCAAACCACAAAATGTGAAAGGTTGTGTCGAATGTGTTAATGCCAAAAATCACACGGCCACTCTCAAAATCTGTTATCTTGCTCAGGTTTGGACGGACAGTCGTCTGACATGGCGCCCTGAAGACTATGAGAACATTACATCTCTCTCGATTCCTTCGACTCACATTTGGTCACCCTCGCTTTACCTCGCAAATTCGTAAGTTTTATGGAAATGTACGGTTCAGAAGTATAGGGAATTTACTGAAATTAATATCTGAAAGTTAACATTTCTTTCGCTATCGATTTAAGTGAGGAAATACACTTTCACGAAATTTCTTCTTGCAATATTTCGCTGTTTTGGAAAGTTTTGGAAAGCTAACAGTTTTTCAGGTTCAGTAGGTCTCCATAAAGGGCTACACAGAAGCGTATCTGAGTTAAAGTTGTAGATAGCAACCTATATCAATGCATGTTTTCAGAGAAAATTTGATTTCGATTGCAGTCCGTTATTAAATATAACTTTTACTTTGCTACCCCATCTGTCCATAGATTTCTACCATTAGCAAATAAATGTAATGAAAGAAATATAAATCACAGATCCTCTTCACAAAAAAAAACAATGTTCTCCTGTTATGATATTATCACGTAACCTGTGAGCATACTATTATTTGCGATTCGCGCCACTTTTATCTTTTATTTGTTCTGTCTACCCATTTAATTCATATTAGAGCGAGCGTAGATCATTCTATACCGATGCATCCAGCTACAACCTATGCTCTCATCAAAAGCAATGGAGCAGTATTCATAGACACCACTGTTGTCCATTCGTCTTTTTGCTTCCTTGATCTGAGATGGTTCCCTTACGATCAGCTGAACTGTTCCATGGTTATCGCCTCTCCTAACATCGACGGAAGCCTTCTTATCCTCGTTCCTGGACATTTCATCAACGTATCCCCTTACCTGAATCACGAATGGGACACAAGTTCCCTAGCTACATATAGTATTAAATACTTTAACACCGCTCAGGATGTGGTAGAAGGGGTCGTCTTCGCTCTCGGTCTAGAGCGGCTGCCGCAGTTCTACCTTTCCAGCATTGTCCTGCCGATACTGCTTCTCCAAGTCATCGGCATCTCAACTTTCTGGATCCCTCCCAAGAGCGGAGAGCGCATCTCCGCCTGCCTCTCCACCATTCTCGGTTTGACCGTGTTCCAGATCGTCATCGCGGACATCCTTCCGCAGGTTTCCAGAGAGGAACAGCGGCCTGTGATCTTCGACCACGCTTGGATCGCGTTCATCGTCCTTGTCACCATCATGTTGGCCAGCTTGATCACGACCAATATCAGTCACTGCACAAGTTCCATCAAGAACAGCATCTTGAAGACGCTCTTCTTCAGGGTTTTTGCCACTCTAGTATTCCTGAGGAAGGCAGGAAGACAGAAGTTAAAACATCATGGTAACCGCATTGGTACTTCACAATGTCCTTTTATATGTCATTCATAATGTCCTTTTATTTCCTTCATGGAGTAATACGTTTAGTTAATTTCATTTAACCTGTTTAGGTCCAGACCTGGTTTTAATTGAGGAATAGTATCAGCCATTAGGCGTCTTGCCCAGCTTGCCCAGTATTGACATAATGATGATAATAATAATGACAAGAAGTTATGCTTAATAGAGCGCTTACATGGAAAATACATCTTTAGGCGCTTTGCAGTGCAAATATCGAAAAGCTAAAATATACTAAATACAAAAGACTCATAACTTAGGCATGAATTTTATTACTAAATTAGGCTCGTTCGCATTTGAAGCGGAAACCCGGCTGCCTTTTTATGTACAAATGAATATTGTACTTTAACCATGTTAACATTTGGCCAATATCGGCAATGGTCTTCGTTCGAAAAGTCATCATGAATTAAGTTCACATTTGTTACAGAATGATTTGAATAAATATAGTTCCAACCACAACTATCACCAGCTCACTATACTTTGTGTATTGAAAATAGTAAAATTCACCGTCTCCATGATCACATGAACCCGATAGGTTCAGAAATTTGTTAAAGCCTATGTATCTTTCAAACGATTTTTTCTGGATTCATATACTGGGGCTGCGCACACATGTACATCCACGCAGAAGTTTTAAGACATCCAAACTCTATCTTGGGCGACAATCGGGGGGATGACAGGGGACACGTCCTCCTCCCCCACTTTTAAGGGTGGGGACACAACAGAATATGTCCTATCCCCCCCCCCCCCCCCGCAAAAAGATAAATCAACAAAAGCACCCCCTTTTGGGGGGGAACTTATTTGCTTTTCAGCAAAATAATTTGGGGCCGGGTATGCTCCCATTTTTAAACCGAGGACCCTTTTTATGCTTGTGCCCCCCAAAGAAGTATACAAAATGGATTGACCCCTGAACTTCATAAATTTCAGGCAATCAGAGACAAGAAGATTCAGATGAAGTGGTTACTTATGTTCAGCAAATCAGTGGACAAAGAGATAAGGATGGTCATACTGACGGAAAGACGAGTACGGAAACGGACACAAAAGAAAGCGAGGTATCTATGGCATGTGAAGTCGTCAAGGAGTGTACATTTTTCTTTAATATCCGTGATGTAATAAATTTCTGCATGCTAAGACATGGAAATAAATTAACTGTATCCATGTTTAGATTCCAGTTTGTACTCATAATCTGTTCCTAGTCAGGTAAATTTCACTGAATTATAGGAATCTGTACTACTTGACGGTGATTTATTTGTCTGTTTACCAACAAATATATGTATTTAGTGAAACATACAGATAATTTGTATACAACCTTGTTTGGACCAGGGCCCCGTTGCATAAAACTTACCACTGATGGTAACTTTGCCATCAGTGGTGACTTCCATGGAAACCTTGAATTTGATTGGCTCTTGAGCAATGTTACCATGGTACTTAATATAGATGGCAGAGTTGCCATCAATGGTAAGTTCTATGCAGAGGGGCCCCAGAACGGAATCAAAACAAAACCATGAAATTTGGGGGGAAATAAACGGGAAGACAGCGTATGAACATGATCGAGGAGCGAGACTAGTTGCTTAATTTCCTTATTTTCATTATTTAGTTTTTATTAGAATTTCATCTCAAATCGTTTCGCACCTATCATTATTTTGCATTTTGAAATCACATCAGCTTTGTTCATGTTTTCTCCTTTATTTTCCCGCTATCATCTCTACAGAATGACTCGTTCACCGATATGGAATTGATAGCAGCGATACTGGATCGATTATTTTTCATCTTTTTCCTCGTGCTCCAGATTAGTTTGGCTGCTAGCAGCGGTACGATAATACTTGCTTATCGATCACTTTACTATACTCTGTAGTCGATACTATAGTTCACTCAGTCGAACGAAAAGTGGGGTAACCGACCACTAATTGCAAAATGATTTATTCCTCTACATTGTATTTTAGAACGGTCCTAAAAGCACTATACTAAAAATCTCAAGAAATCCAAGCGTGTCAAATATTTGAAATTTACATAGTATGCAAATGATTTTAATACAGGATATTCATTTTTCCCTTTAAAAGTGGATCTATAGGCATGATAGGTGTCCCTGTAAAATGATTTGAGTGTTGAATTCAATTTTTCAATGACATTGATCTGGATAAACAGGTTTTCAGGCTGAAATTCAATATCAATCGTAATTTGCATAATATTCAATTTCGGTTCAACGGTAAAAAAAAGGAAATTTATAGAGAAAAACACATTTTATCTTAAGCTTTATTCAAGTATATTGGTTGAAACCAAACACATCAAGTTTCCAAACGGGTTTTCATGATCATCGAATGCGATTTGCATATTATTTTGAAAATACACCATTTGCATAATTTTGCAAAATAGGCATAATCATGTATATTATGTGCACCTAATGCTATGTTATGCGTTATGAAAAAATAAATCATATACTAAATAAAATAGTGTTTAATTATTCAGTGGAAGGAGGACATGTGGGATTGGATTATGTCTCATCTACTATCATGGTTTCATCGCATTATGCAAAAAAGCTTATAATTTACTCTCTTACAAAAAAGAGTGAACGCATTCACTCTGTTAGGAGTGAATTTCAGAAGAGAGTGAATTAAGAGTAAAAATTGTGATATTCACTCTTTGAGGGGTGACCTCAGTGATCACTCAAGGATTTTGAGTGATCACTGAGGTCACCCCTAAAAGAGTGAATAAAGAGTGAATATCACAATTTTACTCTTAAGTCCCTTCTAGTTCACTCTAAATGCACTTTCTTCTGAAATTCACCCCTAATAGAGTGAATGCGTTCACTCTTTTTTTTTTAAAGAGAGTATACGAATAACAAAATTTTAACTGATCATGCTGACAATGCTGACAGCATATTAGAGAAAGTGTACTCGACGTTTAAATAAAACTGAATCAAAACCTGGTTTTCCACCCAAGAGGCGAACAAAACGTATCACATTTTGCAATTCGATTTAGAAATTCAAAGTTTGCTACTACACACGAAATCTAATATATATTTTTATCATTTTTCTTTTGGTATTGTATCCCTTGTTTGATACAATTTTTCTTTATTTTATTTTCATTTCCAGTATTTTCCTTTTTAATCTGAGGCTATCACATATTGCACTTTGACTACTTTTTGTCGTATATTATAGCTGTCACGTACATAATCAAGTCAGAGTACGTCAGTTTGTTTTAATATTCCGAGAATTCTGTTGAATAGACTTGAGAGCTTCATTTGATAATATCATGTTATACTAGTATTCCGGATTGAGACAAGCACCGAGTCGTTTAAATAACGATTTAATTTCATCACGTAGCGTATGACATTTGTCCGCTCTTCTATAAATTCAACGTTTCATAGTTACAAAAAAAAAATTCATATGTAATGCATCAATGACTCGGCGATGAATCGTTTTTCGTAATCCTGGAAGCGGGTACGTGTTGTACCATCGTAACGTTACGATTAAACGACACCATGCGTCGTCGGGGCGACTCCTTATTCCGCCGCGACGTTATCGGACCGTATGGACCTGGGTGAGTTTCCCTCTGTCTCGTACCGACGCTCGCGTGGTAGCGCTCGAGGATGGCGAGTTTGTTGAGGACGATTTCGACAGCCAGGCAGATTTGGTCGAGGTCGTGTCTTGGGACGCCGCGGTGAACGGGAAGGTAGATGATGTGGTCCATGACGTATGATGCCGTGGTTGGCGGACATCGGGTATCATCGACGCCGATGACTGCGGGTGGGGTCTCGCAGGTATCGCTGGAGCCAGCGGAGGTGATGAGCTCGATCTGGGCGAGGTGTCTTGCAGCACCAATACCTAGTCGAATGAGGCGATGATATACTTCATCAGGGTCATCCTAATATGATGGTTACGAAAAGATTGAACAGAAGACAAAGCAAAACCAGCAAATAAAATATGAGTATGTTCTTTACTTTCTATCAAAGTCGATCTTATGTGATTGATGTATGGTATTCCTTAGCATTTTCATTACTCATGATGTCAGGGATGTAATTTAAATTGTCTGTATTTGAATAAATATAAATTTAAACCCAGTTAAAATGGTCAATGTAGGTGTTTTTCATCCTGCCAAAATATAAGTCAGCTAAAGCCCTCATCCCTAGCCCATCACCTCTGTTTCGTCGGTGTTTCCGATAAACGATAAGTGGTTGCGATGGGAAAAAAGTTACAAAATTATCTCTCCCCCCCCCCCCTTGAACATGATAAAGATTATTCAAAAGAAAAAGTGAAATGTGTTATCTATGAAGAGACTTGATGGCTTAATGATCTCGTAGCCTGGAGATGCTGGTCCATCCGATTTTTTTGATATTCATTACATTTCATGACAAACTCTCCTGGCTTGGATAGAAAGTGGAAGGTCTGCTTTGTTGCCTACTTCTGGTGAGACCAAAAGCTACCCATTTTGCTTTCAGCGGCTAAAAAGTCACTAAATTCATTGCTTATAAATGTGAATTTTGTTATCTATATTGGTTTTTCCATATTCTGAAGTTCGATCGTAGAGAAAATTACGACGGGGGAACGTCAATAACGCACATTTTCAAGTCGATATCAGTGTTCACTTTTGTTAGGCAAAATGAAGGGCTCCTAAAGCTACGCAAGCACAAATAAATGAATGCAAATCTCCATTTTGAACTAACGGATGTGAGTTTCACTCCGCTTTTCATAGAGGTGTTGTTGTCCTGTGGATAAGTCTCCAGACTTTGAACCACAAGGTATGGAGTTCGAATCCCTGCCGCAGCACTAACGTCCTTTGGCAAGACATTTATCTACATTTGCCACACTCGACCCAGGTGTTAATTGGGAACCCATAGGGTGCAGAAGTCATTGTGCAAGCCTGAATCCGATGACCGGGGTATTTCTGTAAAGAGCTTAGAGACATCCGAGATGTATTAAGCGCTCTATAGATCCAAAATAGTATATTATTATTATTATTATTATTATTATTATTATTATTATTATTATTATTATTATTATTATTATTATTATTATCATCACCATCATCATCATCATTTAAACTTATAAAAATACCACTAGAAATAATGGAAAATTGCTGGATTTCCCCCCCCCCCCCCCTAAACATCAAGGATATTCTCGTTTCACAGTCTCATCGGAAGTTTGGCGCACTGGATTAACGCATCGCATTGTGCGCATTTACAGGGTGCGTAACTTTAAGACAACCGGGGGTGTTTCATAAAGGTGTCCGTAAAGTCTTTGATAGGCACTTTTGAGGCGACTCTGAAGGGAAGGTGACAACGAGGATCGTCTATCAGCGACCTGATTGAAGGGTATCTATCATACTTTAACTATTTTGTCAAATAAATGCAATTGTTATCAATTTCATTAGAACAAATAAATTGTCAGCATCACGAGGATTCGAACCCTTGACTAATTTATCGAGTTCTGACAGTGTCTTTGACCACTGCGCCACGAGCAGTTGACGAAGCAGTGGATGCCCTTTATGCATTATACCGGGATTCATTGCTAGACTTCACTTCTCAGACATGAGTATTTTTTCCCCTCACGTAAAAGTCGCCTCAAAAGTGCCTACCTCGTAAAGTTACCATTGACTTTACGAACGTCTTGAATATGGCAAGCCAAATGGGATTCTAAGTCATCATAAATCGCATCAGCTAAAGGTGAAATATGCAAACATATAGATTAACACTACTGTTGTTTACAAACATATTTATTGGGAAGTATAGTTTTGGCCATCATAATTTAACTGAGATAATTGGAAATGCAGTCACACTCTGTTAACACGTCAGGAAAAAAAACCTTTGGGTATCCCCACGGAGTTCAGTGGGTATCTCATTTGGTAGTTCATATTCAAGTCGGTCGTAAAGTCATCCGAAACTTTACGAAGAGCTTAATGAAACACCCTCAGGATATACAATCATTATACTTGCTATCTCAGAAGATATCTAGAATAAACCATTAAGCAATCAATCGATTACTCACTACCAGGATAGGAAAGAGCCAGTAACCACGGATGTACGCATCACAGCCGATTTGGCCAGCAACCGGTGGAAGCCTATCGCAGACGTAATCTCCGACATCCCGTGATTTCTCAAGGCCATTCGGGTCGAAATGTTTAAGCCTGCAAGTGGGAAACAAGGAGAAATTCACGAATATTATTGATAACATGTTCAGGAATCGTGCTCCGCCATCCTTTTTTTTTTTCTTTCTTTCTTCTAAATGCTGGAATCTTCAGGTCCAATACCAGATTTTCACTTATCGCCAAAATGGTGTTTTCCCGTTATTGTGAATAGTGCTGCTGGCAGAGGGCACTTGTTCGTCATTGTGTCACCTAGTTTATTGCATCAGGAAAAAGATGCGTTATGTCGGGAGCTTTGATTTTTAAGAATATATATAGATTGTCTGAACATTTTACAACGATGAAAGGCTAATTACTTTATTAGACAAAAGAAAATCGTCTGACGTGTATAATCTCACCTTCTATGTAGCATGAATATCATTGCTGTCGAAGGCCTCTCACGAAGATAACGAACAAGGCCAGCCGAAGGGGGTGCTGTTAAATATGCATTGATGATTTCCTTCAGGTTGATACATGCAAACTTGACCAACCCAGAGGATAGGTTTAATAAGGATGGATATTTAAATGCTATCGCGATTAAGAAGCAATTAAAACTCTTTCGTATGAACTCTACTTCAGATCCTTGAGGATAAGACTTCTGCAGTTCGTCCATTCTGTCTAGAAGATATTTGTCCTTGATCCTGGTTATGGCGCCAGCGAACGCACTGCAGGGGTAGATGACGCCAAAGTTAAAGAATACGAGATCCGATTCCGAGTTTGCTGAATGCACTGGAGGCATGCAAGACTGTGAGCAGTCTTCAAGAACATGGACACCATGCTCGTGGGCGAGTTCCGTGACCGCTGCCAGGTCGCAGACTCGTCCGAAGAGATGCGACACCACAATGGCGACGGTACTTTCGTTGATGAGCAACCTCAAAGTTTCCAAGTCCGGTGACAGCTTGTCCCTGATGATATCCAGAGGAATCACTTGCAGTCCGTGGTGCAGCAACACCTTGATGGTGTCTTTCGTGCTGATGGCGGTAACGATGACTTCTGACCCCGGAGGGTACTTCTGGACCCGGAAGAACAGGTCCAGACTGGTGTTGACCGATGCACTAATCAAGGTTGGGTGTTGAAGATTCTGAGATGCTGTCGACTGACATAGGTCTTGTATTTCACTGAGAAGTTTGTTGTGCTCGGTATCCATATCACGGTGCCTGAGCCGTACTCGACAATACCATGTGATCAACGATAGTGCGTGGCGCCATGTTGTATCTGGTGATGTAAGCATAAATAATGTATAAATGTATAAATCCATCATGTAACATCATTTCATATGATTTGAAGTGGGTTGAAAATGTTTAAATGACATTTTGTCTTAACCTAAAAAAGTATTGGTCTGTCATAACGTGACGATCTTAAAAGAGGTCATAAAAACATTTTGTTCCAGAAAGAAAGTCAGTTTTTACTCCATTTCCTCCCTCACTTCTTTTTCTCCCCCCCCCTCTCTCTCTCTCTCTCCTCACACACACACACACACACGCGCGCGCGCGCGCACACACACTTATTTTTCTCAAACGTTCAAGGAAGTGTTCTTGGTTTTGAAAATTCTTTAAATTGCACCTCAGCTTGAATAGTTCTACATTTAAAAATGATCCTTTACATCGTGGGCCGAAATCTGTCTTGAAACGTTAGGTGGACAAATTTGAAAAATTGTGACATGAAAAAAAACGGAAGGGGTCTTCTTTAATTAAAAATGCGCTGGGAAGCAACAACAATGATAAGGATATTGATGATGATGATAATAATGATAATGGTCATAAAAATAATGATCCTTTGCGTTCTCGGGTGGCTTTTTATCTTTTACTCCTATATTCCAAAGATTACAAGGTTCCCCCAAGATTTCCGCCCATGCCTTCCAGTAATCATGAGAAGAAAAAAAAATGTATGAAATTCATGTTGACGGTGAACCAATACCTCTCATAAATACCCTTGCCATTTACATACGAACCTGAATGCAAAATTATGCCGTCGCATAGTTTATTGACGCATTTTTCGCTTCAGTAAGTAAGCCACAGAGTGATTAAAAATCACTACTCACTGCAATTTTTGTCTCCACACATGTTTCATTTCAACAGGAGGAAATGGAAATGCATTAGGATTAACACTGTACACTGTTTATTAAAAATCTCTTCAACATTACTTTCACTGTGCCCCCCCCCCCCCAAGAGCTGAACCATTTTTTTAAAAAGTGATTGGACCCTACTATATCCAAACATCCCATACAAGCGAGAAAAAAGAGGTCTCCGGCGTTTTAGTTTGTCTTTTTACTCGCCAAATCCTTGAAAAGCAAAGGGTAAAAAAGCTTTTAAGATCTTCCTTTGCCCCCCCCCCCCCCCACCGCGGTCCGCCCATGCCCTCTATAAACCTGTCTCTCTTCCATTAATGCAATTGCGATAAACTCGAGAAAATGAGTTATCTACGCAATCGAACTGCTGCAAAAAAAAAATAAGAAAATAAGAAAATACATGCCCAGTGCATGTGATCAAGATGAGTTTCGTATTTTGTTATCTTGACTTCATAAACGTTTCTTCGATATGGCTTGTCTTAACTCCAGAACATAATTGTTTCCATTAACCTGGTCAGAAAACACCTTTTGTTCAGGTCGATTTCGATAGGCACAGGCTCATTCATCTTCTTATAGCCCATCAAGTAGTAAAAATCCATAAGAATCATTTTTTAAAATTCAATTCAATTCGTATTTATTTCATTTCCAACAGAAAGAAAAACTATGGCATTACAATTTTATAACAGAAAGTATATGCACGCATGCATCTTTTTTCTTGATAAGTATATACAAGTACAATGTACACATAAATTATCGTAATGAATCATAAAAAAGATATATTGAAGTTCTGAGAAAATGGTGGGGGATCCACTAAAAAGCGATGCTTGTAACTTGTGGACCCCCCCCCCCCCCCCAGAAAAATAAGATTGTTGCAAATTGGGCCTACGAAGACGATAAAATAATAATATAGGATAATAAATCCTTTTTTTAACAATACGTATGCATTATCTTGAACAATAAAAGTGTAAGATTTTTTTTTAAATTATGGATAATCATTCATCTCCAGTATCAGTGAAATACGTAACGACAAATTAAAATGAAATATCGTCACACAGGCCATGATGAGCTGTGTAATTTTTTTTTTTTTTTTTTTTTTTTTGTGGCTGCCGACCTCAGTTGAGGATGGAAATCACTCCAATGATCTACACATTTTTGGAAAATGTTTGCTTTTTACACTCTATAGTAGCATGGGACAAAAATATATTATTTTCATCCCATTCCTTCTTGATCTTAATTACCTTAATCAAGTGAAATTCTCAGTGTCACAAGTCGAATTGGAAATTTGCCATTTATGTACACTTTAAATTTTTAACTAATTTTATACGAGAAAAAGAATTTGAATGTTTTTTCCCCTCATAAAACCGATCAGTGACCAAGCCAACTTATTTACATGTGTACAAAAGAGTTTTTGTCGCGATCACCATAGTTGTCATGCCTTTCTGATCGTTTTCCTTTCATAGCGCTCGTCACTATTGACAGTATGCAAATTAATCTCATTCAAACGTAGTTTGTAATAGTGTGTGTATGTGTACAGGTTTAGTGTATAGGAGACGTATGTGTTAGCGTGCCCGCCAGCGCCACGCCAAAAGTGATACGTTGGGCAAGGCGTTACATTTTGGTGTATAGTAGCAGGTATGATATGTTCTTTGCGTTCGTTGAATCAAGACGTGTTATCGTCTGAGTTTCCTGCCAGTCGCCATTTTATGTCTGTTTCCTGAGTTATGTCTTCAAGTTGTTAAAGTCACCATGTTATTCCTACTTATTTTGTGTCAAGTCTACATTATTTTTTGTCGAATTAGACAAGGCTTGGAGGAAAGTAGAGGAGTCATCATTTTATTCAATTTGGAAAACGCACTGCGCTGGTAAGCATCAACTGCTTTCTTTTGACTTTTGGCAATCTGCAGTTTATATGAAAACGCTAAAATGGTAAACAATGTTATCATACAAGTTAATAGTCACTGATAGTTATTGAGTATAAATCGTAGTGAATTATAAAAAAATAAATGTTTATGAAAAGTGATAGCAACATTATCATCATGACATTCAATGTTCGTAATTTGATCATTCTTAATAATTCTTTACAGAGCATGTGTTTGTCATGCATGTGTGTATGCGAATGTACATGCTTGCTTGGTAAATATTACATTGTAGGAACATTTATTTTCTTGGAAGACATTCGGATTGTTTTTGCTTTTTTTACATCGAGTTTTATTGTCTGGACTGGGGCCAGCTTTCAGAGTCGGGTACGCCAAGGCTGCCATCCATAACCACCAGAGACATCACAAAGGTCATCCCAATGTTAGACACGCCGCGGGATCCCTTTTTTTGGGGGGGGGGGAAACACACTGGGGGCCCACCTCAAATCTCTATGGGGCCACCTTAAATGCTTACTACCAGCATACATCCCTTCAAATGTGCAAGGTTTAGAATTTTTTCATCAAAGAAAAAAATAAGAAACTTTATTTTATCAATCATGGTTATCATATATTGTTTCCCATCATCTCTAATCGTTAGTACTGAAACAGGATCATTATTTGTTCACTGCTGGTAGCATGGTAGGATGGCATGAGAGGTTAGAGCCTGGGCATGGCAGTGGGCACTCAGGGAGCCATTGGTATGCTGAGCTGTGCAAATTTATGTGAAATGCTGCCCTCTATAGTTGGAGATAGAAATCACTAAAATAATCAACAAATTCTTGGAAAATGTTTGCTTTTTACACCCAGTATGATAACATATCCTATTTTCATTCCATTCCTTCAATTGGATCTAAATTATCTTCATCAAATGAATTTTGAGAAATCTTTTTCTGATCACTGCTCTTGTTCCTCTGTCCCAGAAATGTGACAGAGAACACTACTTTCCTATTGTCAGCAATTTCCACTGCACAGGCCTAATTCAGTGCAAGGTTATCTGATGATAACCTGGCATTCGTGCAAGTGGGCAGTGGGAGGGTTTATGAAAGGCATACGGGCACATTTTCGCGATTGGAGCGACTTCTTTTCCCCGAAAAAAAACACTTCAGTTTTACAACTTTGTCCGCTCGAGCGAAGCAAGCAATTTTTGTTGTTATTTTGTTTTTGTTGTTGTTTTAAAACAATTTTGGTGGTTGGAGTGAACAGAAATTTCATTTTCATATTTCATTTCATGGAATGTGCAATCCATGTATTTCAGAGCAAAGGAAAGCTCATTATACACCACTCAAATTTTTGTCTAGCAGGGGAGCCCCACAGAGGGGGCAACATATATTTTTGCATCTTTGCAAGCAAGAAAATTCAGATTTCATGCAAAACTAGGGTGTTATGGGTTAAGAGAGAGGGGCAAAGATCATTTGCGCCCCCCCCCCCCCCGACAGGTAGAAAATCTCCCCCTTTCTTCTGCCTCTGGTAGACAGGGTATAATCGCAGTAATCGTAGTCAAGTCATAAGATTCTCGTACCTTTTACGGGCCCCAACCGCGAACTGTCAGTCAGGTTTTGTTTTGTTTTGTTTTTTGTTAATTGTGGATTGGTGTGAGTGTTTCAATTAGTCGGTGAAAACTCAAAACTCTTAATTCAAAACAATACTCAAACTCGAACTATACTCTAAATACTTACCATGCTTACAGGTGTTTAATAAGCTTTGAAAAAACTATCAATTTTTCTCAAACTTTAGTAATTTGCAAGATTGCAATCTTCTGTTCCATAGGCGTAGTAACCGGGGGGCTGGGGACGCTACCCCCTCCCCCCGTCAGAATGTGGGGGAAGTGGAATACCCTTCCCCCCCCCCCCCCTCCCCATTTTTATGGCTGAAAAGGGGGTTTCAAGCAAAGGAAAAAGCAACCAAAGAAAGAAAAGAAGAAAACAGAAAGGAAAGAGAAGGAAAGAAAATGGGGGAAAAAACGCACTCTCGCTTCGCTCTCGCACATTTTTAGAATTCTTAACCAGTGCCGGTTATATCGATAATTCATATGCTTATGAAAGTTATTTGGTTTGCATCTTATATCTCTAGCTAATGTTATGCTATTCTTCTACTCATGGAATGTTATGTTAGTAATATAACTGCAAGGAATCCAGCGGCAAGTTGACCTGAAGAGATGGGATAATGGCCTGTGATCAATAGCCTCTTTCCACTATGAGAACGGAAGATGCCGATGAAATGTATATTACTCATATTATGAGAATGAAATGACAGTACGCTAGAACCCTCCTCTCAGTATACAAAATTCTTTTTTTTTCCTCGTTCGCTCAATTTGCTCGCTCATTAAATCTAGAAGCAAACTGGTTTCGGGCAGCAAGCACCTCTTACTCCAGCAGCGAGAAGCCAGAATATCATATTTGGGCAGCGAGGTGTCCGAGTATCCTCGAATTCTACCGGGAGATTTGCATTATATAAATCATGTGGTTTATTTTGATGACGAACCTACGTTCTATAGAAAATATTTTTGTTAGTCGCTCGCCCGCAGAATGGTTTTGGACGGCAAGCAAGGTGCCCGAATAGAGTCTTATTCGACCGATATAGGAGATCAAATGTAATTATTGAGAGATCTTATCGGCTTATAGTGTATTTCTGATGATGCAATAACGCTTCTTTACCGCGTAAAATAGTATATGGGCA
Organism: Echinometra lucunter; assembly: GCA_029962745.1. Lineage (NCBI taxonomy): Eukaryota > Metazoa > Echinodermata > Echinoidea > Camarodonta > Echinometridae > Echinometra > Echinometra lucunter. Next base: position 17,828,760 of record CM057170.1, read on the forward strand.
ATTCCACGAAACGGTAACGGAATAACAAAATGTAATTCCGTTGCTAACATTTTTAGAGTTTTTGTGCCTGTTTTGTACCTTGCCTTCCTTTTTACCATTTATTACTATGAAAATATGCCCATTCTTTCACCTGAACTCTTTCATTCCAGCAATTTTCTACTTTCATTCATGATGCTGTGGTATACAACCTTGGTAACGGAATTACCAGAAAATGGTGCCATTTTCAAAGAACAAAAATGTCTTGTAAAATCAAATATGCATTATACCAATACTGACTATAATAGTGGAATTTCTTTTTGTTTTAGCTTCTTTTAATTCAAGGATTTGGCTGTTCAGGACTATCAACGTGAGTGCCTTTACTACAAATCTGTAGTGAGCTGATTGTTCTTCCTATGTGGAATTGCCCGTATTTTTATTTCTCGCTCGCTGCGCTCGCTCGTTTAGATACAGGATGGTTTGGGAAAGTAAACCGATTCGGCAAGCGAGGTGACCAAATATGATTCAGATATCTTATAGGCCCATGGTGTATTCAGATGACGAGTTATCCCTACTACGAAAAAGAGTATATACTATATCGTCGCTCGCTGCGCTCGCTCGTATAATACTTAGATACATGCACGATGTTTTGGGAAAGCAAAGAATTCCGCAAGCGAGGCGACCAAATGATATAATTTAGATATCTGTTAGGCCCATGGTGTATTTTGATGACGAATTATCACTTCTACCATGAAAAGGAGTATGTATGTGTTCCTTGCTCACTCCGCTCGCTCGTATTAGTTACTGGATAATCTTGGAAAGCAAACCAATTCGGCAAGCGAAGTCACCAAATGTATACTCCAGATATTGTATAGGCCCATGAGGTATTTTGAGCATGTTGAGTGCGGAATTATCACTTATACCATGAAAAAAATATATTCTTCCTTGTTCGCTTCGCTCGCTCATGTAATATCAAAATACACAATGGTTTAAAAAACAGCAAGGTTCATAATCTAGCAAGCGTAATTTCTTACCAAATTTAAAAACGCTTTGCGGCTCTTAAATATTTCATGAAGTAATAATGATCCAGCTAGGTCTTACCCATCCCCTATTCGCAAGGGAATCCGCTGTCGTGATTTGTGCCTAAATTGAAATTTTCAGGGTGTGTGCTTCAGCCTCCCCTCCCCCCCCCCCCCCCACACCCCCCCCCCCCCCCCCCCCCCCCCCTCATTCAGAAAAGCTTCCTACGCCCATGTTTTGTTCACATTTTCTTTTGATTATTCTGATATCGGCTTTCAGCCCAAGTAACATTGTTATTAATCAAATACACTATTAGTATTGATCAAAATACTTTTGCAACTTAAATTCAAGGTGTCGGAGTATAACTTTGTTGTACTGAGTATCCTTTTGCAAGTTCCCCTCTCTTATCCTCAACAGGGCCCTGACAGAGACCATAGAATTTTTTATGATTATGATACTAGAACCACCGAAATATTTTCTGTTTTAATAATTGAGGGTCATTTCCGTAGAATGACTGCATCTTAACCCTATATAGCCCGGGCTATTTTAAAAATTGCATAGCCCGGGGAGGGGGTAAATTAGCCCCCCTCCCCTCCGAGATCTCGGCCCTCGATTTGTGCGATCGCGATGAAAATCGGCACGCACATCGCCCACGACGTAATCTAAAAAATAGTACAGTTAATTCCCCTCCCCCCCCAAAAAAAAAAAAATCCATTCAATTAATTTCGCTAATTATGCTAATTTATGCATGCAATTAGATTTTTTTTTCTAAATCACTCAGTAAAGCTCGAAATTATGGAATTTTTTGGTCTAGACACTCTTTGAAGTTTTCTTAGCAAATCAACTTTTAAAAAAATCCGCTACAAAAATTAATCTCTTGTATATTTGTTTGCTTTTTACTTTTCTATGTATATCTTAGTTTTTCGACCTTTTGATTTTTATTGTTTATTCATTGAAATTTATCGGCTACACTTTTGCTACCATATGAATAGCACAAAATTGATAGATTTTAATCTGTTAAAAAAAATCATAAATTTCTAAATTTCAGCGAAACACAATTTGAATTGAGAGTATACATGAAATCACGTTTTGGAGCAATTTTGGTCCGACGTGCAAGTACAAAATTACGCATAGCTTTGGAAACGCATGCCCAGGCGTCGCGAATTTTGGTCTCAAAAGATGCGCAAAATGTGAAGGAAAAAAGTTCTGAAATTTCAGCGCGAGATCTTCTTGCGTTAAAAATGTCGAGGAGAAGGGCTAATTAAGCCCCCCCCCCCCCCCCCCCGGGCTATTTAGGGTTAACATTATTATAGGCTACTGCTTTTTCACTGAGCTACTGCCCCTCCTCTGACATGCCTTATGCCATATTTCGCCCTTGGCGTTCCAAACGTTCAAGGAAGTATTCTTATTTGTGAAAAGTTTATACTGATATCTCAGTTTTATATACAAGTATAGATTCATATTTACTGTAAAAGTAACCAGTTACCCCCATGATGGGTGAAAATCCGTCTTGAAACGTGAAGTGGAAACATCTAAAATTTTCTGACATGCCAAAAAAGGGGGTATTTTTTATTCAAAATGCGCTGACAAGCAAAAATAATAAAGATAATAAAGCTAATGATGATTTATGATGATGACGATGATTAAAATAATGGTAATGATAATAGTCATTATTAATTACTATAATAATAATGATAACAAAGGTCCTCAGCGTTCTCGGAAAAGATTAGAAGGAACCCCCCCCCCCCCCCCTCCTCCCCCGCCTCTAAAATTTCAGTCCATGCTTCCCAGTAATCATGAGAAAAAAATGTATGAAAAGCATATTGACGGTAAAATAATGCCTCTCATTAATACCTCGGCAATTTACCGTACGATCGTGAATGTAAAATTAGGCCGTGTAGATCAAACGAGTGCGGGTATGATCGCATATTAAATTCAGTTGACGCATTTGTTTTCGCTTCAGTATAAGTAAACCACAGAGTGATTAAAAAATCACAACTCACTGCAACTTGTGTCTCCGCACACGTTTCGGTTGCACAGAAGTAAATGGATATGTATTAAGATTAAGATTGTAGATCCAAAATCCTTTTAACATAATCTTTCACTATGGCCCCCTTCATTAGATGACACGTGTTTTTTTTTTAAAGTAATGAGAACGTATCCGAAATTCCCAAGCAAGTAAAAAATAAATAAATAAAAAATAAGTGTCACCGGCTCTTTTAGTATGTTTTTACTCGCAAAATCTGCGAAAAGGAAGAGATCACAAAGAATAGTCAGCTGCCAGGGAACTCACAAATCGAAGAAATTCTTGGCAAAGTGTTGTTAAATGAGTTTCGTATTTTATTATTTTGATTTAATGTTTCCCCAAAATGGCTTCTCTCAACTCTGGAACATATTTCCATAAAGCCTAGGAAAAGCAAATTTTAATCGGGTCAATTTCGATGGGCACGGGCTAATTCACTTTCTTGAAGCCTATTTGTGCAGTAACACTCCATCAAAATAAATTTTTGGGGGAAAAAGTCACTTTAAAAACATTTATGCATTATATTGAACGATAAAAAGGCAAGAATTTTTAAAATTATGGATAATCATTCATCTCCAATATCAGTGACATATCATATAACGACGAAAAGCTGGAATATCGTGTCACCCAAGAGGCACTTTAATGTAAAAAAGAAGAGTATTTATCACATGGCATTAATGTAACAAGGAAAATTTTAAATAGATGAAATGAATTGTTAGCATGATATAGATCGATGAGGAATAAAAAAAGATTGCATCGGTAAAAGTCAACATGGCCACTAAGCAGATTAAGGATTGAGAGTAGAATGCATATAGGGTAACAAGAACCGCTGACTACAGCAAGTGTAACAAGTAAGGATTAAATGATTTCAAATTCATAATCAAAGACAACAAATATTAGCGATTGTTCTATGCTGAATTCGATATACGTGTACGTAGATTTACGTGGTATTTTATCACATGATCATGCGGGGCAATAACGGTAATACAAAACGTTCTTACCAATATACAGGCAGTCAAATGATACGGGATCAACATCGCGGTCTCCTCCATTCGGACGACGACAACAGAGGTAGTATAAAAGAAATATGACTGCGAACACGATCAGCCCCGAGGTCGATGATGTATATGTCACAATGTCGTCAAGGATAAGTGTTGCCATGTCGGATATATCTTGCGGACTGATCAGACTATATGATTTCATGACTGGTTATCTTCATATGTTGGGGTTTATATACCCACAGCGGATAATGTGCCGGTACATGCTTGGATACAAAACCCATGAAGCATATTCACATTAAACCGTCGCATAGTGGCATGGCGGTTGTAGCAAGGCAAAAACCAAAATTTCCTTATTTAATAATTGGGCGACCCATCTTACTCATGGTCGCTTCTTCCTGTGCAATATCATAGTGTAGCCTCCTTGTCTTTCTCCACATCAAGGGTGGCGCCAGGGTATTTTGATGGGGGAAAGATGACCCATAAATGAATTTATTTACGTTTTAAATAAAAAAAAAATAGGGGTATTTGAAAAAAAATAGTTGCATGACCCAGCTCTCCCTTTCCCCATATTCTTCTTTCTTTCTCCTCCTTTTTTTCTTCTTTTTCTCTTTTCTTATCACTTGAAAAATCATAGGGGGCGGTCGTCTCCCTGCCCCTGCTCCACGCCACTCCATTACAATATAAAGGTCTCATACTAACAAGTCTAACAATATATTCTCGTTGATATTAGAATAATGCTGGTACTGAATCACGTGCTTTACGTGCTTCGAGAGATCATGAATGCGGGAGGCTTATGTGGATTTTATTAAGGAGATAACTGTTAAAGCTACGAGTAAGTTATATTGTCTTTTACGTTTTTGCAGGGGTGGCGGGGCCGGGAGGCAGGGGCACAGTGCCCCCCCCCCCCCATCCAAATATTTCCCCTTTTGACCCATGACAAAGTCCCTTTTCAAACCTGTTTGGTGCCCCTCTTTCTAATCTTACATAGGCCCATTTTCTTTTTTTAATAAGAGCCCCCTTTTCACTTCATATTAGTCGCCCTTCTATAATGAATGTCCCTACTGAAAATGTGATAGCCAGTGGCGTACCGTGGGTCAACGCATTTTTTTTGGGGGGGGGGGAGTTGAAAAGTGTGTGCAGGTGGAAGGGTGTGTGCGTGTAATATGTATAATGTCATTTCTATCATGTTAACAATAACAACAGTAATGTCGAAACAGGGTGTCTTCAGGGAAGTGAAGCATTACTAAATTCGGGGAAACTGACGCATCTTGATAGATACCACCCTGACGTTTAAATTTTGCGGGCGAGCGAAGCGAGCGAGCCAAAAATTGCAACTTTATTTGCAATGAAAGACGTTTATTTCGTTATCAAAATACAGTATCACATCACTATATGCCTATATGATATCTCAATTATATATCTGGTCACCTCGCTGCCTGGCAATGACTCTGTTTTGGCATGTCCCTGGTCTATTGTTTGCTGTCCGAAACCACACTGTTTCTAAATATTACGAGCGAGCAAAGCGAGCGAGGAAATACACACTATTTTTGATGGTAGAACTATAACCCCTTCATTAAATTACATTGTGAGCATATGAAACATCTAAATTATTTATTCGGTCACCTCACTCACCCAAAACGTTTGTTTTCAAGGATCAAACAATTATTTAACGAGCGAGCGCACCGAGCGAGGAAAAATATGCTCTTTTTCATTGTAGAGGTGTCATTTCTTCATCGAAATACACTATAGCCCTATAAGATATCTAAATAATCTATTCGATCACTTATGTGCTGAATATGACTCCATTTAGGTACCTCGCTCACCGTCCGAAACCATTCTGTCTTTCGATCGAGCAAAGTCAGCGATCCCAGTATCTCGCCCCCCCCCCCCCCACACACACACACAAAAGCATGGATTCGTCAGCAAAATGCAGATTTTTTTTTTAATTTGTGAAGCACCTCACTGCCCAGATATTATGATACTTGTCTAATCGCTTCTGAAATAAGCTAATTGCCGTGCCCGAAACCATCTTGTTTCTAGCTTTTACGAGCGAGAGTAGCGAGCTAGCGACCCCCAAAAAGAGGAAATTTTTGTTTTAATCTAGGCCATTATATCTACTGAAAATGTATTTATTTTTAGGTAAACTTGCCGCCCAATTTCTTAAATTGAAATCCAGATGTGGTTATATTACTAACATACTATGCTTGGAAGAATAGTAGACTATGACATAAGATTAAGACACAAAATGCATATTGATTCCTTTCGTAAGAATAGTAATTATCATCGGCATTAGTTATTTAATGCTAGCAAGCGCTTCCCGATTTCCCATTTTCCTTTTCCTTGTTTTCCCCCTTTCTTTTCACTTTCCTTCTTTCTTTTCTCTTTTTTTTCCAGCGGGGGGAGGGGGCGTGCCTCCCGGGCCCCCCCCCCCCCCCATAGTTACACCACTGGTGATCGCCTAAGTGCCCCTTTTGCAAAAGAGTCAATATTTTCACCAGACATTTCAGTGGGCGTAGCCTATCTGTTTGATGATTTCAGTGCCATAGACCCTCTAGTCAGAATTTGAAACATTCTCTTTCTCTCTTCTCCTTCCTCCCCCCCCCCCCTTCCCTTTCTCCCTCCTTCCCTCCATCTCTCTCTCTCTCTCTCTTTCTAACTCTCTCACTTTCCCCTCTCTCATCTTTTTTTGGGGGAGGAGGGGGGAGGGGTAATGACAGAAAAGTAACACAAAATAAAAGGCAAATAGGTATGTGTAGAATATTTGATCATATCTAACAAAAAAAAAATTGCTTTAGATAATTCTTTATACATTATTTGTTTTATCATTTTTATATTTATTCAAAGATCTATCGATTCATTCATTTATTCATTCATTCAGAACTATTTGAATGATGTGATCAAATTTTTTGGTTGTAGCAGTTCTATGATGCTGGTGTAAATGAAATTGTCCAATATTTCAAGTTTTTAAAAAGTAGATGTTACAAATAAGTAATAAGATATGCCGTATCAGTCATAAAGAACTTCCTGACAACAAACAAAATACGCAGTACACACAATATTTGATTTATTTTCTACACGTTAGATGTTCATCTCTTTTTCATACAACTTTATACAATGCCTTATAATATGCTATGTTGAACATTGCACACTGTAACACTGAAACTGATTCATCGAGGGTTTAGTGCAACAAAGGGCTATCTGCATTTCTCGGTCAAAATGAGGTTTTGATGTCAAAATGATCAATTAGAGACCAGGAAGCCATTGGTAATAGTAGCTGCTACAGCAAACTTTGCTACAGCAGGGTATCACCCAAAGTAGGTATGGCCATCTGCATTAAACCAGTGTTTACAACATAACTTCACTGCAAGTTTTCTCAAAATGGCTCAAAACATGGATAGCCCTTTGTTGCACTAAACCCTCGTCACGTAAATAACTCATTTTTTCCTCTAAAATACAAACAAATAAATATACCCAATGCATCTTCATATGGTCCTTACCCTCTAACACAAGTGAAACATGAAAATTCAAACTTACCTAACCATTAGACTTAATTATTCATGCGCTGAATGTTGTATACATTCATTAGACATGGAAAGTGAGTGAATTAAGAATTCTAAACACAATTTTCATCTTACAGTAAATTCATTAATCAACATAATACATCCACCATACTCAACCACAGGCAACTCCATTAAAAAAAAATAATAATAATAATAAAACAATAATAAAAACAACCAGGAAAAAAACATTCACTATATACTGCATCATGATGATACACAGTCATAAATCTATTCATGATTATTGTTATATTTATCATTGGTATATCATTAACAAGGTGATACTGCTTTCTAGATGTTTAAAAAAAAACTATTATTTAGAAAAGTTAGCACTGAAATGACATTAACAAAATCAGAATGGTGCAGATTCGATCCTATGGTACGTTGGTTGTACGGCAGAAGGGAACGAGCGCCCTTGACTGGCAAAAGGGGACGAAGAGACATGCGCTCAATATTGAGATATTCTAAGAAATCTATGAAGAAGAACATTCCATAATTAGATCTGGTATAAATGTAGTGAAGTAATTATTGAGATTTCTTAAACATTTCAATATTTGACCACCTGTCTCTTCATTCCCTTTTGCCGGTCAAGGGCACTCGTTCCCTTCTGCCTGGCAACTGACAAATAATTGTAACATTACTTGCATGTTAGTGTATGACTAGATTTGAAAGGAGTGGATATGAATTATTTGAACACTGTATAATATTTATAAAACTTCAATAAATGTACAAGTATGCAGGGTTATGTATGTTACATAACTTCATATATTTGCCAAGAGGTGTGAACCTTGGTTGCAAGATACAGAGGAAACTCAGTATAACGAGGCCCTTGGGACCATCAAAATTACCTTGTTATAGCAGAAATCTCGTTATATCAGGGTTAAAAAACAATAGAATATAAAGAGCCAGGACCAGAATATTGTTATATCAGATCTCTTTATACAGAGTTTCCACTGTATAAGCCACCAAACATTTAAGCTCTTAGCAGAGAATCCCATTATCAAACTAAGTTTAATCAATGGCAACTAATCACAAAGCATGACAACAATCTTGCCTTCTAGAATAAAAAGACTGACAGAAGAGCAAGTCCAAGATACATCCAAATGACCAAGATATTTGGTCATTTGCCTCATATATTATCAAGTATTGTGACCTGAAAATATTTACAGACATCAAGTGCATCATTGCAATAATAATAATAATAGTGGGTTCTTTTATAACGCTCATGTATGTCACACCCATCACTCCACTGTATTACCTTTGCTTTAGCATTGCTGCCATTACAGCACTCTTAGCTTTCCAAGGAATTTCTTCCCACCAGGTACTCATTTACTACACCTGGGTCAAGAGTGGCAAACAAAGATTAATGTCTTTTGCCCAAAAAACATTAGTGCTCTGGGTGGCCTCAAACCATGCGATCCACAGTCTAGTGACGGTTCAACTAGACCACGATACCCCTAATTCATGTATTCAATAGAGATTCGAGCTCTAGTATGGCTATTATCTTCGGACAATCATCAACTGGCAGGAATTACATGTATTTCCTTGAAATGCTTGTGCACTGTAATGGCTGGTGGGCTAAAGCCAGGGTAATAATATGCAAAGTCCTTTGGAAGCGCATAGAGACGTTAGATAATGTGATATGTGTTGATACAAGAACAGAATATTATTATTATTAAATATTATTACTATTATCATTATTAATTATTATCATTATTATTATTATTATTATTATCATTATTAATTATGATCATTATTATTATTATTATTCTTACTATTATTACTATTACCATTATTATCATTATCATTATTATCATTATAATCATTATTATTATTATTATTATTATTATCATTATCATTATCATTATTATCATTATTATTATCATTATTATCATTATTATTATCATTATAATCATTATTATTATTATTATCATTATTATCATTATTATTATCATTATTATTATTACTATTATTATTATTATTATTATCATCATTATTATTATTATTAACCAATCATACATTATATCTCGGCTGCGATCAGTGACACATGGGACAAAATATCTTGGACTTACCCAAGAAAGTTACTCTAACACTCCACACAGCACAAAAAAATCATTCCACATGAAAATATAAACAAATTCTGCTGCAGGCAGCTTATTACTTTGATGCCCAATGAAATTTATGATAGGTATGTATATGGAGAAAAGTAGTATTTGCAGATAAGAAAATAATAGTATGTATTGATGCAGCTGTAATCTTTCTAAAAAATACTGGTATATATCAAGACTGGTCAACTAAACTGAAGAACTAGAAAGACATGCACATAAATCATAGAAATCAATATGATATTAATTGCAATTAATACAACTGAAGAGGGGGGGGGGGGTAATTGCTGGATTCGAGACTATAATGATTGCGTCTTTATGTTTAATGGTATAATGGTCAAAAATTAAAAAATAGAAGAAAAAATTTAAAATGGCCCTCAAATTTGAGTACTGCTTTGCAAGCAGACAAACCAGAACAATTCAAACTTCTCAAAAGAGATTTCATAAGACATTTTAAATGCCTTCTTTACAAACTTTCTAATCCTGACCAGACTATTATCTTTACAATAAAGTATTAAGTACATAGCATTTTGAATACCTTCTTAAGAAAAAAAAACAAAAAAACTAACAGGTAGTCTCATGTTCTTGGTAAAATGAAAGTGGTTTTCCCAAATCCTCTAAATCATCCTGAACTTGTTGATAAAAATAAATAGAAAATACAGTTAACTTTGCCTAAGTCGAATCTTTTGGGACCACAGAAATCTGTTCGACTTAGGAGATATTCGACTTAGAAGAAGTAAATAACACGTTTTGCATAACCTGGTCTAAAAAAATGCTTCGGCTTAGGCGATTATTCGACTTAGAGAAGGTCGAAAAATGGTTGCATGTATAATGTATATAACGTTCATTTCTGCTATATATATATATATATATATATATATCAATGGGTGACAAAATCTTGTATCTCAAATGTTAAATGGTTAGGAAAGCCAAAAAAAAATTATCAAGGCTTCCTTAGCATTACAGCCAGCGGAGGCAGTCGAGTTTCATATATCAGTAGTGGCTGAAGGTTGGTAAACACATTTTAAGTGTTCCTAGCTTTAAGATTATGCAAAGAACTAACTTTCACAAAGAATTTAGATGCAAGGTTTTATCACCCCACCGATATGGGGTGATATTGCATGTATATTAGCTTTCATCACATTACATTCGCTTAGAAAATGAGGTAAATGTTAAAAGAATGTCTCGGATTAAAATTGCAGTACTTGGTAAGCCTCTTCGGAAAGACCACAGATAGCTGAAACTTTATCGTTTCACATTGTTAGAAAGAGCAAACTCACTTCCAGAGTGCTTTGAAATTACCATCAATGGCTACATTTCATTGCAATAAATAAAGAGAATTTTTTTTTTTTTTTTTATTAAGAGGCAAAAAATAATTTGAGAAATTCATCTTGTATATAAGATGTCTATTTTAGACATCTAGATGAATTTTCCAGAAGCTTCTAAATTTTTCGACAATAATTCACAGCTAGCTTGCTTGAGCAAAATGTATTAAGGCCCACTCTCAGGCAAGAGGTGGTAAAATGCTGAAAAAACTTAAAATAACACAATATATAATTCTGCATTTTATAATCTACGGATTAGTATGTGTGCGTAAAGATCACTGATGGATAAAGCTAAATACATTTTTCCTCCTGTCTTGTGACATTTAATTTTAGCCTCTGCCTGGAACAAGATTTAAAAAAACGAGAGAAAATTTACTTGATGCTTCTCAATGAATTTGTTCATCACCGTGACGCAATTAAAAATATGTGAGCAAATGATATATTTCAAGGTGAACATGATATCTGATGGGGCTTACAAAATAGTCTTCAAATTGCTCTTGAGTTAACCCATTCATGAAAGAGGTCCACATTTTGTGGTTTGGCCTAATATCTTTTGATGCAAAGCCCTAAAAATCATACCAAATACATGAACAGAAAGAGCAAAAAATTCTACTCAAACTGTGCCCATTTTGGTAACGTCAATATTCGTTGTTTGATGCTGAAAATTTTTTAAAGGAAAATAAGCATTAAAATCCTTAAATTGGCAATGTGATGAAAAGTTTAAATTCAACGTTTTCCCCTGCAAATTGGCAACTTTTTGACTTCTCATCATAATTTCTATCAATTTATATTCATTTCAGATACATGACTTTTTTTTTTTTTAAATGTAGCAATAAAATAAAAAATGTTGGTGTTGCCAATTTGAAGAATAAAAGCAGATCAAATTAGGCTTTAAATAATTCCTGTCACGAACGGGTTAACCGGTTGAATACTTAGTTCAAGATAACTTGGGCGAGGATATAAAGAAAATGCATGCTATACATAAATCAAATCATGTTCAACCGTGTGAATTCACATATGTCTTTGTGATCATGTTTATGCTACTCCTATAATTCCACACTATGTAAGGTAATTCACAAACATTTGCCAGTTTTGTCATACAAAGGGGGAAAAAAACAACCTAAAGCTGACTGCACACTATACAATAAGTCTGTGATTTGACTTTGGAAAATATCATTATAGCACTCGATATGAATATTTAATAACATGTAAAGTCTTAATGATTAAAATTTTGAACAGTCTTATGAAAACTAAAATCTAAATTCTGGGCTATTGCAAGCCTTCTTGTAGAAGACAAGGCAAAATCAATCGCGAATTGTAATGAAGTCATAGTTATCTTGCGAATGTCCACGAGTTTAGGCCGATTTGGCCTTCACGGAGAATAAAATGTTTACAGTAAACCAAAATTTTGATTTTAGTATTCCTATCATCATTCTGAATCTCCATAAGGAAACAGTTTACTTTTTAAAGATTTCATATTTAATACAAAATTTGATTTGAGGTTGGCTTTAAGTTGTATTAAATTCAACAATACCTTTTCATCAACATGCTTAACACTGTAACCATTTCACTTTCAGTAAGACACAATATACACATTTGTTTGATATACTATACAAGTTAAAAAGATAAAAACAGGGAGGTGTTTCACAAGATTGACGAAAATAGCACTTACCTATGGCTGGCCATTCATGACACTATTTTCTATCACCATGGATCTCTCAAAGGATTTGCAAATCATGGTCACAAATCTGCAGAAATGACAATTTTGTACAGTTCATTAATTAAGAAAACAAAAAAATGTAAATTCTGCAAATTTGTGACCATATGTGTATCCCTTGAGAGACCGATGGTGACCGCAAACAGTGGCATGAATGGCCTGCCATACTTAAGAGCGATTTGAGTCAATCTTAGTCTTTGTGAAACACCCCCCTGGACATATGCATGAATTTAGACCATAATCAAGAGTGGGATAGCAAGGAAAGTTAACAAGTTAGTGACATTCCAGGTATTCTAAAATCAAGTGGAACATTTTTAATTACAATGAAATTATTAGTGATATTTATTAGGGCAAAAGAGCATGATCTATCGACAGAAAATTGGCAATGTAATTATGACCAAGTCAAAGTATATAAAAGTAGAAAATTATGTGAGAAAGCTATAACATAAAAAATAACAACTAAAAAGACTTTGCAAAATAAATCTCTCTAGGCTTCTAATTTGTGCTACATTTTCTTATATAATCTATATAAAAAAAAGAAACTTACTGTAGAGAAGATGCAGGCATTTATCATTCACATGTTTGTGTATACATGTATGTATCTATGTATGAAACCAGTTTTCACCGCCAACATCATTTAAAACTATTTTTAGATAGCATACCACTATCATCTTATAGTAATACGGGGGGTATTTCATAAAGCTGTTCGTAAGTTACGAACGACTTTACGCATGACTGGTGATACCTTCTTGTGCTACATGTAAATGAATGAGAATCTGATTACCACCCAAGATCATATCACCAGTCGTTCGTTAAGTCATTCGTAACTTACGAACATCTTTATGAAACACCCCCCAGTTTTCATATGGTTGACACATGCACACTCAATATATTTTTCATGAGTTTACTTTTGTAAATTTTCATTACAATATATAGCATATGATGCCAGCATCACACAATTTATTATGCTTTTTCTTTGCAGCTTTCTTGAGAAGATAATATTTACTATTTGACTCCATTTTTTTTTTGTCTCGCACAATAACCAATCAATTACAAACCATTCATGACCGCTAATACTTGAGTTACCGGTAAATAGCATGCTTATCTTGCTTACAAGTTTAGCTCACAGTATTCAAGGCAAGTAACAAGACATAAACAAATTTCATACCAATAACTTTTTACTACTCAAACAGCAGGAATTTTCAAAATTTGATTTCTAGATATTCATTCCAGCACACTTGCAGTATTATTTGAGCAGTATTTACAACTTCTACAAATTCATTTTTGAAATTACTAGTCTCTTGACACTTGTCTGAACAACTTTCTCTTCCAGCTATAATTGTTCAGTAGTACATTGACTTTTCCTTGTTTACCTGGAAAAAGTTTTTCTATCAAAAATATCCCCTTTACAGTGAACCACATCTACTCTGTCTACATCGCTGTAAAATTGTGCAAAACAATAAATAACATGTATCATATGTATATACACATACTTCCAAATGTCAACATATCCATGTAAAAACAAAATTATTGACAAATTGACTAATAAGTCTTTTTGTGAAACTTTTGAAACATTATTCCAAATTAGTTCACACAAATTTACCAAGAATACAGCATTATCACACATACTACTACCTCTTTTAAGTTGAGTTCCTTTTAAAACTTCTCTTCTTGAACTTAATTTCTCTTCGGTAGTGCTGAAACACAGAAATTCCTTGACGTGTATGCTGCATGCAAAGTACTTTGGCTGGAATATTTTGCACTGCTTTTATACATCATATAATGTCTGGTTCTATGATTTGCACAAAAAACATCAAGAAAGAAGTCTACTGCATTATTATACTCTTGTACATAAATTGGCAATCGATCTTTGGGCACTCTTGTTCAACACTCAAAAGGAAATCTGAATTCATTCAACCTAGTGGTAACCAAACTTGGGGGCACATCCAGAAACGACCTCATAATCTATAAAGACAAATGAAAATTCATCATCTTTGATTAACAAAACATCCTGAAATTATCCACTTACATATATATCCTCTGATGTTTGCTCCAGTGACATTTCATCACACGTGTGTTGACTACAACTGAGTTTTATGTTGGGTGTAGCATAAGGGTCATATTGCATTGAGTGCATGGTACACTTTGGTATTTGTTTAGTGTAAGATTTTGATCATGAAGCAATCTGCAGCGAAAGCATCTCTTGGAACTATCAGCCTTTGAACACCATATATACTTTACCATCCGGATTAAGCAGCGGTGGTGGTTTGTTGCACTCAAAGTGTACCTATCACCTTACAGAAGAAATTGCGTAAAGTTAGTATGTATGAAATGACCCCTAAATAACTTTATCCAGCATTCTAAGGGTTAAGAGTGCAGGAGGTTGGAGAAAATAAAGGATAACTTGACAACGACGCGCAGAATCAAATGGCTGCTCGATTCCAGAAACATCCTCCTTTTGTGTCCGAACCTTCACGTACAGATGCGCTGTATGAAATGACCCTTATATAACTTTACCCAGCATTCTAAAGGTTAAGAGTGCAGGAGGTTGGAGAAAATGAAGGATAACATAAGACCACGACGCACGGATTCGAATGGCTGCTCGATTCCAGGAACGTCCTAATTTGTGACCAAGCATACGCGTGCAGTCTGGACTCAAGCTTCGATGGCACCACTCTTGACGAGGTGTTCTTTTAAATGGTTGAAGATGTAGAGTTGGTGCTCGGGAGACAGGTGCAGTATCTGCTGCATGAGCTTTGAGGGATTGGCAGTTCTGAAAGGCAACAACATGGAAGGGGGTAGAGAAGAAAGGATGAGAAAAGAATGAAGAAAGGTGATAGGTAGAGATGAGAGTGTAGATGGAGATGTAGTACAAGAGACGATAGATGGACAGAAAGAGAATAAGACAATAATACAAATTACTATTAAATGATACGGTAATGAAATCACACAATATATTCATACAAAAGTATAAATACACAACTGCTTATTCCGTATTACCACACAAAAGGTGGTCTAGACTTCAGATTTGATGTAAAAAAACGACAATCTAACAGACTAAAATACCACTGGAGTTGAATGTTGCAGGCCGTAAATATATGATATCTGCCTGTACAAAATCTAATCACACCATTTTCCCTCCCATTTGCATACATCACATAAGTCTGAAGTTGATCCATCAAATGCTTCTTGACTTATCGCGAGAACAAGCCATTTTCATGTATACAATGACCTCTATGAATTTTTATCTTTGACCTTGTGACCCTAAAATCTAATCATTTTCCCTCCCATATGCATACATCACTCAAGTCGGAAGTTGATCTGTCAAATGGTTCTTCAGTTATCGCTAGAACAAGCCATTTTTATGTATACAATAACCTCTATGACCTTTGACCCCAAAATCTAATAAGATCATCGTCCCTCCCATATGCATACATGAGCCAAGTTTGAAGTCAAATCGTTCTTAAGTTATCACGAGAAGGAAAACGGGACAGACGGACGGACAGATGGACATCTCAAAAACATAATGCCTCCGGCACCCACCTTCGGTGGGCAGAGGCATAAAAAATCTTTGTTTTTTTTCTGCGGATTGAAAAGGAGAGAAAAGTTACTTACTTGAGGAAAGTATAGATGTAGACATACAGGAATGAAGCCATTAAGAACTGGCAATCAAAACGGTCCATGATGCCTCCATGGCCGGGGAAAACATCACCAAAATCCTGCAAAGATACACAAATAAAGGAGTTGGAATAATCCTATGGCTAAAACTGGTCACAGGAAAAAAATAAGTTATAACATCATGATCCACTGAAATCTGATTTGCTTAATCTAGAATAGGCACAGATTTTGAGATTCCAATTCCTGCTCTTCCAGATCAAAAAACACTTTAAGTGCATGAAACATTTCACAGTCCATAAGTACTGCAACAATTTGAAAGAGATAAATTGTTTCAAACTGGTCCATATTCTGGGGTTTGCCCTCAAAAAAATTAATGCAGAGCCCCCCAAAACATATCAAATATGAGAGCAGAAAGGGCAAAAACGTTTACACATATACCCATTTCAATTGCATCAATATTTTATAGTTTCATGTTGATTTTTTTGTCAAAAGAAAATAAGCACTAAAATTCTTAAATTGGCAACATGATAGAAAGTTCAAGATCACTGTTTCCAAGCAAATTGGTAACTTGTAACTTCTCAACACACTTTCTCAATATGATACATGAGTATTTATAAGAAAATGCATCAATATAAGAAAGATATTGGTGTTGCCAATTTGAAGAAGAAAAGCTGTCATGAATAGCTTAACAATATCAAGCTTACCTTAATTTTGAAAGCTCTCTTGAATCCACTGGCAAAGAATCCTCCAAAGGGACTGACAAGAGATGCAAAGAGAGCGATGACGAGAGCGTGAAGCTGAGCTGGCATCAGATTTACCGTCTCCCAATGAAGACCAACCTACAGGTGGATTCAGGAGATTAATAATAATTAATAATAATAATAATAATAATAATAATAATAATAATAATAATAATAATAATAATGATAATGATAATGATAATAATAATAATGTCTTATTTATCCAGAGTAGCCACTTTAGTTTTTCAACTGCTATCCAAGCGGGCCCTGCATAACATTATATCGAGGGTTTGAGAAAACTTGCAATGAAGTTATGTTGTAAACACTGGTTTAATGCAGAAGGCCATACCTATTTCGGGGGATACCCTGCTGGAGCAAAGTTTAAACCATTATTACCAATGGGTTCCCGGTCTATTATGGATCATTTTTATATCATTTTGATATCAAAACCTCATTTTGACCCCAAAATGAAGATAGCCCTTTGTTGCACTAAACCCTCGATATATTACTCTTTTCCATTTTTATGTGCCAAGCGCCTGGTTAGAAGGCAGAAGGTCCCATTTTTAAAGCCTTTGGTATGACCCGGCCGTGGATCGAACCCGTGACCTCTCGTTCATGAGGCGGACGCTCTATCAATTAAGCCAACATGCCTGGTGATCAAAGGCAATGGTTAAATACACTTCAGAGCAAATGTTTTGGAGGTTGTATCCTTATGCAATACATACATCCAAATCATCATCCATCATCATCATCATCGTTTATTACAGTCAGCCTCTTCTCTATTAAAAATTTGAACTTTCAAAGAGGGGAAAGTAATTGTGCACGTACTGCAAGGGTCTACAGTGATGTACGTGTTTGCGAGTATTTCACTCCCTCTGATTCTCTTCCTCTTAATTATCGTTTACAAAAAGTCAATGCATTAAAAATCTTGGCTTTTATTTTTCCCTTGCATGTAATTTCTGCAGCAAGTTTTCATGTGATTTTTTTTTCTCCCAAAGTTGTCAAAATTGGGGTGCGGCCTTTGGGGCGGTTCAAATACTGTAGATGGAATCAGGTTTGGATACATCACTCCGTTGTTTCTATATCAAACAAGCCAATGGCAAGCTTCTTAGTTGTCAAGAAAAACTTTTCAACAACTATGCATAAAATTAGTAAAAAGGCCTGCGTTTCTCGACACCATCATACGTGTAACTTCTTGGACATCCCATTGAAACGTGTTGTTGTAGAATTAACATTAACAAGTGTTTCAATGGGATTTCCATGATCTTAGACTTGTGATGGTTTCAAAGGATGCAGCCCTGGGGACCGTTTCATAAAAGTTGTCAGTCACTGACAATTTCAGAAAATCTTTGGTTTTGATTGGCTGGGAAGCACTGATCACCGTCTGCTACTATGGTAACTGTCGGTGACTGACAACTTGACAGTCACGGTGCTGACAACTTTCATGAAACGGTCCCCCGGTGTACAGTGTACATGTAATGAGAAGAGTTTGTTGACTTACGAATCCCAGGAGAGTCTGCATGAATCCAGGAAGGATGTATTCTCGGACTTGATACGTGGTACTGGGCTCACATTCCATTTTAAAGACCATGTTCTCTTCATCATACTGGAGAATGTACACGTATGGGAAGATAAAAAGAGAATTATCACTAATCAATCAACAAATCTTGCAAATCCTGTAAATCACATGGAAATGCCTTAGAAGTTACATTCAGAAAGGCTGGGTTTTAATCCAGAGGGTATGGATGGTCTACTAAAGCCCATTTCGAAAAGTAGAACTCAACAACGGCTCTCACTCGAGTTTTATTTCTAACACTATGTCATGGCATTAAAGTGATCATGGTTTACTTTGTTGGTTGGTTTGTTTGCTTGATTGTTATTATGGCCCATCCTCAACACCACCATGTCCTCTTCATAAGCAGGGTAAACTAAGGAAAAGCCATGGAAACGGCCAGGATTTACGTATCAACAACTCTATTCTACGAACTCCATCAGCTAACTCTTAATCAACCTTACAAAACTCTGTACATCAAATCGTCCCTCGTCACATTACTTTAAATGTACATGTAAACAAATGACAAGTGGGAATGGAAAAAAAAAGCATCTGTGCTCAACCAAGGTCACATGTGTACTTGATTATCTTAGGGGGTGTTGCAAGAAAGTTGCAACTGATTGTCACTGGCCAATCAAAATCATTGTTGCATGCATGTCTTCTTAAAAGGGCAGACCCTGAGCCAGTCAGAATGGTTGTTTCAAAATAAGCAATTATTTGCAATTGATTGCAACCTTCTTGCAACACCCCATTAGTGATACAAGACATATGAATGTGAACAGCATCAACCTCAAAAATCTCTACAGTAAACCAGTGTACTTTATCGTAGCATATGTGTGAATAAGGCTTAACTCATGTAGTTCCATAACACACTGCAACCCTCATACAAACAAACTACAGCATCCACTTTGGGTCAATTGACCTTTTCTTCAGTTTGATTTCATTAAAATATGAAACAAGATCATGTTAAAGAACCTTGCCACATGTTATTGGACAGCCTACACAGTTGTGAGAGTTTACACGATGAAGGTGGCTAGCTTACGGCTACTCAGAACCAGAGCCTTTGTATATGTAGTCTGGGCGGGGTGGTGGGATGGCTTTCCAAGACGGAGACTCCTGGACAATGTTTGAAAATGTAAGAGCTGGGGCAAAGGTCAGCCACGACTGCATCATCATCATCATCAGATGACAGCCATGTTTCACAAACACGGACAAAATCCAAGGGAAAGTACAAGTACATTGGTACTCCATTCAACGGTAAGCTAATTCTGTTTCCACATTCTACAACTGATCTCAGGAGACATCAGCCCCAACCCTGGGCCTTCCTCTCAGGGAACAAACTCTTCCTGGAGACTTCTAATGTTATGTTCACAATACAAAACAGTGTATGAAGTAAATAACCATAAACATTACAAATACAAATCATAAATATAACTTAAAGCAACAGTGAACTGACCCTTATTATGATGTATTTACAACAGCGCCAACTTACGGCTACTCAGAACCAGAGACTCTTAGAAACATTATATCCTTTGTGGCTTCTCATAAATTTCCTTAGTATGAATACAAATACATTTTAACATATGTTACTCAAAAAATAAAGCTCTCATTGATCAGAATAGAGCATGCTGGGAGCAAAAAGGGGACAAAATCAGTAGTTTAGGACTGAGAGGGCGCTATTTCAAAATCCCATACAAGGGTGCCGGTTCGCTCTGGCTTTAAATGAACCAATCAAAATGGATTGTTAGAATTATGCACTGAGTAAGTGACTAGCAAGGCTAATCATGTAAACAGAAACTCATGATCTCACTACCTACTAACATGACGCCATCATAACATAGACGCCAGCCCGAGTCATCATAAGGGGTTTTCCGATATGAGGTGACGTGTCCCCACAACATTTTAGAGTGCAAGTAAACAGGGTATGAGGCGACAAAAAATATCGCCGAGGCAGGACACCTTTCTTCTGCTGCCTGGCTGCCAAAAAAAATGTACATCAATCAAATTCCTAACAAGTTAGTGCAAAACATGATGTCAAGAGTTTGTCTGTGCAAGTTTTGACAAAGTTCTCTTTCATTTGAGAGTTGACTAGTGAATGTGCGTTAATTAGAATAAGTGGGACACGATGTCGCGCCATATCTGAACACTAAAAATGTTGCGGGGATTCGTTGCGGGGACATGTCGCCCCGCATCTGAACACCCCTTTAGACATAGTATTCAACAGGTTAACTCATTGCCAACTGGAACCAGGGGAGCGTTTCATGAAGAGTTTTGTAGGTGATTTTCACTGACTAATTTGCTTTCAGCCAATCAGATGCGAGGATTTTCAGTAGCTTATAACATTTGTTGGTGATTTTCACTGACAAAATTCTTCATGAAACGCTCCCCAGGTCAGTCCTCTCTAGTCATACCTTTCTCATAAGAGAATTTAGTAGTCAACTTAAGAATACACATGATTAAAAGCGTACCTCTGCTGGGCAGGTGAAGAATTGAAACTGGGCTAGAAGTCTGGCCAACTAAACACAAGGATTTAAAGAAGATGACAGAAAGGGAAAATTTCAATTAAAGAGCAACAAATCCAGTTTACATTATATACGATGTACATGAAAGGTATCTGTACCCCCCCCCCCCACAAAAAAAAAAAAAAAAAAACAACTAATGAAAATCATCAAGTTGCACGCAGGAGCCAAGGTGTTTTCTTAATGGATCACATAAAATACTTGTCTGATGAATTAAGCATCGATTCCATCTCAAACTTGAACAAAATGAAAGAAGAGTTGCTTTGGTTTTAATGTCATGAATATGCAAGAACATTCATCTGAATATTCATGTTCGATTTTTTGTGAAACCTTGGGCATGATGGGTGATATTATTGAATAAAGAATGGTGAACTCCATTTTGTTGTTGTTTGTGTGATATAATTTTCCTAATTTTCATTGATTTATTTGTTGAACTATATAATTGTTTGTTCTTGTTTCGTAAAGCAGTAAATAAGATAATCATGAAATCAATGTGCCTGAAAATATATAAAACTTTAATTGGTTGAAAGTTTAAGATTTATAGATGTACTCACAAAGAAGCTATAGATGACAGTGGAGAAGAGAGCACCGATAAATCCTTCCCATGTCTTCTTAGGTGATAGCTTGATTAGTGATGTCCTCCCAAAAAAGAACCCTGCAAGATTGATGAAAGGAAAAAAAAATAGTGAGAGATATACATATGGCTGGATAAAGCACATGTAGATAAAACAAGAAGCTGTTGTGCCCTTTTTGATTTGTCCAGATACACTCGTATCAAAGCACACTCACGCATCACTCTCAGAGATACTTAAATGTCATTTTTAATACCACTTCTCTCATTATCTCCCCATGTACATTTTATCTGAAGTAGATATTTTCAATCCAGGATACTAGGATAGAATCCTACAGATACAGAGCAAAATAATCCCTGATGAATTATCCCCTAACCTTTTTCTGTCCTACTAATTTTTTAACAATTGTCATTAACCCATAGAGGTACAGTGTCACCTTTAGGAGATGCTTTTGCAGTATCTGTTGGTCCAGAATGTTGGGCAGTAGTTGGGCAGAAAGAGAAAAATGCACTGACAAATTTGAGCCCATTCCCATCACTGTATGGTGTGGCGTTCTCGAATTAGAGCAGTTTATGTGTAACTAATCATTAAACTCTTTAACTTGGTAATGCAGTGAATAATATATAATCACTATTTCTGTGTTCAAATTGGCAATTTTTTAATTCAATTTTACAATTATATTTCATTATGGTTTATGTTATATCCATATTTATTTTTTTCAAGCTATGTAAACATGGAAAAAATGATTTGTATTGCCAATTTGAGGATTGAAGATGATTAATTTAGACCTCAAGAAAGCTCTGTACTGCTATGGGTTAAACCAGTCAAGCATTTTCCATACACCTCCACCCAAGGTTTACTTTGGGCTTAGTGTTCAACAGATTAAAGGGATTTGGAGAGGGGCCTGTATAGGCGGTTTCACATGAGAAAGAAAATAATAAAAAAGATATCAAAACAGTGAGAAGTGATGGCTGGACCAACCAACCATATGTTAAACATGTTTTTGTATTTTGAAATGTTTCAGGATTACACTAAAAATTTGTTCCAGTAATGAGGTTATGACCATTTACAAGACGAAGGACTTGGGAATTGGTGAAACTTAAAGCATTCATTTAGCTTGAGTTTACTCAACTTCGAGCCATTCAATCTTTTATGGGAGCAGTCCAACGGGTTTGTATAAGCAGTGAGATATGTGTACAAGTCCACAAGCCATTTACAAATTTTGCAACATTCTTGTTCAGTAATCTAATTCTTTGGCAAGGTTTATGGCCAAGACAAGTAAGAGTCTAAGCTATTAACAAGTTACAATTCATATACCAAGAACCTATGGGACTTACCAAATATGTATGCCATGATATTTTTTGCAGATGGCAAAGGTGATTAAGAGAAATAAAAATGTGACGCCTTCAACGAGCGTCTGAGCAATGAAGTTGGAATGAGTGACTACGATCAAAAGGGCTACATGGGTCCAGCTTAACTGTCTATATAACAATCATAAGACTCAGAATCCTACACTAGTACACCCGGACCTGCTGGACCTGTCCAGCCAAACTAAAACCTTAGAATCCTACATTAGTGGATCAGGGACCTGCAGGACTTACCAAACATGTATGCCATGATATCGTTACAGATGACACAGGTCGTTGAGAGAAGGAACCAAATCATGCCTTCAAAGAGCGTCTGAACAATGAGGTTGGACTGGGTGACCACAATCAGCAGGGCTATGTGCGTCCAGCCAAACTACAGAAGGGAATGAGAAACAATCCATGGCATTCTTTTAAGAACATGTGATGCAGTTTATTGTGTAGGCTAACTACATGTATATTCAAAATATAAACATATTCAGGTTTTAAAACACTGTAACTTACATGTATGCAGGCCATAACTGGGTTGCTTCCAAAATAAGAATGCATAAGGTAAGGAGTGTTGGGGCATAAAGTGCACTCATGTTTAGTCAGTGCTATAGCGATAATGCACTTGCCCAGCAAGGCATGCATTATCACTATGCGCACTGACTAAACTTTGTGCATTACCCCACCCTAACATGCAAAAAGAAACATTCAAAGAATCAGGGCATTATTTGGATCTTGTTGTCTAAAAAGACTTACCAGAGTAAATTGCACAAGGTATTGCTTCTTCTGGAGTGACAAGACAAACATCATGAAACCTAGGAGAACAACAATTAAAACTTCTTCTAAATCTAAGAACACTTTAAGATTCACTAAAATCAGGAGAGCCATTAGAAGCTGGTGATCATACAGATTGTCAGAACAGAGTAATAAGGGTTAATAAGTTTCACAGGTTAGGTAGTTTCCTTTCAATTTTTCATATCTTATGGCAATTTACTAAATCTCTTACAAATTCACGTGAATGACAGATGAAATGATGTACTCCTTCAATCTTTGTTACAGTTAGTATTGACTAACACTTGTATGCTGAAACCTTAAATATACATGTACTTCACTTTGATTAAACAATGTTGTTGTTGTTGTTGTGTTTGCTTCTTTTAATAATCTCACCTCTCTAGCACAGCTTAATTAGCTTTCACATAAGTTCGAAATCTTAACCTTTCAATAAAAATGATTTTTAATTGAGTCTAATACATTTAGAGGAAGACTATCCTTTCATATCCTCATTCCTAATTAGTGGATGAGCAGTTCAGCAAAGACTCATTTGAATGATTATACTTGAGAAGGGGAGAAAAATTATTCCTAAGAACTATGCTTTTCCTCCCAGCCTGATTTTATAACTTACCAATCACATATAGCCAGAACGATATGAATCTGTAATAGTCAATAAACGGCTGCAAGACATTCTGGAAAAAATAATAAAAAGGACATATTTTCAACAGGATCAATTCTACAAGTTTCCTACAATGTAATGGCTAAACAAGGTGATTAATGATACAAGAAATATCACTGAAGTTGATTAATACCCCTCCCCCCCCCCATGTGTGCGCCGAATTTCATGAGCAATGCTCGAAAAATGAGGAAGAAGTTTGATCCGCAAGATTTTCTCGATTTCTTACAATATGCCATTACCATGGCAACGCAGTTTCCGACACAATACAAAAATGTGTCTTGGACATCTTCATCCCAAGACCAATGTGTGTGCCGAATTTCACGAGCATTGCTCAAACAAGGCGTTTGCGATGTTGTGTCTCGCCCACTTGTGAAAATAACTAGAAATATCGCGATCTGTGATGGCACACAACAGAACTGTATCGAAAGCTCATTGTGAAATAACTGGGATGGAATAACATTTGATAAAATATGAGAAGGGTTTTTTATGAAATGGTACTGCATTTTCACGTGCATGTACTTTCCCTGCTTCTTGACTGGACCATAACATGCAGGTCCCCTTAGTGCATCTACAACCCAAGTTTGATAGATAAGTGTCACACGGTTGCAGAGTTTTGTGTCATAAGAGAGTCTTGCACGTAAACTTTAATGTTTGACCTGAAATGACCTTTGACCTTACCATGTGACCTATGACTGGACCATAACATGCAGGTCCCCTTAGTGCATCGACAACCCAAGTTTGATAGATAAGTGTCACACGGTTGCAGAGTTTTGAGTCATAAGAGAGTCTTGCACGTAAACTTCAACGTTTGACCTGAAATGACCTTTGACCTTACCATGTGACCTCTGACTGGACCATAACATGCAGGTCCCCTCAGTGCATCTACAACCCAAGTTTGGTTGAAAAGTGAGTCACGGTTGCAAAGTTATGTGTGATAAGAGAGTCTTGCACGTCAACTTTAACATTTGACCTGAAATGACCTTTGACCTTACCATGTGACCTCTGACTGGACAATAAGATGCAGGTCCCCTTAGTGCATCTACAACCCAAGTTTGATTGAACAGTGTCACACAGTTGCAGAGTTTTGTGTCATAAGAGAGTCTTGCACGTAAATTTTAACGTTTGACCTAAAATGACCTTTGACCTTACCATGTGACCTCTGACTAGAGCATAACATGCAGGTCCGCTTAGGGCATCTACAACCCAAGTTTGGTTGAAAAGTGAGTCACGGTTGCAGAGTTTTGTGTCATAAGAGAGTCTTGCACGTAAACTTTAACGTTTGACCTGAAATGACCTTTGACCTTACCATGTGACCTCTGACTGGACCATAACATGCAGGTCCCCTTAGTGCATCTACAACCCAAGTTTGGTTGAAAAGTGAGTCACGGTTGCCAAGTTATCTTTCATAACGTTTGTGACGGACGGACGGACGGACGACGGACGGACGACGGACGGACGACGGACGGACGACGGACGGACGACATTTGGATCCCTTAGTCTCGCCTTCACCTCCGGTGGGCGAGACAAAAAGGAGGAATTCCCTGGTTTTCTCAGATTTTCCCTGATTTCTTGCAATAATATGCCGTTACCATGGCAACAAAGTTCCCAACACATTCAAAAACTGTGTCTGGCACATCTTCATCCCAAGCATTGCTCGAAAAATGAGGAAGTAGTTTGATCTGCAAGATTTGCAACGGACTGACCGCCCGACCGTACGCTGATTCCTACATGTATATGCCCCTTTCAAACTTCATTTGGCGAGGTATGTATGTATTTTGGGCCAAGTACAGATGACAGCATCATATCATATATTAGTGCACACAAAGACATACAGAGACACTTTAATAAACGTATTGTATCCATCTATTGGTAACATACAGAAAAACTAATTATTTGACACCTCCATGAAATATGAAGCCCCGAAGCCAGAGTTCATTCATAGAGCGTGACAATTTTCATTCGAAATCCAGTCTGACTGTTATAAGGGTACTTTCTCCTGACATTAGAGGTATGGGGGCCGGGACTTCGTCCGTGATTTGAGAAATTCGCTGGTGGTATGGGGCCGGGACTTCGTTCACAATTGAAAAGTTCTCCGGTGGTATGGGGGCCGGGACTTAGTCGGTGATTCGCTGCCGAAGATGCCCAGCCCGGCGGGGGTTTGTCAGCTTGGAGGGGTCGAAGTCCCCGGTAGTGCCCGGGTACCCGGGGACCGGAGATACAACTGACAGGCGTATAAGTGACATTAGTGAATAAATAAATTCTTCTCGAGAGCTCTGGAAACATTTACTAATTCCCTTCTTAAAATTTTAAGGGATTTCTTCCAACTAGGTACCCATCTACCACCTGCAGGTTGAGAGTGGAACATATAGATTACTAATTTGCCAACAGACCTAGGAAGGTATACAATATCTTGCTATGAACCTTGCTGACTCTTACCAATTCTCTTCTTAGCACGATGCCAAAGTAATCCTTGAGGCTTTGGCCATAGACGAAGTAGTTTGCACAGGCAAGGAAGTACCAGCTGAGCGTTCGGAACCAGGGCAGGTTCTGCGTGCGGTAGACAGCATGGCCGATGCTGATGATTTCTTTGAAGCACATCACCTCAATTAGCAGGATCTACAACACAAAGGGGAAATTATGTTTTGAATATTTCATGGTCCATGACTTCTTCTTTAAATTATTTCACTTTCTCAAGAAAGAAAACATCTGTAGCCATCACAATTTGTGAAAATCTGGAGAAAATAGAACAAAAAATTACTATCTAATACATTTTTGGAGAGGGGAGCAACTACCCTTCTTCTTCTATCATAGCATCGTCATCATCATCTTCACCGATAATGAGGGCATACCCAATTACCATAGCAAACAACACTGTTCTATGAACAAAGTTCAGGAAGGAGGTATCAGAAAGAGGGTGTGAGAGAAGGGGGCAGGAGGAAGGAGGAGACCCGGAGAGGGGTTGGTCTGGCAATGGTGGCCACAACAATGGGAACCTACCAATCCAGTGAGTCCTACAGGGCTAGCACAGATGATGAGATCATAACCAAATACCATGGCAAATGACACTGTTCTATGAACAAACTTCAGGAAGGAGGTATCAGGAAGAGGGAGTGGGAGGAGGTGGGGGAGGGGGAAGGGGGTGTGTAGTCTGGCTCTAGTGGTCAAGACATTTTGAATTTACCAATCCAGTGAGTCCTACAGGTTCAGCATAGATGATGACAGCATAACCAAATACCATAGCAAACAACACTGTTCTATGAACAAACTTCAGGGAGGAAGTATCAGGAAGAGGGAGTGGGAGAAGGGGGGCATGAGGAAGGGGGAGAGGGTTGGTCTGGCAATGGTGACACAACAATTGGAACTTACCAATCCAGTGAGTCCTACAGGGCCAGCATAGATGATGAGAGCGTACCCAAACACCATAGCAAACGACACTGCCCCACGAATAACCCAATTCTGCCATCTGAAAGAGAAAAGAAAATAACCATAAATGGGGGCAATGATCAAGAATGAAAAGAAATAAGAATGAAAGATAATTGGAGGAATAGTAAAATATAGACCTAAAAACCTAATTAGCAGAAGGCAATTACAAATCAAATGTGAAAGGAAGAAATCACTAAATAAGACTACAAAAATTAGCTTTAAAAAACAAAGAGCTGAGAAACAAAACGATTAAATATTGCATATAATGAGAATATATGATAAATCTCTGGCAGCAAAATGGAAAAGAAAAACAAGTTTAAAGAAGCTGAATTCAATGTGAAACAGTAATACAAAACAAGGAAATTTTCAGATATGAGAAAAAAAAAAGAAGATCAATACAACAAATAGTGGAGAAATCAAAAGATCAAAGAAGGAGAGAGGAGGCGAATGTTTATATGGATCTGTCCAATATCGAATTTGTCATGTGAAAGAACACCAACAGACCTACATGTAATCTAAATAACAAATGTATACATGCAGATCTGAGAAGAAAAAAATAGGAACATTCTCTGTGCACTGGAAAAGCCATTTTAATCCCTACAGTATTTAGAGCTGTCTGTGATTTTTCCCCATTCTCACATTCTAATTGGGGTTGTTGTTTTTTTTCAATATTTTATTGTTTTGTTTCTTAGCTATTCTGCTAATACAAACGAAATGGGCTTCCCACCATGTATATCTGATATGTTTATGTTTGTATGTTATGTTTCTTTTTCAAGGAATATAAAACAAACAAGGACAAACCTTGGAGGTAGCCCCTTCAAGAAAAGAGGAATGTTGTCTTTCTGAGGCGGGATGGGCGGTTCCTTGATTTCAGGTAGCCCTAGGTTCTCAGGAGGAACACATCCTGCCGCTGCTGGTTTCTGAGAAAATAAAATGATATATATATATTTTTTTTAAAGAACAGTATACAAATAATGAATGTTTATGAGTGCAATGGACAGAATATTTCATGAGGTGAAAGATGAAATGATCCATTCAACGAGGCACAGCCGAGTTGAATGGATCAATAATTTCATCTTTCACTGAATGAAATATTCTGTCCATTGCACGAATGAAAAAACATTCAGTATTTGTTTTATATGACACCAAAAAATAGATCAAATCGCAATAAATCAATAGCGCTGTTTGTGGTGCACACTGCAAACGCATGCGTTTTACGTACATGTACGTAGTGTGCCGGGCTCTCGGCGTTCGTGCAATGGAGCAAATCGTATGGATCCAAGATTGCACGGTAAATGGAGACACAATTGCACAAATGATGACGTCATAGTGCAATGGGACAAGTGATCAATATCAAACAACCAATCAAATGACAGTGACAGGGATCTATTTAGGTGTTATATAATATGTAATATCATGGAGCTATTTATAGCTAAAATGGTAATATCACATAATGCAGACTGTTTCTTACATGGAACATGGCATGGAAGAATAAAAGGGCCATTTTACAGTATTTCACCAATTCATGGATGAATTCATGGATGAAGCTTCTTTTAAGCCATGGTTCAAACCATGATTTAAACCATGATTTAAATCATTTTAACCATTTTAACAATTTAAACCACTTAAACGGCAACCACTAATTTAACCATCCCCATGGATGAAATTCAGTATAAATATGAGAAAATGAAAGCACAATGATGTCCATCCACTGGACAAGAGGACACACACTACAATTACGGAGGCTTAAAGGCATTGGCTAACTTTGTGAGTAGCTGATTTAAAAAATTCTCAATCTAAGATGAAACACGTGTATAAATACTTGTATTTGTACTCAAAAACCCTGAAACCAACCCTAATTTGGAATGAAAAAGTGTAAGTTAGACGCAAACGGCGATTTTATTATCCTTCGTCTCATGAGACAATCACTAAGAGGACCACTTTGCTTGAATTTGAAAAAGCCGTTATGTGCCTCCCGCCGCGTGATATGCCAATACACACATTATGGTAAGGTGAGTCATACGCACATGCGCACTCCTTATGTCTCTTCTGTGCAACCGACCCTCATATATTTTTCAAACATTGGTTCACATTTTCGATATTTAAAAATACTTCCTGTGGATATTATACTTTGAAACTTTCAGTCTGGTATTTTTACACTATAACACTTATGTTTATCCCATTTTCAAGTAACAAAACAAGATTTTTCAAAATCATAACAATGTTAACCAATGTCTTTAAACCAACCATCTGTCATCATTCAGGCTTCTGAGTCCCATGTGGTATCAATTATTAAGAAGATCTCAACATACTGTAAATTGACATCAAATGTCTAATCTACCCCTAAGCTCTACTGAAGCAAAAAAAGCTAATGCAAAGATAAGACAAAAAAAATCTTTGATGGAGACTACAACACATGAGGCAAAATAAAGTGGACATGGAATACGTGTTTACTTAATTTTTAGCACAGGGGAATGAGGGGATTATAGCAATGTAGCAAAACTGCTGTAGTCGCTGAGCCTTTTCTCAATGAAAGTGTTGGAAACCATTTACACTGGCCTACATGTACATGTACATGTAGAATATTGCATTTTGTTTGCCATCAGAAACTCCCATACCAAAGTACCTCTTACCATGCATGAGAGTTCATTTGATGCAAAAACCAATTAAGGTGCTTTCACACATGATGCGACAGTGTGGTACCACACTGTGGCGCCACACTGTTTTGTCTTCACACATGATGGGACTTTGTGTCACCATATATGCTAATGAACGCGCATTAACGCGTCAACTCTCAATAAGACAGCACATTATCAAAACTTGCGCAAGCAATCTCATGGCAACAATTTTTGCGCTAACTTTTTAGAAATTTGATTGGTGCACATTTGTTTTGTATCTAGGCAGCAAACAAAAGTGTGTCCTGCCTCGGCGACATTTTTTTGTCGCCCAATACCCCATAGGCTTGTACACAAAAAAGTGTGGTGACACAGCGTGTTACCACACTGTCGCATCATGTGTGAAAGCACCTTTACAGATCACTTGTACCAGTGAGGCCTCAGTGTGCTTTGTGGGAAAAAGAAATATCTGATGAATGTCTGGCAAAAAAACTACTGGACACCTTACAGTGTCCATAGGATATTTCATAAGCATTTCAAACTACATGTACATGTATGGGAAAAAAAAAAGAACCTTTGCATTATCAATCTGTCATACATTTCCAAGTACACGCAGTGAATTACAAGTGCCTATATTTCTACATGTACATGTACATGTATAAGCTTTGAAACAATTAAGAAAGTCTTGGGTATAATGGTCTGTGTGTCTATTGGATGCCCATCATAGAGTCCAAGATGTGATAAGAAAACTGTGTGTCATTTAAATCTACTGAGCATGTTAGAAAAAAGCACAACTTCATTTTTTCCCATAATTTTTGACTGTTACGAAAGAAGAAGAAATGTCACTAAACTGAATACAGGAAGATCTTACATTCTTACAAGTAATTTACACTGTGCAAAGTTGAATTTGATGCAAGCTTTCATCTTTAAATCAATATCAATAGAGTATCAAATGTTATTTCTGAAAACCCAAAACCCACGGTTCATCTGTACTTGTTAAGATTTATAAAGAAATGCAATCTAATAACACTAGAACTCAAACAACTGTAGTAATGGATGAACATCAAATACATGTATGTAGATATTGTGGTATCAAGGTTTTCTTTATAGCTTTATACTTATTTTTACTCAAACAACTACAATGTATAGTATGCATGAGCACTAAAAACATACATTAAATTTCATTTACATACAATCATAAAATGCTTTTACACAAATTAAATTGTGTCTGCAAAATTGCTAGTGTATTTGAACTATACATGAAAATTCTGCAGTTATGTTTTCCAAACATTCATGTAATATATAATTCTTTGAACTGCTGCAATATTACAGTGTATATCTTTAAATATTACTTGAATGTTCATTGTAGAACAGCTCAATGACAAAGGGGAAAAAATGTTTGTTTTTCTGAAAGGCATGCTTATCACATTAAAGCAGTCAAGCAGAGGTAACCACTGTGTACACTAGATAATCTTTAAGCATAGCAATCTCGACCACTCTGTCAATATCAGTGCACTCAACTGCAATCGATGGGATATAGAGGAACAGTAATAGGATTTCAATTTGATTATTCAATTTGCCATCTTTATTTCATTTCAATATTAAGTACATGTATATGAAGAAAGTTGTAACACATTCTTCTACAGTCATTTAAATACATGTTCACCATGTACATGTAAGTGAATTTGTTGTAAAAGCTCACAGGCGTAAAGAGACTGCTTACGGTACTTCAAACCAGTGGACATTTACGTCATGTCGTTGCTTTACGCAACCTTTCGTGAATTACATGTACAAGCGCTAAATTCTCGAAAGGTAGGATGTAACATTTGTGAAATACACCCCTCATATGGATTATCATTATCATTATTATTTGGTGTCACCTGTGCCTGGGAGGCGAAAAATGAACTGAATCACTGTAACCCTCAGGTCTCTCTTCCCAATATAACTGACTGAGGGTGTGCAGGTGGACCACTACACCGGGGTTTGCCCCTACACTTATTATGAATAGTGCAGTGAGTTCATAACATGTAAAGGTGGTGACTCTCCTCCACAGTGGGCCTCCATTTAACCTCCTGTCCGAAGGACAGAGTATTTTCCACTATAACATACATGTACCTGCATCTATGAAACAGGGATGAAAAGGATATCCTGCGCGCGCGAACGTCTGAGCATGCATGCTATCCCTAGCTACATGTAGTTTGCTGTTGTTGAATTGGGTTTTTACAGACGTGTATCAATCAAATATGATTATTTACGTGTACGTGTGGGACCGACCTTTAACGTCACCGTCCGAAAGACCTGGCAAATGTAGATTCATATCTTGCCAAAGGACATTAGTGCTGCGGCAGGGATTCGAACCCTGGACCTTGTGGTTCAAAGTCCGGAGACTTATCCACTGAGCCACCACACCTCTACCTACATGTACTGTAGCTAGTTTTGCGTGCGCTCTACATTAGATATGCAATAAGCGTTCGTTTCTGATTGGTCAATGGGCATTGGGCCTTCGTCTCGTCGCTAACCCCGGACTATTTTTTCTTGCTTTTTACACTGGCTTGCTTGGCACCGCAATTGCAGGGTTAGCCCTGCTTTTTTGCAGGGCCATCTAGTACGGGACTATCGGTGGGGCTAGCCCACTTTTGCAAAAAGCAGTGTAAACAGAAAGTGGGCTAAGGAAAGTCTGGTACTATCGGTGGGGCTAAGGCCTCCCTTAAGCCCACCGATAGTCCGGGACTAAGCAAAATTTTGCTAGTGTAAAAAGGGTTGTAGTGTCACATGATAACATGACGTGACGTGAGCACCCAGTGGTTCAAAGAAAGCCCAAAGTAACAAAGTACTGTACACAGTAGTGTTGCATTTATATTTCTTTCAGTTAAAGTGAAATATACATACATGTATGTATGTAGTACAGTGTGTAAAAACATTCTTTCAAAGTTGCAAATTTAATTGCAGCAAGAAATAAGCCTTCTTTGCATTTCTGTTGTAGCTTCTGTACAATTGCATGGAATAAGAGTAAAAGTAAAAACAAAACAAAAAACAAAAAAACAACTCATAACACAATAAATGCACTGCAAAAATGCAATTTTCTTGAACTGCATGTACTATTTGCAAATCAAGACAATAAATAATGTTTTGAGCATGCAATCAAATCTATTATTGCTGGGAACACATACACATAAAAATACATGAATAAACCACATACATGTAAATGAACATGCACAGCCTGGGGAAAAATGTGTACATGTATGTACATTTAGCTCCAGTAGAAGGGATCATATTAATTATGCAAATAAATATTTTTCTTCATACTTCCTTGAATGAATAATATTACAGCTACTGTGGCATTTATTTCCTTCTTACCACAGAAATAGCATTATCATTTTCTCAGTATACGTACTTAACCTTTCTTGGTCTCATAATTTTCTGTTTCTACATGTACATGTACATGTATAGGGCAATTCTCGGTCGCGTGTGTGACCCAACTCCTGAAAAATAGTCGATTCAAAACTGATTTGTCAGTATAAATGTTTTTTAGCAGAAGTTTCCAATTCGTTTACTTTATGAACAATACGGCCCAATACATGTACATTGTACAAGTAGCTGTACATAAGTACACTGTAGCTTTGGAGCATTGGGGCCCTGAATTTCAATGCCATTATCTACATTGCATTGAATATTACTGGTACATGTACATGAGCTTTATACCAAGTCACTCAATTTTTAGACAAAAGATACTATCTGTTGCCATGGATACCACACTCATACAAGGGAAAGGCCTGGATGACGTCAAAGTGATATTCTGATCTGATTAAAAACATTCATAATAGTGAATGTGAACTACAATGTACCAGTATTTTGTCACATTGTAGTTTACCGCATGTATGTTCATTCACTAAACAACCAGTAGGTGCTTCGTGAGCAGTGACATTTTCAACCGGGGGATGCAAGCGTTGCTTTTCAAAGGGGTTAATTTCGTTTTTTTTAAATAATTGTTTCAGAGAGCCAATGCCACTGGATGGCAAACTTTTAATCAAGTTTATTTTCATTTTGAGCTTTTGTCTGTAAACATCTTTTTGATAGATATACATGTATGAAGCATCATCTGCAACATATACTAGGTTTTACCATATGTACATGTATATCTTTGGTATTCATAATATCATGAATATTATCCTATTAAATTTCAGAGCTCATACATGTACAAAAGCACTGCAGATCTCAAACGCTAGAGGCAACACCTCGCGATGTTTCACTCATCAGTGCCCTTACATAATGAGGACGGCGGTCCCGAGCCTTTCAAAATGGCCCCACTCTCGAAGTGAGCGGCACAAACATATGTGACCGGTACATATAATTTATTACATGTACTGAAGGGCTTGCACACAAAAGCCCGGGGGGGGGGGGGGGGGGTATAAAGCTCATGTAATGCAATGCAATGTACATGCAGATAATGGCATTGAAATTCAGGGTCCCCCTAAAAAAAAAAAAAAAAAAAAAAAAATTAAGGGTGGGGGACACAGTAGGGTATCCCCACCCCCACCGGCCACCCATGCAATTTTAAGCTTTTTTTTTTACTTCTTTGCTTTTTTGATTTTCAGCAAAATTTTTAGGTGCATGTATATCATGCCATAGCTGATTTTAAGACCACTGAACACACACATACTTGAGCTTTTTGACGTTCACTCATCAGAGTAGGCTTACAGCCGAAAATCACAACAATATAACAGAAACCAATGGAAGAAAACATGTTCAATGTTTTCTTCCCTTGGTTCAGATCAGATCATAATGTGATCCAATATTCTTGAGTTTTAAAATAATTAATGCTGTTAACAAACTTGCCACATATATGTAACATGCAAGTGCATGTGCATCATGTACATTATCAAGCTCCCCAAAACATCTCACTGTGTCAACACCGATGCTGCACCCAGATAATGTATTCACACTTCACAGAAAGAGGGATGAGCGTCTAAAAACTGAGCTACCAAAAACCTCGTGACTTGCATTGTAAGAAAAATTGCAATACATTCAATACACAAAGACATACTGTACATGTACATGCAAATACAAGTATGCAGTGCACATACACTACAATACAGTACTAAAAACAATTTCAGGAGTATAGTATTTCCTATTTGTTCCTTTGTCACCATTTGTACATGTAAGATCCTCTTAAAGTGCCATATAAAAGACAGTCAAGGCCTGGGGGCCAGATGCATCCAAGTACATGCACATCTTTAAAAAAAAAATTTTAATGTACCTGTACAGTGTACCGGTATCAACTTTGTGTGTCCTATACTGGAAATCAATCGAAGTTGCCATTTCATGTGCAACCCAATAATTTTGATGTTTTCCAGGATAGGGACAAGCCGGTACATGTATCATCCCTTTGTTTACCATTTGGCAATAATAATATGTACGTGTACACCTGTAGTTGAACATGTCATACAACGGAGTTATTTATAGGTTGAAGCCAAATAACTGCAAAGTCTGCAAGTTTGTCATGCATAGTGCATGCATGAATTATGTA
The DNA here is from genome assembly GCA_029962745.1 of Echinometra lucunter. NCBI lineage: Eukaryota > Metazoa > Echinodermata > Echinoidea > Camarodonta > Echinometridae > Echinometra > Echinometra lucunter. Next base: position 17,864,852 of record CM057170.1, read on the forward strand.
AATTGTACTAGGCTCCACAAAATAATTGCAGGATTATACAGTGTGTCCTTATAATGAATTCACAGCTAAATGCAGATGGATGCATGCCTTTAAAAAAGCATCCATAAATTCGGTTCACTGACATTCTACTCACAACTAATGGCAAAGCATTACATGTATGTAAGCTTGCATGCATTTTATTCGTTTTATCACCTACTGACTCCTCAAGAGGTGTTTCTTTTTAATCAAAACAGATGGGAAAGCATCTTGTAATGTATTCAGAGCCTGAGATGGACAGGATGTACACTGTACATCTAAAAATAGCCTCCATGTCGAGGCCTGACAGGAGTAGTCTTCAAATTAGACCCTGTTCGCTCAAAAACAATATGGGGGAATCATGCTACATGTAAATGTACATGTATCATGGGGAAATCCTGACTACAGAAACTGCTCTGATTTTTAAAAAAAAAAAAACATATGCTGAGGATTTTTTTTTTTTCTGCCTTTCTTTTAGCCCAGAAAAATCCAAGCTTAGAACAAAGTGAAATGCAATGTTTCAAAGAGTCTACAGTAGTAAAGTTACATGTATCATATTACTGTATGAGCTGAAATTTTCGCGGTGGTTTTATTTTCGCGAATTTCGCGCATCACTCACCTATCGCGAATTTAACAACACACGAAAATATCCGCGCGTACATTTGCTTCTCGGATCGGCGTCATCGGCACATTGTGCCATTGCCATGCAAGTGCATGCGGAAAGTGCAGCAGTCCCTCTCCGTGTGTAGTATGAAATACTAGTAACACAACGAGAAATGTCACTCACCACAAGTCAGCTCTGTACATGGTCACCTAAAAAACCCCTACAAGAAGCCCATTTCTGCTACCAAAAATTCAGAATCGGTGCCATTTTTCCAAAGCGTGCAGGGCGTTAGTGGGGTGGTAAGAAAGAGAGTCGCCAAAAACGCGCTATAGATCAAGAAATCAGGGGTTTTATGACAGCTTTTTTTTTGTTTATAGCAAGCTACGAGTGTGATGGTATTGGCAAAAAATAATCAAAAAACAAATCCTCCGGATCTGCCGATATGGCTCTTTCATGTACAAATAAGTTTACTGCAGGTCTTGCTCTTGTGCTCACGAAATTAACAACTCGCGAAAATGTCTGTGAGCCTGTAATTCGCGAATATATTGGCGTATACAGTATCAAAAATAACCAAAGTGAATTTTTAAAAAAAAGCTGTACATGTACATGTAAATGTGCATCTGTAAGTGTAGCAAGGCTTTTACAATTCTAGGCAATTTCATTTTACAATGTACATGTAGCAGAAGTTGGTCTAGCGGTAATGTCCGCAGTCAGCTCTTTGTCTTTGCCTACAAACCGACTCTGATCGGACCCAGGGTCGAGTCTGAGTCACATCTTTCAGACGGTGACGTTAAAGGCCGGTCCCAGATGTAAATAATCATATGATATGGTTGATACATGTCTGTAAAACCCCAATTCAACAACGACAACAACAACAATTTACTGTACGTTTACGTCCATGTACAACGATGAGATCTACTTTGTATCATTTTTCAAAAGCACCGCTAAATGTTAAAGGACAAGTACGGGCAAGAATCAAGTGTGGATGCCTGTTAAAAAATGTACGTATACATGTACATGTACGTGTCCCTAAATAGGCTCCTCAAAATTATCACTGAATCAAAACAGATGGGGAGGTATCCAGGTAATGTACAGTATTCATAGTCTGATGGGCTTTCATCTGAAAATAGCATGACAGGGGTAGTCTTTCAGACCTTGTTTGTTCAAGAAGAACTCCAAGCAATGCTGCTGTGGAGATTCATGTAATAACTTACAATGTATAGACCAATTTCACGTCGGGTTTATGTATTTGGCCCTCTATCGGCGACGCCATTGCTGCGGTGGGCAAGCGCGCTGACCGCGATTGGCTCTGTGTACAAAATTAATGTAAGATATGAAATATGCCCCGATATTGTTCCATTTACTTTATTCTAGATCAATAAAATAAAGCATGGATACATGGGTAGATGAGGTAAGACAATGGTCATATCTGACGGATGAAGGTATGATGTATTTTTGTACTTTCGATGGTTTTTCAACTTAGTTTTGTCAGTAAAAGTTCGATTGCAGCATAGAAGCCGTAGTAAACGGGAGCCCTAAATCTTACCCTGTTTACAAAGTCATGTTTTCACTCATTAAATTTTACGCCAAAGTACATAATGATAATGTTTCTTGACTTCCAGGTCCTTTCTGTTGATGTTTTTACCCACTGGTGACGAATTCCTTCACTTTGCTCACAGCAAACCTGTGTAGGGAGTACGGCTTCTCACACAAACAGGCTTCATGAGTCAAAAGCGAGTGAATTTCGCACTCAGTTAGCTTCCAATTTTTAAACTTTCTCTAATTCTTGTGGCATTTGAGCACCGCACAGCTGCGACCTGAACTTCCCTGATAATTTCTCATTGCAAATATTAAAATAAATCTGCATATACTGGTCAAAATAGACAAAAAATTGAACGAATGTACATAACGCGCCATTGACTTGTGTACTATAAAAGTTGGAGCGCCCACCGCAGTATGTCGAACAGTGTCGAACAGTCTGCTGCCCTCTTGCGTTGTGAAATTGGTCTATATACATGGATCCCCAATCTGGCCTAAATAGAAGGAGCCCTACATGTACATCACTACATGTACATGTATTATCTGATATTGCCACAAATATACTTTTTGACATCTTTTCCTTTCATTGGTTTTGTTTTTTTGGTTTGGCAATAAGTAACAATCAACTATCGGTGTTACGAAACACTGTTTAAGTGTCTTTGACTCTTTGTTATGAAATATGTAACAGCATAATTCGATACATGTCATAAATGACAAAATGTACGTGTATGTATTTTTAGGATTTTTTTTTTTTTCATCCCTGTTTTTCTTTCATCTCTCTCTTTTTCTCCTAAAGAAAAGAAAATGAATTAAATTGGGATGTGACAGCATACATGTGTAGCTGTATGCGCATTTATGTTAACCCATTCGTGACCGGAATTATTTAAAGCCTAATTTGATCAGCTTTTATTCTTCAAATTGGCAACACCAACATTTTTATTTTAATGCTACATTTTTCTTATAAAACGTCATGTATCTGAAATGAATACAAATTGACATAAATTATGATGAGAAGTCAAAAAGTTGCCAATTTGCAGGGAAAAACGGCAATTTTAAACTTTCTATCACATTGCCAATTTAAGGATTTTAATGCTTATTTTCCTTTAAAAAATTTTCAGCATCAAACAACGAATATTGACACAACCAAAATGGGCACAGTTTGTGTAGAATTTTTTGCTCTTTCTGCTCATGTACATGTATTTGGTGTGATTTTTAGGGCTTTGCATCAAAAGATATTAGGCCAAACCACAAAATGTGGACCTATGTCACGAATGGGTTAATTATGCACTCCAATATCGCCTCTGCCCTCACACTTAATGTACCCCCACCCTTTTCAACATGCCATATTACAAGTCACTGAGTTACATTTTGCATGCTGTTTTAAACCTGTACCATCCCGGGTCTGCACCCAACTCACAGATTCTGTATTGAAACTTTCAACAGGTGTCCCCGGGTGCACCCGGGGAGTTGGGGACACCCGATGAAAATCTCTGTACAAAAAGACAACACGGCTGAAATACATGTACGCGGAAAACACACATTAAGTTTTCCGAAAAATTTACCCTCGAAAAGTCCAGATCAAACAATGCTAGTTCAACGTTGAACTCCCAGGTGACTTCCAGGGATACTCTGCCTGAAAAGACATTGCGGTGAAACACCAATACATGTATAAATCCCACTTGAAATGTCAAAGGTCGTGGTAGTTCCGCAGCCACTTAGCTGCACACAGAAAACTGTTGTGCAGTGAAGTATCAGCCTAGATTCGTGTGAAAAATCAGAATCAAGTATTTTGGAGGGTGGTTCAGGCAATCTCAATCCTGTACGAAAGGATGTTGAAGAAATTTCTCCAGGAGTTTCCCCTCACATAAAAGTCGCCTCAAAAGTGCCAACCATTAACATGTGTACCGGGGTACATAAATAGCAGTTTTTATTTTGCTGCCCCCTCATGCTGCAAGAGAAAACCTACATGTATGCTTTGAGAATGTTTGTTCATCACTGCATGCACCATACTATACTAATTTCATGTCGTAGGATCCATGGTCATTGTATGCAGGAGCAGAATGCAGAGGGCAGCAAAGTATACCATCACATACTAGGTGTTTAACCCATTCGTGACAGGAATTATTTTAAACCTAATTCGATCAACTTTTTGTCTCGCCCACCGGAGGTGAAGGCGAGACTAAGGGATCCAAATGTCGTCCGTCCGTCGTCCGTCCGTCGTCCGTCCGTCCGTCCGTCACAAACGTTATGAAAGATAACTTGGCAACCGTGACTCACTTTTCAACCAAACTTGGGTTGTAGATGCACTAAGGGGACCTGCATGTTATGGTCCAGTCAGAGGTCACATGGTAAGGTCAAAGGTCATTTCAGGTCAAACGTTAAAGTTTACGTGCAAGACTCTCTTATGACACAAAACTCTGCAACCGTGACTCACTTTTCAACCAAACTTGGGTTGTAGATGCCCTAAGCGGACCTGCATGTTATGCTCTAGTCAGAGGTCACATGGTAAGGTCAAAGGTCATTTTAGGTCAAACGTTAAAATTTACGTGCAAGACTCTCTTATGACACAAAACTCTGCAACTGTGTGACACTGTTCAATCAAACTTGGGTTGTAGATGCACTAAGGGGACCTGCATCTTATTGTCCAGTCAAAGGTCACATGGTAAGGTCAAAGGTCATTTCAGGTCAAATGTTAAAGTTGACGTGCAAGACTCTCTTATCACACATAACTTTGCAACCGTGACTCACTTTTCAACCAAACTTGGGTTGTAGATGCACTGAGGGGACCTGCATGTTATGGTCCAGTCAGAGGTCACATGGTAAGGTCAAAGGTCATTTCAGGTCAAACGTTGAAGTTTACGTGCAAGACTCTCTTATGACTCAAAACTCTGCAACCGTGTGACACTTATCTATCAAACTTGGGTTGTCGATGCACTAAGGGGACCTGCATGTTATGGTCCAGTCATAGGTCACATGGTAAGGTCAAAGGTCATTTCAGGTCAAACATTAAAGTTTACGTGCAAGACTCTCTTATGACACAAAACTCTGCAACCGTGTGACACTTATCTATCAAACTTGGGTTGTAGATGCACTAAGGGGACCTGCATGTTATGGTCCAGTCAGAGGTCACATGGTCAGGTCAAAGGTCATTACAGGTCAAACGTTGAACGGTTAAAGTTTACGTGCAAGACTCTCTTATGACACAAAACTTTGCAACCGTGTCACACTTTTGAGTCAAACTTGGGTTGCAGATCACTAAGGGGAAGTGCATGTTATCATTCTGTTGGACTTCACATGATAAGGTGAAAGGGTTCTTGGGGGACCTTCATGTTATAGTGGTATCAGAGGTCACATGGTAAGGTCAAAGGTCATTTTATATCAAACGTGAAAGTTTACTTGCAAGACTCTCTTATGATAAGTAACTTTGCAACGTCTGCTCCCTTTTTAACTAAACTTGGGTCATGGATGCACTTGGGAGACCTTCATGTTATAGTGGCATCGGATGTCACGTGGTAAGGTCAAAGGTTATTTTATTTCAAACATTACAGTTTACATGCACGACTCTCTTATGACACATAACTTGACAACTGATGGTCAAATGGCAACCAAACTTGGGTCACAGATGCACTAGGGGTAACATCATGTTGTGGTGCTGTCGGAGTTCACATGGTGAGGTCAAAGGTCATTTGAGGTCAAACATTAAAGTTTACCTGCAAGACTTTGCGATATCAAACTTGGTTAGGGATGTACTTGGGGAAACCTTCGTGTTATTTAGTCACAGGTGGGCGAGACACAATCTTGCTATTGGCTTGTTTATTTTATTGCTACATTTTTCTTATAAAACGTCATGTACATGTATCTGAAATGAATATAAATTGACAGAAATTATGATGAGAAGTCAAAAAGTTGCCAATTTGCAGGGGAAAACGGTGATTTTAAACTTTCTATCACATTGCCAATTTAAGGATTTTTTATGCTTATTTTCCTTTTAAAAATTTTCAGCATCAAACAACGAATATTAACGCAACCAAAATGGGCACAGTTTTGTAGAATTTTTTGCTCTTTCTGCTCATGTATTTGGTATGATTTTTAGGGCTTTGCATCAAAAATTATTAGGTCAAACCACAAAATGTGGACCCTCTGTTACAAATGGGTTAATTTTGAAGTGAGGGTTCAGATTTCGCTCAATTTCCAACCTTCTGTACAAGTCAAAACTTTGTACAGGAGTCAATGAGTGTGTGAGAGAGTGTGCCTCGATCCCCACACACTAGCCGTTGACAATGGCTGTGAATACCCCCTTGCAAGCTCTAGTGAGCAAGCCTTTCATCCGAGCCCAACCTTGGCTCCAAAGGTAATACTGTAACTTACACAGTAGTTGGCAATGGCAGAAAAACCGCCCACAAGAACAGGGGATTCTTAACACTTAAAGCAACAGTGAACTGACCCTTTATGATGTATTTACAACAGCACCAACTTACAGCTACTCAAAACCAGAGACTCTTAGAAACATATCCTTTGTGGCTTCTCGTGAATTTCCTTAGTATGAATACAAATACATTCTAACAGATGTTACTCAAAAAAATAAAACTCTCATTGATCAGAATAGAGCATGCTGGGAGCAAAAAGGGGACAAAATCAGTAGTTTAGGACTGAGAGGGCGCTAGTTCAAAATCCCATACAAGGGTGCCAGTTCGCTCTGGCTTTAATTTCCAATGTTTTCCTGCCTCTCTGAAAGGTGTACTAATCATGGGAGCCATGTACAGCTTGATGTAACAGTTACATGCAAATCTAGGAAATGTCATCAATCATTGTAATATAAGGCAATCTGAAAAGCATGCTGTGTATAAATAAGTCAAAACAATGAAATATTAGGCACATTGACACACAAGAGGAATTGAAATTTGAATCATGATTTAAATCGCAATCCAAATTTCAATCTTATTGCGACCTTTACACACAGGGAAAGATCGAAATTTGGACTGCGATTCTTATCGCAATTAAAATTTTTATTTTCTTTTTGGACAATTCACCACACATAGCGAAACGAATTGCTGATGCAAACGCGAAATACATTGACTTAGATCTTCTATAACAGAGAAGAAAAGTTTTGATTTTACTTACCAGCAATGTTCCTGAGGCTCTCAATTTTCCCCTTTCTGCTTCATATCTGATGAATGAACCGAAAATGGTGAATTTTAAGAAAAAAAACTGATGCTTATCGGACTCGTAGGTCGACAGCTTGTCATCGAGTAACACACACAAAAGCATGCTATTCAGTTTCGGTACATAGTACTTGTCGCTTTTGCAGGACGAGGTCAATCTGACCGAGTACACAGGATGAGTGGCCCTGGGCACTCATCCTGTGTACTCGGTCAATGAAGTGACCTCGTCCCCTAAATGTGACAAGTCTGTACCGAAACTACATAGCATGCTTTTCTATTGGTTACTCGACGGCACACGCGCTGTCGACCTACGAGTCTGATAAGCTTCACTTCAGTTTTCTTCTTAAAATTCACCATTTTCAGTTCATTCATCAGATATGAAGCAAAAAGCACATGAAGCATGAAAAGGGGAAAATAGAGAGCCTCAGGAACATTGCTGATAAGTAAAACTTTTCTTCTCTTTTGTAGAAGATCTAAGTCAATGTATTTCGCGTTCGCGTCGGCAATTTGTTTCGCTATTCAAAACGCCGTTTTGACCTACACGGGTGGCACTGGGCATGGCAAAAAGTACCCACCCTCGCGGCGGCGCATATCATCACGAAGGAGGCGCCGAGCCGGTAAGGGTTCGGCTAACATTCACAGCTGTTTATGCTGGGGCAAGTGCGGCAAATAATTGAATGAATTTATTACCTCTTCCTCGTTGTTTGGTAATGATTCCTCGGGTTTCACGTCTTCACTCGTTTCTTTCTTGACCTGTTCACCTTCCCTTTGGCGGATTTCACTCATGATGACGGTGGAAAACAGCAAATTTTATTGCCCGATCACACACCTTTCTGACTTTTGCTGCTAGCTCTAGCTCTATGCAACTAATTCCATCTCGGCCAGTACCGCTGAGCGATTCGCAAGCAGTTTGTGGACCATAACAATCATCTCGACCCATTATCGAAAGAAAGTCGCCCTAGTAAAAGTGGTCAGACCACAGAAATAGGGCGGGTCAGAGTCCTGTTTATAAACTGACCATGTTTCAGAATGTTCAGTGGCAGGGGCGGTAGAGCGTTTTTCAAAGTTGGGGGGGGGGGACACTCACCAGAAAACAAAAGGGGCACCAATCGCACTTATAACACGTTAAAAGAAGGAGAAATGGGACATACCTGAAAAGGAAAAGAGGCACCTAACAGAAGTAAATGGGGGCATCAGATTTCAAAAGGGTAGTTTACTACTTATCAGCTGTAAAAAGGGGCACTCAGCAAAAGAGATTTGCACTATAGGAAATGAGAATGGGTGGTCAAAATCATATACAATTTATCATATTTCAAAAGGGACATTTCAATAAAAGTGAAAATGAAGGCACACTTCTCAGAAGAGCATCATTTAAAAGGGAAAACGGGGCACTATGATCAGGCGTAAAGGTGGGCATTTACAAGGGCAACTTATCTGAAGGGGAAAAGGCCACTTATTAACAAAGAAAAGGGACCCTTGCTGCTAGAAGAAAAAGATGCGAATAGACAGGTCTGAAAAGGGGCATTTTATGGGTAAAAAAACTGATCATTTGGATGTTTGGGAGCACTATGCCCTCTGACCCCCCCCCCCCCCCCGATGCCGTTGGCTTGATTTACCAAGAATGACATAGAACAATCACTGTCGACAAAAGGATTTACCCAATTAATGCCAAGTCGAATCGAAATTATTCTTGTTGTACATGTATTTTGTTTGTCATTTCAAATTTGACCTAGTATAACCTTAGAGTCAGATACAGATTTATTTTCAGTTTTCGATATATCTATAAATCAACAAACAAATAAACAAACAAACCTTGGTTACTGGAACTGGGTGGCCCGTGTATACCCCGGGGGGTTCACTGACAGACTGTAGTGGTATACCCATGCTTGTCCAAAAAAAGCGGCGTAAAAGGGTCGGATTTCGGAGCCAAGGCGTCGACGCCGTTTTGCAAAGAAAAGAGGTGTTTTTCAGTTTTACACTCAACGTTTCTGGGGAAAAGAGATCTTTTTCTGTCTAACATTCGATGTTTTTGAGAATTAGAGGTTCTTTAACCTTTTGAGAGTACATTTTCCCACGCCACTTATGCCATTTAGGGGTAAATTTTACATAATCCTACGCCATTTAGGGGTAAAATTTTACACCGAGGATTACGCCATTTAGGGTCCAAATTTGAGGTGCTTGGACGAGCATGGGTACCACTTCAGTCTGCCAGTGACCCCCCCCCCCCCCCCCCCCCGGGAAGCCTACGAGGATATGCTGATTCAGTGGTCGATAGATTAATTAATCAGATTTATCATCGTATCACAATCAGCCACAAATATGAAAAAATGTAATTCGAGGATAAAATTCGATTCTTGAGGCAAAAGTTTTGGGTCCAATCATCGCTAGAATCAGTAACATATGCAAAGTGAGGCATCGCATAAGTCTTGAAAGGAGAATGAAACCCTGGGGTAAAATCAATTTTAATGAAAAGGGGGGGGGGGGTAGAGAGAAGCAAGTTTTAACTATTTTCCATCGAAATCGGTTACGAAATGAGAAAGTTGTTAAAACTTTAAAAGTCTCAATTTACTTTCTATGGCGAGCCTCAAACTGGCAGTATTGCTTCAAAATGCCAGGTTTAGATTTAGAAGGACAACTCTCCATACTATGTTTTGTACACAAAATTTGATATTTGCCCCATTAGTCAAGGTGCAGCTTGTCTCCTTCTTAGCTCAAATTATATCATGGGAAAATGTATTTGGCACTACTCTATGTTGAGATCACAAAGGGACAAGCAGCTAGAGATAATGGAGAAAATGTGAAATTTTGAATACAAAACATATTGACAGTTGTTCTTCTAAACCTGCCATTTTGAAGCAACATTGTTAATTTGAAGATCACCATAAACAGAACATTGAGACTTTTCAAACTTTCATAACTTTCTCCTTTCGTAACCATGGTAACCAATTTTGATGGAACTTTTTTTTTATTGCTTCTCTCTATCCTCTCTTTTCATTAAAGTGGATATTTAAGGAAAATGGGGGCGAATCATTATCTAATGAAATCATATCAAATCAAATAATAATAATGATATGTTAAGCTTAATACAGCGCTTAAGAAAAATCTATCTCTAGACGCTTTACAAAAAAAAAACAAGAAAAATAAAATGAAAACCAAAAATGGGGGCAATTGATTTCGCTTATAATCAATTCATTTCAGTTCAATTACGTCAACCTATAAGATATGAAAATATATTTTTAAAAAAAATATCTCCTTTCACTAATACTCTACTGCCATGACTGCTCTGAAAGAAGAGTCAAGATGACGCTGTTTAGAAGTAGAGCAACAAAAGTTCTTTAGTTTCAAAAGCACTTTTGATATTACATAAAAATCTCATTGAAGAGCCCCATTTAAATTAAGGGGCTCATTGGTAATGAAAAAAATATATGTGAAAATCAAAAATAACTTTTCTAGCATCGTCGTATTTGCTTTTTAGTTCATCATGAAACTGTATCACCCCCCCCCCGAAAGGAAAAAAAAAAACGAGATAAGATACCTTGAGATGTTTCTAAAATGTAATTTGTGGTAGCAGGATAAAGCATGACGGAATGGAAGATGCCCATTGTAGCAATAAAGCAGGGGCGGCTCCAGGATATTTTAGTAGGGGCAAGATGACACGTTAATGGCAACGTTTTTTCACGTCATGCTTGAGCGAATAAAAAAGGGCTATGATATAGTCGTAGGGCCTTTCCCAATGTCTCTTCTTCTTCTTCTTCTACTACTACTACTACTACTACTACTACTACTACTACTACTCCTTCTCCTTCTTCTTCTTCTTCTTCTTCTTCTTCTTCTTCTTCTTCTTCTTCTTCTTCTTCTTACTTTTTCTTTTTCTTTTTGATCACTTGAAAAATGATAGGGCGGCCGCCACCGCTCTTCCCCCTGAAGCACCGCCCCTGCAATAAAGGATGTAGGAGCACATTCAGTGAACTTAAATAAAGCTATCTTCTGGTGGTGGAAAAAACGCAGTAATAGGCCTATCACTACGATTTCAAAAAAAAATGGCACTATTGAAACCGAAGCAAAGATGAAGGCATTGTGCCCTTAATTTTTCAGGTCGCGCGCTGCTTTTATATAGTGGTATTGACAGGGAATCGATTATTATGGCAAGTAAAATAATTCATTTCTGCAGTCAAAAGGTAAATGGGGCTATTTTTATGGACTTCAGAGTGTAGATTTTTGTAAGGGAAAGTGAGAAATAAAAGTAAAAAATGTAGGCCTCGCTCTATGGTTGTCAACATGGGCACTTATCAGAATTAAATAAGGACATTCATCAGCACTGAAAGAGGTGCTTTAAGGGTACTCGAAAAAGTAAAGAACCAAATCCAAGACGTGCCCCCCCCCCTTAGAAGAATACTTTAGAGATGGTTAGGGTTCAAATATGAACATGAAATAACGGTAATCTGGTAATGTACCTCTTCAAGTTCAGAAATGAAAACGGCATCATAGTCACACAACATCTCAAGGCTCTGAACGATCGAACTCCAAGGTATTGACAATTTATTCATTTAGAGATTTCTTGATAGGCGTGCAATTCGTGCATGTTAAAGCCGCCATTACATTCATTAAACACAAGGGTTCAAATGAAATAGCGGTAATCTGGTAATGTACCTCTTCAAGTTAAGAATTGAAAACGGCATCATAGTCACACAATCTCAAGGCTAAGAACGATCGAACTCCAAGGTATTGACAATTTATTCATTTAGAGATTTCTTGATAGGCGTGCAATCCGTGCATGTTAAAGCCGCCATTACGTTCATTAAACACAAGGGTTCAAATGAAATAGCGGTAATCTGGTAATGTACCTCTTCAAGTTCAGAACTGAAAACGGCATCATAGTCACACAACATCTCAAGGCTAAGAACGATCGAACTCCAAGGTATTGACAATTTATTCATTTAGAGATTTCTTGATAGGCGTGCAATGCGTGCATGTTAAAGCCGCCATTACGTTCATTAAACACAATCACAGCTCGTCTTGAAAACTGCGGACATTTATTATTGACATCTTTGAAAATACTGAAACTTCTGTTTAACAATTTGCTCAAACCATTAAGAGTGTCGTCTTTTCACCACACCGTTGCATATTCTGTTACGCTCATCATCAGCGTGCACTCATCAATTTTGTCCGTCTAGGTTAACAGCTAACTTAAACACCAATGCTTCAAATTTACCTGGCATTTATATGATCACCTATTCCAATACTTGATTCGTTTGAACGCATGAATAGTATCTTCAGGAGAAGAAAGATTCGGTTTACGTGACAACAAACTATCGCCATTATTGATTCTCGGTCTATAGTATTTACATTCAGAGGAATTCTTCAATTGACAATTTGGTGCGAAGCATATTTACTTCCTGATTCGTCTTATATTGATCATTCGGAAGAGGTGCAGATCAGTTTCTCAGCGGTGTTGCCACAAGACAGATCTCAAAAAAATGGAGGGCGCTGCAAACGATATCAAAGATGAGTCGTCGACGATGTCAATTGATCTTGTCATTGCGACTGCTTCTCAAATCCTCTTCGGCCTGTTGGGCGTGCTTGGCAACGCTCTCTGCTTCGCCGTGCTGCAACGTCAGGCTAAGGAGAACACGACCAACTGGCTCATCGTCACACAGTCCCTCATCGATTTCATCACCTCCATCATCCTCATCATCTCTACCGTCCAGTTAACCTGGTTTCCTCATACACCAAGTAAAGCTGGATTTGGAGCAGAGCTTTTCTGTCGGGTCTGGAACTCCAGAGTGGCCACATTCAGTGGTTTTGCCATCTCCACGTTCAACCTCACAATCATCTCAATCGAACGTTACATCGCCGTTGTACACCCAGTGGTCTACATGACGCGGCTGAAGCGACGCACTCTCTATATCATAGCGGTCATTGCCTGGCTGCTCGCACCAACGCTGCAGATCATGTTTGCCGCGACAACTTTCGATTTTGACGAAAAATTAAGCGGTAGATGCATCATCGTCGAGACAAGCCATGGGTTCCAAATCTTTTCCGGTGTTGCAGCTTTCGTCGTCGAATTTTTCATTCCCGTCATCGTCATGGGGTACTCCTTCACTCGCATCACAGCCAAGCTTCGCACATTTAACCGAGTCAAAGCTGGACCAGCGTCCACCTCAGTGAGGCCTCCATTCGCAAACGAAGCAGTACCGATGGAAGATGCATCAACGTCCCAAAGACATCAGAATACATCCCCTAAGACCACAACGTCTGCACCTTCGCAAAACCTGAATGTCGAAGACGCACGGCCGGTTACCAAGTCGACGGCAGAAGAAGGAAGAGACCTTCGACGTCGTAACATCACCATCACCCTCCTAATCGTTTACGTAACATACTTGGTTTGCTGGACACTCAACCAAGTCACATTTTTCGTCTACAATGTTTTCGGGGTACCGCGTGACTACCTAGGTAGCAGTCTTCACCTCTATACGACGATACTGGCCACCTTCAATATATGCGTCAATCCGTTCGTCTACGCGTTCCGATATAAAGCATTTAAACAAGGACTCAAGGAGGCCCTGTCCCGATGCCTGTGTATCAACGAAACTGATTAGAACAAGGAACAAGAAGGTAACATTAAAAGTTTTTAAAATACAGATACAGCTGTGAAAACATGAAATCTTTTTGACAATGGAAACTTTCTTTAAAAAAAAAAAAAGAAAATTCAATGTACGGAGGTATTTAAATACAGAGGAAAATATTGAACAAGGAGCTGGAAAGTAAGCACAAGAGTTTAAGTCCTCGAGATTTATTTTCTTCAGAGAATAACATCCAGAACATAATCATAATAGTTCGCCCCCGACCAAGTCTTACAGAAATGGGGCGATAATGGAATCTAGCCGGCTATTACCTGGCTACAAAAGAACTTTTATGAAAGGGACCGATGGAATTTTACTTTGCTCTTTAGCTATTTAGTGAAAGGGACGGATGAAATATGATTTTGCTCAGAGATTTTGGATAACGACGATGGAGCTCGGTCACAGATCGAGCGTAGCTATACCGAACTGTTGAAGGGTTTAAAAATTGCATGTGTGATACACTTGTATTATTTCAAAGTTGAGTAGAGTAGTAAATACACAAAGCTTTATACGACATGCGCATGTATATATCATTTGCTGAAATATATATATCAAGTTCATGCATTTGGTCTTTTGATGTTACATATTATGTTGCCAATTATTCTGGAGTTACAGACATAAATTCGCATCAAATAAAGGCCTTTACTCAAAGATATATGAGAAAACCACAGAGCTATAACTGCCTTCAGTTATCAAAAATGTACTGAAGTCTTACGGATCATCATCTCATATGGGGACAAAGTGGTTCCATGACATTTGCTCTGGCGGCAATTGCTCCCATGCAAAATTTGCACGTAAAGTAAAACATAAAACCTAACTCCAAACCTAACACTAAGCTTAATCCTTATCCTTGCATCATTCTGAACCAAAACCCTTATAATTCAGATCAGTTCATTTCAAACACATTTATTTCTAATTATTCAAATACACAGCAAAATAATGAAACAACAAACTTGACATTCATGGTATTGATAACAAAATATGACATAATATACAATCATTGTAATTACATAAATAATTGGAGGACACACCTCTAAAAACAAAAGCTTGGGTCGAGGGTGTCCTAGGACATAATAAATATGTATAATTATGAAAAAGTATTTACAAAACATGAAAAAAGAAGTGACAACAAAACATCACTCACAAAACACACGCACACACACCCTCAAACACTCGCGCACCCACACGCACACAGAAAAAAATCCTAAACCGCCGAGCTTGAGAAAGAGAGAGAAAAGGCGAAATCGAATAACTCTAACCTTAAACCTATGTCTTCGGAGAAATTAAGACAGGAGCAATTATCGCAGGAGCAAAAATTGACACGACATTTAATGTCGTGTCAAAAGCTTGAACTTCCTGCAGTGCCAACAAAATGTGCAAACATGACGCCAGCAAATGTGCAAATCCGAAAAAAAAACCATCAACAGCAAATGTACAAACGTGGCGACATCAAATGTGTAGTTTTCCATTATTGTAACTGCAAATGTGCAAAAAATGGATTTCAAAAATAACTTGAACTGATTTGTATTCATTATGAAGATGGTGTTTTGTTTATGTTTTGGTAATGCTTTACCAGTATTTACAGTGGACTTGAATCTTGAAGCGTTTTAACCACCAGTTTTTTTCATAATTATTTTGACCTCCCATGGACCCTGTGTAGGGAGTACGGCTTCTCACACAAACGGGCTTTATGAGTCAAAAGCGAGTGAATTTCGCACTCAGTTAGCTTCCAATTTTTAAACTTTCTCCAATTCTTGTGGCATTCGAGCACCGCACAGCTGCGACCTGAACTTCCCTGATAATTTCTCATTGCAAATATTAAAAGAAATCTGCATATATTCGTCAAAATAGACAAAAAATCGAACGAATGTACATAACGCGCTATTGACTTGTGTACTATAAAAGTTGGAGCGCCCACCGCAGTATGTCGAACTGTGTCGAACAGTCTGCTGCCCTCTTGCGGTGTGAAATTGGTCTATAAGGTAATTTTGATGGTCCCCAAGGACTTCGCTGTCCACTGTAGTACTACTACTTACCATACAGATTGTGTTTGTTTGTGATATATGCTGTATTGAGCTTATAATGTTCAGTCTGTCCGGTATTGTGTTTTTAATTGGGTTCTAGACAATATTCTGCAGCTGGAACAATTATGTTTGCAGATAATGCTTATGATGACTAACAGTTTTCTTTATAAATTATTTCTGCTTCAGAACCTTTGACAAAGGAGAGGAAGAATATTCTTCGTAAATAGGTTGGCGTTTCATGAAGTGTCCTTTTAGTGATTTTTTACCGACAAATTTGGCCCTCAGCCAATCACATGCAAGGATTTCAGTGGCTTGTAACATTTGTCAGTAAAAGTCACTGACAAGACACTACATGAAACGTTCCCCAGGTGTTAAAAATGAGATGTCAGATGGTGTATTTTCAAGTTTCTTAAAGATTTGAGATTTTATTTTGAAAGTGAAGTTGAATAAATATTGGCTGAAACATTATGTTGAAAGGCTTCAAGGTTTCAATGTTTGGTTTCCACATGACATTTTCATTGTTTTACAGAACAAACTTAATAAACACGTAATATATATATATAAACAAAGTAGATAGTGTTCTGCTCGGAGTTGGTGATATCAAAAACTACAAAAGGAATTAAAAAACTCCGTAAACCAAGGAAATTTCACGAATTTTCGCCCTTAGGGCTTTATATATATATATATATATATATATATAAAGCCCTGTATATATATATATATATATATATATATATATATATATACACACACACACACACACACACACACACAGAGGTTGATATAGCGTGAAACAAAATTTAGAAAAGAAATAAATGGTTAAGTATAAGAACGACTAGACTCTCATGATTTCAGTAGAATTAGAATAAGAATTGAAATAAAAGTAGAATAAGATTTGACATAGCATAGCATAGAGACGTAAGTGGAGGAGTCTAATGAAAAGCATAGCTTGCAATTTATAGACCCCTTCGAGAGAGAGAGAAAAAAAGTACTTAAAATGCTGTAAAATTATTCATATTCCGCTTTGATAAATATTTTGCCTGAATATGTGCATGTCACTACAATTCATCTGTTATGAGAATCGATATGACTATTTACGATCGAGCGGGAGGTTTAATCTCTTAATCTCATAAAAGCCCCAGAACATGACACTATATAGTCCTCTAGTTTTTCCTCGAATGATAATTGTGCCTTATTCAAGGACAATTAGGACAAGGGCATTAGACATGTTAGAGGCACGGTAACACAGTCAGTGACAATAATGGAATAATGCCATAGGGATCAGCGAAAAATTATGCTAAATTATGCCAAACACAAGAAGCACTTGGAAATACACAAAAGATTTGCTGACAAGCATAGAAAAAAGGGGGAGGGGTTCTTCAGAAATGTTCATGTGTATTTTACCTGAAAATTTTGCTGAAAAGCAAAAAAAAAATAAAAGGGAAAAAGTTCCTCACCGTTTTCAGGTGTATTTTACCCAAAATCTGTATTTTACTCCCAAAATTCGCTGATAAGCAAAATCTCTCAAAAGTTATGTTAGAATTATGCCAAATTGTATCAAATTATGCTAGAAGCATATGCTTTTTGGATGCTAAAAAGGATATGCTAAAAAGCATAATTATGCTAATTTTGGCAGCAGTGCGGAAACATACTGTCCTCGTGTATGTACATGTGGGCGTGTGTGTTCGGGCGCGTGCGTGTGTTGGTGCGCATGTGTCACATGCATGCAAAAAAAAAAGAATCCTTTCAGTCGCGTTATTTTGGGAATCCAAAAATATTGTTTGGAAGGACTTATTCATTTCCACTTTAACCATTTAACCTTTCTGTCTCAACCATTATCAGTCGTAAAGAGCAAGGAAAAACGACTACGTGGGCAATACAAGTGCCTTAATATTTACATATTTACTGAATCATGTTCGGACTATAGGCTCCCCCAGTTTCATGTTGTCTACTGATTGTCCGCCAATTTCAATCGACTGCGGTTGGATATCGAATTTTATTGTTCGAGATTTTATCAATAGACGCTCGATGTTTGCCACGTATTACAGCATCATATCGAGTATCCTATTCATGTAATATACATGTACGTCAGCAAATCGATTGCGATTTTTTGCAGGTTTTCAGCAAAATGTTTTAGAAGAATACGAAATTTTTACATCAGAAATATTGATCCATACATCTTGAAAAGAATGGATTCTGTTCCATTTCGGAGGGGGTGTACCAGACAGTTTTTTTATGTTCGTAAACAATTCCAGAAAATCTTTGCGAAATGGGCATTGATTTTCGTTTTTCAGTATCTAGGAAGAGATAGAACATAAAGAACAATCTTTACAAAGAGTCACTAATGCTAAAATCTACCATTTTCCCTGGCTTTATTAAAGTGGTGCAATATCAAAAAGTTAAAAGTTTAGTAGATGCAGCGTTCAGATTTTTTTTTGTGACCTTTTTTTCCATTCTCAAAGGCAAACTTTTTCAAGTCGTTAAAAAAGGAAGCAAAATGAATGGAACGATCAGGGGAAATTCCAGAAATTGAATCCACAAGAATATCACATTTTGTTAAATGCAGTTATTTTAGCCTTATATGGAGTTAGATGCAAGACTGAAATAAGGTGGCTGCCTGTCCTATGGCTTAGATTTTTATTCCACTCATGATAGAAGAGAAGAAGATGACTTGCTATGAATGAGCAATGTTAAGGTATTCATGACAGAATTCCACATTATGTTGTATGGCGGAGGAACTATTGATCCTAGACCTTTAAAACCTGTAATAAGAAACATTCAAAATACATGAACGTAAAGAGGGAAAAATATTCTACAAATACTGTGCCCACTTTGGTTTGCATCACTATTTTCGCTTGATCAGTGATGCTGGAACTAAGCAGTAAAATGGCAACGCGAAGAAAAGTTTGAAATTCTATCAGAACCAAATCGTAAATGTGGGATTATACTCTACAGGAACTAATGCTGAGATATATATATATATATATATATATATATATATATATATATATATATATATATATATTGTAGACAGTAATAACTTCAAAAATTTTCCTTATAGTAGCTCCTTAGCAACGCTCTGCGCGGACTGCTACTATAAGGAAAATTTGTTTGCATTTATCTTGTCATTAAACTGTATACACTGAGGAAGGCCCGAGGCGGGCCGAAAATTCTGAACAATAAAAGCTAATGTTGGATTTATACATGGCGTACCTTCGACTCTTTGAAGTATTACTGTCTACATTATTAATCATCCGACACGTGAGAATTATTCTCAATATATATATATATATATATATATATATATATATATATATATATATATATATATTGAGAATATATATATATATATATATATATTCTCAATATATAGTTTAGTTGCCTGAAGATCGCATCTCACGGTGCGTGAAACTCTGAGTAGCGATACAATAAAGTACTGATGAACCACACGTCAACTGTGTAACTTATTATTTATTTATATATATATATATATATATATATATATATATATATATATATAAAGAAATATTGCTAAAATTTTAAGCAAACAAACAACAAACAAGAACTTTCCATCAAGCTCTTTGAGCTTACGACCATCCATTCATATATTACTTGAATGATTAAGACATGTAACTAATGATCTATATGATTGTGATGACATGAATAAATAAATCGAAATCAAATCAAAATCAAAATCCCGAAGCAGCATGTTGAATACAAACAAAACCTCAGCAAAATAAATTATATCCAAACAATATTATATCGGATTTCACTCGACATGTAATGTTCCTGTCTAAATCAGAGCGGGTGTAATAGCAATATCGACCACTCAAAAACAAAACAGAATATTAAAAGCAAAACGTACGAGTTAAAAACACAACTTCAACAAAACATATACGAGCAAGTTATATCGAAATGCTAAGGCACTGCACATTATTAAATAGCATTCGATGATTAGTAACAAAGTAACACAGTTACAAAGTTATAACGGAAAGATAGGAAGATAGGAAGAAAGAGAGGGAGGGAGGAGATAGTTATTAGAGTGCATTGGTAAAAAGAAAGGGAAGACGATATGCCTATGTCATGTAGGATGAAGATAGATATGGAGAGAGGGGGAGGGAGATAGAAAGAAAGAGAGGAGAAATGAGAGAAGAGGAGACCGAGAAAGAGGAAGATATAAAGAAGGATAGAGGGGAGAGATAGTTATCAGAGAGCACTGGAAAAAAAAAAGAATGGGAAGACGAGAGAGGGAGAGTGTTGAAGAGCTGAAGAAGAATAGTAGAATGAAATGAAACTATTAGAGGCTATCATTGCATTAGCCAAAAGTATGGAAGAATGGCCCGACACCTCCCCCCTCCCCCGCCTCCTTTTTTTTTTTTTTTTTTTTTTGTTTTGTTTTGTTTTTGTTTTTTGTTTGTTTTTTCGATGCTCTGAATTTGGAATAGTGAGATCACATGACGGTTGAATGAAGAATTAAAGAGCGCCATCAAATTCTCAAGATCACACGTATTTCCATTCTCCTTTGCTGACTTCTCGAGAGTTTGCCAAAGTAAGAACTACATTGAAGACAGAAGCTGCTGCTTGATAACCATCTTTTCGTTGCTCCGAGATTTGCCTCTTTTTAACATATGAATTTTGATCGAAGTAAAAGCATCATGTTGCGAGTGATCGCTGCGTTACCGCTTCTTGTGTCTTCACTACTGCTATTGAGATCTGCTTACGCCAGTGGTAAATTATATATCATTTTTGTGGGGGTTTTCGTCTTTGGCGTAACAAGAACTGGTTTGAATTTGGGGCCGGGGGGGGGGGGGGATAAGGTAAAAACCTCCAGTATTACATCAGCGTGGAAACAAAATTCGAGAAAATATCATTACAAGCTAGATTGATATGATGATTATTGACTTTGAATCACTTATATGAATCTTATATAGACTAGAATCAGGGACGAATTCAAAATTCGATTAAGAATGTTTTTAATAATAATAACAATAATCCATTCTTGTATAGCGCATTATCATGTTATTATCTAACGTCTCTATGTGCTTCCAAAGGACTTTGGATATTAGACTGGGTTTAGAAATCAACCCTTTTATTTATTATTCCTTAATCTAATTTTGGATTGACGCTCATCACATTCTCTTAGATTAATTCCTAATCTAATTCCTAATCCAAGAATTTTACAGTTTTGCTCACAAAAAAGTCGGTCGGGATATCTTTTTTTTCTATTAAAAGTTGTTCATGAAGGGGCACGTTGATCTTCTTTCCCGTTTTATTCGAAATCATCATTCATGATTATCATCATTCATGATTGTCATCTGTGTACTCTGATCGTTATTCTCCATCGCAGTTCCTTCATCGTCATCATCGTCCATATTCTACTATATCAATATCATAAATGTTTCATCATCATCATCGTCGTCGTCATCTTCCATCCTCACCACTGACATCATCTGCAGCAGTTTCATCTGTATCATCATCAGCAGCAGCATAATTGTGAATATCAGTATCATGATCATCATCATCATCTTCCTCTCCCTCCTCCTCCTCCTCATCATCATTGGCATCGTCAGCAGCATAATCATTAATATCAGCATCATCATGATCGTCATCATCTTCATCATCCACATGCACCCTTATCGTCATCGTCGTACCCATCATCCCTCATTATCATTACCATCATCATGGTCACCACAACCTCCATCATCTTTATCATAATCAACATCTTCTTCTTCTTCTTCTTCTTCTTCCGATTTCTTCTAAATTTTTCTTTTTCATCTTCATCCTCTTCTTCTTCTCCTCTTCTTTCTTTTCTTCTTTCTTCTTCTTTCTTTCTTCTTCTTTTTCTTCTTCTTCTTCTTCTTCTCCTTCTTCTTCTTCTTCTTCTTCTCCTTCTTCTCCTTCTCGTTCTTCTTCTTCTTCTTCGTCTTCTTCTTCCTCTTCACCATCATCGCCACTCTCATCTTTTCACCATCTTCATCCTATCTGAGTTCAAGGAGGGAGAATCAATAATCACCGCATTTCTTTTTTAATTTAGACCCATCTCCTTGTCCAGACCTATGGACTCACTGGGAAGGGTTCTGCTATCAGATGCAGCCAAAGCCATTCAACTGGCAAGAAGCGCAGGCCCACTGCATCACTATAGGTAATTAGTTTCATATTTTGATTGTAATTATAATCATTATTATTATTATCATTAGTAGTAGCAGAATTATCATCATTATTGTTATAATCATTATTATTTTCACTTTCATCATTGTTGTTATCATTATCGTTACTATCATAATTATCTTATCACCATTTTTATTGATATCATTCTTCTTCTTCTTCTTCTTCTTCTTCTTCTTCTTCTTCTTCTTCTTAATAATAATAATAGTAATAATAATAATAACTCTTATTTACCCAGGGTAGCCACTTCAGCTATCAGCTGATCTTCCAGCGGGCCCTGCATAACATATGTTATTACTACCCTTCTCCATTCTTATATGCCAGGCGAAGGGAGAAGGTCCCATTTTTGTAAGTCTTTGGTATGACTCGGCCGGGGATCGAACCCACGACCTCCCGTTCATGAGGCGGACGCTCTATCAATTGAGCCAACACGCCCGGTATGTTCTTCTTCTTCTTCTTCTACTTCTTCTTCTTTTCCCTTCTTCTTCTTCTTCTTCTTCTTCTTCTTCTTCTTCTTCTTCTTCTTCTTCTTCTTCTTCTTCTTCTTCTCAGTCCTTCGCTTTTTTTGTCCTATCCCCATTTTTCTTAACCTTGCACTGTCCGTGAACGCATCCATTTTAAAACGCAGCTGTATCGTGATCTGTAATAGGTGGTGGATTCGTCACCATCAGTTCCCGAAGGCAGCTTCACTTCTTGAGTCGTTTCGCCGAAGCTGAACTGAAAATGGTCGGCAACCTCTGGCTCGGATGCAAGAGAGAGAGAAATCAAGCACTTTGGTTTTGCGTTGATGGGAAACCGCTGTATGACGGTAAGTGATGTGGTTCTTGAGCGCCGTGGAGAAGGCATAGACGTCGAATCGCTGAGAAATTTTTACGAAGGGCGGCTTGAACCCAATACGAGAGCAAGTTTGGCATCGAAGGCTGGAAAAAAATCCCCCAAAAAAATCTTTTCAACTTTGTGAATAGGACATTATCCCCTACACCCCGAAAAAAGGCCGATATAAATTATTTCAAAAAATGTCTTCTCGCGGAATGAAACCTCGGAATCTGAGAACAGAAACATTGAAAGAGTATCACACCACCCCACAACCCTACAAGGCCTCTATACTCCTACCTGAAGAACTTGAAGAGATTGACATATGGAAAAAAAACATAAAATTGAATAAATTTATATTTATCTGTATGCATCTAAATTTTTAGTGCAATATTAAACTAACTAACTAACTGTCTCATTACACAGACGTATTTTTTTTTCTTCAGAAATGTCATTGGAAAAAGCTAGTGGAAATGCGTTTCGGATTTTTCTTAAGGTCGAAGAAGAAAGTATGAAATTCATTTTAGCCATGTTTCCAATTTTTGTCTTGGAGCCTATCAGAGTCTAAATATAGGACTGGCGACGGAAAATTACAGATACATAAATCTCTGCCATGCTAAAAAATAGTAAGATATAAATGTGTCATTTGTTTGTTTGTTTGTTTGTTTGCATTTATTTCTGCGTTCAAAAACACAATACAAAATTATTTATAATTACAAAATACAAAATAATTCACAATATAAACAATGTGGTCATATTACATAATAAATAAAAATAAGGATGTGAGTATAAATTAATCTTTTATAAATGTAAACATATATATATAATGTAATAAATGAACGCAGGAGACCGCCATCGTGAGCGGTTAGGCTTGAATTGATGGCGGCCTCATAAAAGATTCGTGACTAAGATTGATATTTACTGACCAAGTGGGTGCATTGCAAGTGCACTGTGCTGGTGCTGTGTATAGCAGTTGAGTAAAATCAGAATATTAAATAGCGAATGTGAATATTTGAGTGAATGTTTTAATTTGGAGGGTGGGGTTGATAAGATTGAATGATAGTTTTCTTTAGAGTGGCTTTTAATGAGTATATGGTTGAACACGTTTTAATATTGTTTGGAAGACCATTCCAAATGTCAGGGCCATGGTGTCGAATTGATTTAGAGGCAATTAACAGTCTGGGGTTAGAGAGATGAAAGTTTCCGGATATGCGCGTTGGGTAAGTATGGACAGAACTATTAAATTTGAACATGTTATCAAAAGACGAAGGGAGGAGATTGTTAATATATTTAAACATAATTATAGTTATTTGAATAGTATATAAGTCGGCAATTTTTAATGTCTTCAGTTTAAAAAATAAAGGATCGGTGTGAGCCAAATAATGTGATCCTGTACAAATGCGAATTGCTCTTTTTTGTAATTTAGAAATAGAAGTAAGTTTTGTGGAACCACAATTAGCCCAAACAACGTTACAATATGTTATATACGGGAGTATTAACGAATTATACAATAGAAATAAAGTTTTGTGTGGTAAAATAAATTTCAACTTGGAAATTATTCCAATATTTCTCGAGATACATATAATGATATGGTGCAGATGTTCATTCCAAGACAAAGCTTGATCTATGATGACGCCTAGGAATCTAGATTGAGTCTTCCGCTCTAATGGTGTGCCGTCAATCTGTAAGTGAATTGGAGAATCTGTAATATGAGAATGTTTAAAATGGATGAAGTGGGTCTTTTTTGAGTTCAAGGATAGTTCATTAGCTTTAAACCACTGTGAAACTTTAATTAATTCAATATTTAAGATATTGTTTAAGGAAGTTATATTTTTATGAGAAAAAAATATATTTGTGTCGTCAGCAAATAATACAAATGATAAAATGGAAGATGTATTAATAATATCATTGACATATAATAAAAATAAAAGCGGGCCTAGAATGGAACCTTGAGGGACACCACATTGAACTGGAAGTAAACTAGAATCGTTGCCATTAAATGTGACATATTGTTTTCGGTTTATTAAATAATTTTTAAACCAAAGGAGTGATTGACCTCGAATACCATAATAATTAAGTTTTGAAAGTAAAATATTATGATTAAGTGTATCGAACGCCTTACTGAGGTCACAAAATATACCAATGACATGCTCTTTGTTGGCTATGGCGTTTGTTATTTTATCGTAAATTTGGATTAAAGCCAAGTTTGTTGAATAATTTTTTCTAAAGCCATATTGATTAGAAATTAATAATTGTGTTTGTTGATAAATTCATAAAGTCTATTATAAACTATTTTCTCGAGGATTTTGGATATACTAGGGAGAAGAGATATAGGGCGATAATTGCTTATTCATGAGGATTGTCTTTTTTGAAAATTGGATTGACTTTGGCGATTTTGAATAAGTCAGGAAATATACCTTGTGATAGAGATTTATTAAAAACATGACTAAGAGGGTTTGCAAGCGGGTGAATTATTTCTTTTAAAAGAGACATACTAATTTTATCATGCCCATGAGATTTGGAGCTATTAAGAGACCGTGTAATGTTGAGAATTTCTGTGGGGTTCGTAGGGTTCAGGAAAAATGAATGTGGATTAGGTTCGGGGAGGTAATCTGTGAAATGCACATTTTGGCTATTGATCTTGCTTGCAAGTTCGGGTCCGATATTTGTGAAAAATGAATTGAATGAGTTTGCATGAAGGGAAGAGTCAACTTTGGAACCATTTAAAGTCATGTCATCAGTAGGTGGGGGATCTGCACTTGTTCCTATTAGTTCTTTGATGATTTTCCAGGTAGTATAAGTGTTTGAACTGGCATCTTTTATTCTATTAGTATAATACATTTTACGTGATAAACGAATTAATTTTGTCAACTTGTTGCGATATACTTTGTATTTTTTTAAATTGGTTTCAGTAGGATTGCGTAAATGTGA
Organism: Echinometra lucunter; assembly: GCA_029962745.1. Lineage (NCBI taxonomy): Eukaryota > Metazoa > Echinodermata > Echinoidea > Camarodonta > Echinometridae > Echinometra > Echinometra lucunter. Next base: position 17,890,728 of record CM057170.1, read on the forward strand.
CTTGTAAAGGCAATTACGTGTCTGTATTGATTTTAATAAACCTTTTGTTATCCATGGTTGTTTGGGTGTTTTTCGATTATTTTTTACTTTTCCTATGGGAATATTCTTTTCATAATAATGTTGTAATTTATTATTTAAGAGATTATACGATGTGTTTGCGTCAGTTTCATTATAGACATCCTCCCACCCCTCAAGTAATAAGTCTTGCTTCATTAATTCAATATTACGTTTAGATTCTTTTCGATATGAGCGTTGGTTAATTGATTTGGGGCACGGTAATTTCATTTCACAAGTTAAAAATATTGGTAGGTGGTCTGAAACTTCAGAGCATAGAATTCCTCCTATCATTTTATTATTCATGTTGCTATGTACGTTGGAAAAAATATTGTCAATTTGAGTAGATGAATTTGGGTTGATTCTAGTGGATTTATTGATGAATGAATGGAAGCCGAATGAGTACATTAGTTTCATAAAATTGATTGAGTGATTATTGTCGACCGAGGGTAGGAAATTGATATTAAAATCACCAAAAATAAAAGTATGTTTATTTTCATTACCTATTGCATATAAATATTGCTCTAGCTCCTCACAAAACAAATCAAGATTAGAGCCTGGCGGTCTATAAATCAAACCTATGATGATATTTTTAAATCCTGTGTTTTCAATTTCAATGAACAAAGACTCTGCATGCAAGAGTTTCACATCGGAACGGATCTTAAATTTCAGTTTATCAATAATATAGAAGGCCACGCCTCCGCCTCTTTTTCCTTTGCGGTCTGCCCTTATCAACTTGTAATTTGGTAAATTAAACAAATCTGGGGAATTATCATGCAACCATGTCTCGCTAATACCTATAACAGAAAATTTGAAATTATTTAATGTGTGTAAGAGATTTTCAAAATATTCGAAGTTTCTACTGAGACTTCTTAAATTTGCATGTAAAAGGGAAATATGATCGGAATTACTATCAAACATATTATTAAATTCTTGAGGTGTATAGTATTTGCTGTCATGTGAATTGTCTATGTAATTATCAAGAATAAAAGAGAGGGATTCCATCAAAATTGATAAAATGTAAAGTACCATAAACTAAGAAAGGGGTCAACTGCAAGGGTGCTTGTGGTGTAGGTGCGTTTGCTAGTGATTGAACGGGTGTTCATGTATGTCTGTGGTGCAAATGTGCAGTCAATATCAATATAAATTACATGTACAAAAAGAACAAGACCCATCTTGGTCAGCAAGAACATATCATTGGAAGCAGTAGAGCAGAGCTCAACCACCCAAATACATATAAGATTTGAAATCATTACACTTTAAAAAAATAAGATAAACGGTCAGATGAAAATGAATTAAGAGTATACCCAGAAATATGCCTTAAGATGATGTGGGGGATGTTTGATACAAAAGTTAGGTACAAGTCTAGCGAACGATTAAAAAAAAAATCAGATTGTATCAATCAGTTCTAAGTAGCAGATTCATGCCCATGCAGTGTAGGCCTATTAAACAGTCACTTTATTCCTGTTCTGGTGAGTATTTTGATAGCCATGCATGACGGAGTTGCCACGCCTTCTCTGATCAGACACGGGGTTGAACATGCGCGAGTTAATAATCAACATGAATGTCGGGCTGTTTTGGAAAAAACATGTGATGAAATGTATTAAAGCCGGGTGTAACGCCCACATCAATCAGTATTTAAACACCTGACCCGTTGGGCGTTTTAGTGATTTAAAAGCAAAAATAGGTGTGCATTAATCATGCATAAAATAGCCCGCTTTCTCTGATCAAACAACGCATGTGCAAGGGTGTCGGGAGACACACAAGTTAAAATTAACATATTTAACAAGCCAATGTTATTGGTAGGGTAGATTGAAATTAACCCATGCATATAATAGCGAACATAATAGATGGACATTTGTTCATGCATGTATAGCCACACCTTCTCTGGCAAGGTCGCATGCGTGTTTTCAATCATAAAGCGAATCTGAGACACACGTAGGCATGGTAGGTGTATCTTCATGTTCAATATTGGATAGCCACGCCCCCTATAATCAAACAGTGTACGTACATGAGGCATGCAAGCACGCGACTGGTGTTAATGTCATACCATGCATGAACAATGGAATAAACCACAAGAATTCATTGATTGTTATACAATTGAATTACAAATCGTTTAACATAGCTGGTATCAAGACCAATAATAGAGATAATGAACCTTTATCTATTGCTTGTCAAAGAAATTGGATTACATCGTTTAAAATAGTTGAGAAGGTGATCAATGACATACCATGGATGAACAACGAAATTAACTACATCTATGCGTTGATTCTCATGCAAAATATTTAACATAGCTGGTATCAAGACCAATAATAGAGATAATAAACACCTTCATCTATTGCTTGTCAAAGAAATTGGATTACATCGATTAAAAATAGTTGAGAAGGTGATCAATGAAGATGCAATTCATACATCTGATCTTCATTCAGCATTAAGGGTAATTGTAAGGAGTCTATAGGTAATCGAACGATAAAAAATGCCAAAATTTTAGATACAGAGCGTGATCAGCCAATGTCACGGACGGACAGTTTAAAAAAAAAGTGATTAGTAAGCCTATACATAATGTTTGGATAACTCAACAGTCAACACCTTCAGCGAAAGCATCCCCATGATAACTTTTTCCCAAATGTCCGTCCCCGACACCAACCGATCACACTCTTAAGTGCATGGTTACCAATTCAGTGATTACATAATGCATATGATTTCTTTCTAGAGGAGAATACAGAGGGCCATGGACATTACACGCTTCTCCTTGTATCTATTCCATTAAAATATGATATTGATAACAGGAAGGCGGATTTCGAAATAATGTCATGCATCTCTTTTTTTTTTCTTTTTACTCCGATCTATAACCGATATTTGTAAAATCGTCAACATGCTGTTGGTAAACATTAAGATAAAAATTTACGATTCAAAAAAATATGCCTAGGTTTCTTTGGTCAAAAAAGGCAAATTTTTAAGTTCAGTAACGAAAACCATTGAGCAATCAAGAATGTATACATATATATATCTTCTAGGATAAAATAATAAATAAGAATACTGTGTGAAATGCTTATCACAAAATTAGAAGTTGAAGTTGTGTTTAAACTGATATATCAGGGGTAAAAACAGTCAGGGGCTTTTAATTTTAAAGGTAGCAAGGCAACGAAATACAATTGGATTCTCCTTTACCTAATGTCTGTGGAGTATTATTTGTTTCAACTTCTTTAAAATAATTTGTGGTTTATCGTATACAAAAGATAGGTACAAGTCTTGGAAATGATTAAATATATTTCATATTATTTTATCATTCAGTTTAAAATCGCAGACTCATGCCCAGGGTAGGCCTATATTAAACAATGCCTTTACTCCTGCTTTGGCGAGTATAATTATATTCAAGATAGTCATGCATGTCTGAGTTATCACACCTTCTCTGACCAGATACGGGGCTGAACATGTGGAGTTAATACACATGAATATCGTGTTGATTTGGAAATAATGAAATGTATTAAAGCCGAGTATAAAGCCCACATCGATTAGTATTCAAATACCTGATCCGTTGGGCGTTTTGGGGTGAGTTAAAAGCAAAAATAGGTGTGCGTTAATCAAGCATGAAAAAGCCCGCCTTCTCTGATCAGACAACGCATGTGCAAGATATCTGGAGATACACAACATTAACATATTTAACAAGCCAATGTTATCAGTAAGGCATATGGAAATTAACACATGCTGTAGTATTGAACACGTTAGTTGAATAGATGGAGGTTTGTTCACGCATGTGTAGCCACACCCTTTCTAGCAAGGGCGCATGCGTTTTTTTCGATCATAAAACGAATCTGAGACACATGTAGGCATGGTAAGTGCATCTTGTTCAATATTGGATAGCCACGCCCCAAAAATCAACAGTGTACGTAAATAAGGCATGCAGGCACGAGACTGGTGTTGGGCATGGAGTTGAAAGAGAGATGCATGAACAATGGAATTAACCACAAGAATTCATTGATTGTGACTCAATTGGATTATAAATCGTTTAACATAGTTGGTATCATGAACAATAATAGAGATAGCACCTACATCGATTGCTTAGTCAAAACAAATTGGATTACATCGATTAAAATAGTTGAGAAAGTGATCAATGAAGGTGCAATTACCACATGAATTCATCTGAGCTTCGTTCAGTGTTATGGTTTGATTGTGAAGAGTCTATAGGCGATCGAACTATTAAAAAAGATGACAAAATTTTAGATAAAGTGGTTACCAATTCAGAGATTACATTAAGCGGGTAATTTTTAGAAAAAGATACAGAGAACAATGGATTTTACACGCTTCTCTTTGTATCTAGCCATGGCAATGAAATGATGATATTGTTAAGAAACATGAAGAGGATTCAAAATGCCATGCTCCCCTTGAGCCCTCCCCCCCCCCCCCCTTCTCCTTTTTTCTCCGATCTATAACCAATTTGATAAAACGTCAACATTCTGTTGGTAAATATTAAATGAAAATTTACAATCCAAACAATATGCCTGATGGGTTTCTTTGATAAAGAAAAGCAGCAAATTTGATTTCATTGAATGTATATACACACAGCAAAAACCAATAAGCGTTGAAAATCGATTTTTTTTTGGTGTTTTGTTTATAAAATACAAAATATAGGTTCAAGTCTAGAAAATGAATAAATATATTTCATATTTTATCAATCAGTTTCAAATAGTACACTCATGCCCATGCAGTGTAGGCCTATTTAATAGTCACTTTAATCCTGTTATGGTGAGTATTTCATGTATATATTCATGATAGCCATATGCATGACGGAGTTGCCACGCCTTCTCTGATCAGACACGGGGTTGAACATGCGCGAGTTAATAATACACATGAATGTCGGGCTGATTTGGAAAAAGAACAAACATGTGATGGAATGTATTAAAGCCGGGTGTAACGCCCACATCAATCAGTATTTAAATACCTGACCCGTTGGGCGTTTTAGTAATTTGAAAGCAAAAGTAGGTGTGCATTAATCATGCATAAAATAGCCCGCTTTCTCTGATCAAACAACGCATGTGCAAGGGTGTCGGGAGACACACAAGTTAAAATTAACATATTTAACAAGCCAATGTTATTGGTAGGGTAGATTGAAATTAACCCATGCATATAATAGCGAACATAATAGATGGACGTTTGTTCATGCATGTATAGCCACACCCTTCCCAGCAAGGTCGCATGCGTGTTTTCAGTATTAATGCGAATCTGAGACACACGTGGCATGGTAGGTGCATCTTGCTCAATAGCCACGCCCCCTATAATCAAACAGTGTACGTACATGAGGCATGCAAGCACGCGACTGGTGTTAATGTCATACCATGCATGAACAATGGAATAAACCACAAGAATTCATTGATTGTTGTACAATTGAATTAAAAATCGTTTTACATAGTTGGTATCAAGACCAATAATAGCGATAATGAATACCTTTATCTATTGCTTGTCAAAGAAATTGGATTACATCGATTTAAAAATAGTTGAGAAAGTGATCAATGAAGGTGCAATTACCACATGAATACATCAGTTTCATTCAGTGTTGGGATTTAATTATCAAGAATCTAGAGGTCCAAATACATTTGTTACTAGGGTTGAGTTAAGTGCAATGCATATAATCTGTAGATTTCGAGAATTAAAGGAAAAAAAAAATACATATATTTCCAAAGTGTTGCAGACAATTCGGTTTGTATGAAAAGTAGGCTACTTCTTAATCTTGATATCTGCTGTACTTGACTTAGTGCTTGATTATGATTTGAAAAATCTAAAATATTGAAAATGAGTACATTATTATATACACATTGGATTATTTTATTCATGTATGTTTTTTTTTTTTTCCTTCTCACATGTGTTTGCTGAAGAAAATATGGCTGCTTGGCATTAAAAAAAAAAGAACAACTTCAAAACAAGCAGAATTTCATCAATGTATCTGGCTTTGAAGGGAATACAAATTATCAGATTGAAAAAACAATTTGAAAGTAGTTTGAAGGTTTACAGACACATTCAAAATAATTTGTTTTCCATGTAAATTAGGGTATTAAACGTTCACTATCACGATCGAAATATATTTACATTCAAAAACAAGGCAAAGAAAATCAGATGACACTCGGTAATAAACAAACGAATTCTGATAGGGGGAAATGCGATAATGTTTCATATTTTTTAGGGGAAAAATATTAAATCTTCAGTCTTCGTCGCATTAAGAAGGTGAAGGAGAAAGATAGAAAATTTAAGTCATATCACCTGGTAAAACGTTGAATTTGTTCATTCTCTGTAGAGATTCCATATGGTTGTGCCTTTTTCCTTCCACTGGAGAACGATTTTTGTACCTAATAGCTTTATTCTCGTAGATTGGTTTTTTTCCTTACGCAATTTATATGCGATTTCTGCGAGGTGGCCGCGGTGAATCTTCAGGCTGGGAGGGAGATCCATTCTCACTGTGATGCGAGGGGGAGGTAGTGGTGGTTGCATTTCAGCTGCTACCCCTGGTTGCTGAGATGTCTCCTTCGGGCGTCTCAGGCTCTCAAAAGTAGAAAGAATGAGATCTCTGTCAGGCATTTTCTGGAACTTAGCAATTATCGGAGCGGGTCGGGGACGGGCTGGGGCACCGGCGTCTGGGGTCCTGGGTTGGTTGCGGGAGGGTAGTCGGTGGGCGTTGACGAATTGGATTCCTTTGGCCTTTTCTTCGTCGATTCCAAGCAGGATGAAAACCTTAACTAGCGTGATATAGATATCCTCATTCGGGTCGCTTTCAACACCGTAGAATAACAAATTCGGCTTTCGATTGTAAATCTCCATCAGAAGTAGTTTCTCTTTCAGATTAGCGATTTCGTCTTGTAGAGGCGCGAGGATAGCCGGTATTGAATTTTCCACATCACATATTTTTGCAGAATTATGCTCCACTGTAGATTCCACGTCTGTCAGGCGGCGATTGAATGATTGCAGCTCGGTGTTGATATTATCAAGTTTGGATAATATTTTGTCAGAAAAGTCTGCAATATCTCGCTGTAAAACAGCGTTAGAGGGATCCGGGGTAGTAGGCGAGCGAACTTTGTCAGTCAAGGGTGCCGACGGGGCCGGCTGCTTACTTGCAGTTTGCCGTGTAACAGGCCTCGGACCATGGGATGCCATAATTTCTATTATGTAACGTGTAATCTCAAAGGGTGGTGGGAGCTCTGCTCAATGCGTCCGTTTAGCTCGAAGTCATGTCACGCTCCTCATGAGCACATATTCGCAAAAGGCATAAAGCTGCACGGCTCGGGTGAGGTGTGCAGCTCATCAGCTATTCGTTGAAATTATCATCGTTAAAACCCACCTCCTGAAGTTATCTTGTCGTTGCTCAGCAAGCAAGTATTTGTTTGCTATAGAAGTTAGGTTGAGAATTAATCATATGATCAAGATTATTAGAGATATGTCCGCTGCATAAATGGCGTCGCTTTCTTGACGCAAGACTGTGTCAGCTGCTGGCGCAGTCTTAGGCATGGAGTGATATCGTACAAAAAGTACTGGTAATTGCATAATGAAACGTTAGCATTGAAGTTAAGTATTGTAATTATGTCCATGGTACGGACATACGCCCACAAAATACTGTGTCAGATACAGCGTTAGCGCAATCAATGAGATTCGAATCTTGCGATGGATTCAAATTATTAATCGCAACTCCTGTCTTCTTATCACAGGGTTATGACTGATGTCAAGTTAAGGCTGATTTGAATCAGTCGCAACTCTTTGATGTGCAGTGGGCATTACCACTGACAATACTTGAGCTGATATTATTGGGTTTTTTTTTTCAAATCCTGTACAGCCTGGGGAAAGAATGAGCCTGATATGAACAGCACCTCACCAGCTGCCGTGGTCTTGGATGCAGGAGAAGCGACAACGTTTGACTCAAACCAAACTGACTCCCATCATTTCGTGTGTCAGAAACTTATATGTAAGTGAGCGGTGATCTGATATTTCCATTGAAACGATGAGGCCACAAATGCTTTTGTCCTCTTTTATTGCCATAATATTTTTGATTAAGAGCAGCAGACCAAACTCGCCGAAGAGGCCCCCAACAACCAAGTTTTTTTTAAAGACTTAGTGCACCCATTTCAAATGGGCGGAAACGGTAGAATTTGGTCGTCAGCTTCTGAAATTGGTCGCTAGCCGTTAACATAATCGCGATAAAAAATAACAATGTTGCGATTTCTCAACAGAAAGTTTTGAAATTAATGCCTAGGAGAATTTCCAATAGCCTCATTCCCCTATATCGACTCCTTTTACCTTAGAGTTATTCTCTCACGCGACTGTCTTCTCGCAGAAATAGCAATGCTACCCACTGTGGGTGCAGAAAGGAGTCATATCATCCTCTTTGTTCCATTCCGAATTTTATATTTTTGTGGGAACAAATTAGAATTTTTCCGACGGTTGTGTCCGTAAGGACTATGTCCATGGTCCTTGTATCCATCAAATTCGCTATCAAATAAAGGTCCTCGGCATTTTCAGGTGTCTCTTTTTTAATACCCGAGAAATTCGCTGACATGCTACCATGATTTGAGTGGACATACCCTATTGTGACCCCAAGCCTTAAAACTGTGGGTGTGTCCCCTGCCCTCCCCCATTGACGCCCATGCTTTTGCCCCCCCCCCCCCCCGTATAGTTGTAGGTTCTTGCATTATCTTGCCCCTCTGTCTCTTCCCCCTTCTCACTCCTCATCATTTCTATCACCGTTTCAGTACCGGGCTCGTCGACCAGATCGGCCTCTCTTCGTTTCCATCGTATATTCACCGACTTTATCTTGAAAGGGTACACCATCCTCGCTACACCTCAGCCCGAAAGCCTCCTGGGATGCAGCGCGCTCTGCCTGGAGACTGCGGAATGCGTGTCGTTCAATCTACGGGCGAACGGACAGTGTGAATTGAACACAAGGGACTTCAGACACTATGGTGATGGTGTATTTGACAGGGAGGTTGGGTCGCAGTATTTTGAGCCAATTTATCACACTTAGAGGCACTGGCGTCATCTCACTTAACAACGCATGATTAGGAGAAGGATGGAGAGGGACATATTTCCAGAATTTTTATTTTTGCCCCAATACTCCGATATGCTGTTTTTGTTGTTGTTGGGGGAGGGGAGAGGCACTCAACACCGGCTCATATTCTTGAGGAGGGAAGGAGTCCTCCCCATTTACTGATGACTCGAATTTCTTTCATTTACCCTCACCATTTTTGTCTTTCGAATTTTGATACTCTTGATACAATTAGTTTTGAATGTTTATTATCTATCAACATGTCAACCTTGCCAGTTCCATACCTTCGTGAAAGTAGAGAGGTTTTTTTTAAATAATGTTTTACATTATTTGAATCACAAGAATGAATTAACAACATAATCAATCTCTTGTGATAAAATACCATGACATGTTATAACGAATAAATGTCAAAGAATATTGAGGATTCCCCATCTCTTACTCCCCCCCCCCCCCCAGCCGAATGACGCCCCTGTATCTGAGTATCGTCTTAATTTTTGGAACAGGTATAGGTTGAATGTTTAAGGTTTTCTAAATTCGCGATATGCCCTTAGAGTGGGAGGAAAATATCATGCACTGGACTATAGGGATAAGTATAAAGTTTGGGGGGGGGGGTAAATTTCCAAGCATTCACACAGTTGGAGATTTTGTGTGTTTTAAACTAAAGATATACCAGTCGAGTTTCAAGAGGGACCCGGCTAGTCGGTTGTCTTATCCCACCCCCACCCACCTTATCCACCACTGTCATAATAGATGATGGCTACCAATACTTTTTTTTTCATATTTTCAAAATATATCACGAAAGCAGCTTATGATCTGTAGAAAATAACTTGTGGTATCCATACTTAATGCAAATAAACCAGAAGAGGCATGGAACTCAAGTTGGTAGGGGAATTTCGATGCAACTGCCCCACTAAACGTATAAGGTAATCCTGAACCGGCCCCACACCACAAATGGCGGAGCTGCCGTGGGAAAATACTTCTCGAGCTCAAACTGCTCGGTCCGCCCCTGAAAAATTGCCTTGTATTACTCAATTTTCCTCCATATTTTTCTATCCACCCTGAATATCTACGGCTCGAGCACACGCACGCATGTTAAACAACACCTGAGCAATGTTTGGCCTCCTACCGCCGATGTAATACCAATCGTTAAAGCAAATATTCTACTCTCATTTATCACCGTTTCATAATCAATCATTGTTATTATGGTGATGCCGATTGTAGAGGAATACTAATTTCCAATCGAGAGCGGAGACGCATTCTCCGACGACACATTGCTCCGCGTTAATTTTGTACATTACCTCAAATCTAAACTTCAAAACAACAAAACTATGCCTAACCCTCGCCCTCGTTTAAATAATAAGCGCAGGGGTGGCGCTGCAGTGGGAAGCGGGGCAGGGGTCGCTCGAATGATTTTTCAAGGTTAGTGATTTTAAAAAAATTCCGACAAAGAAGAAAGAAGAGGACGAAAAAGAAAGAAAGAAGAGTATGGGGAAAGAGAGGGTTGGGCCATGCAACTATATAATACCCCTATTCATTCAAAACGTAAACTATCTCACCTATGGCTTATCTTGCCCTCTATCACATACCCCGGCGCCGCCCCTGTCCAAACGCTAGAACTAACCCTATGGTTTAAATATAAGGGCAATTCCACGGTAACTGACGTTACCAAGATAGTGTACTAGTGGTATTGATTATATTGTAGTTTTGTGAATGACACATGCTTCAGCTTATAATTGCTATAGATAAATAATTTGATTATAGGGAAGAGACACATGGACATATTTTATCTCAAACTGCATTTCTTATCACACAGCAAGCGAAAATGTGTCGGTAACTGACGTAACGCAAAAAAGACATGGAAAATGAAGGTGTAGAATCAAACTTATATATCTCCTGTCTCAGACTTGCAAGGATTATGTAATTAATTTGACATTTACACCTAGGTTCCTGGGAAGAGATGTGCAAAATAATGAACCACTGAATAATTTATTTTCGTGCCATGAAAAATTTACCAAAGACATGTTGGTAACTGATGTTACGATTAAATTTAACGTCGGTTTTGCACATTTCCATTAGTGTTTCACTCAATAACTTCCGAAAATCTTTTAAAGTAATTCATTAAAATCAATCAAATGAAGAAAAATCTGAGAAAAATGACTAAATATAAGAATAAGAGGCATTTAAAGCACATTTCCCTGACCATAGTCCCATATTTGCAATTTTTTGTTTGTTTATGTTATTCTCCGTGGTAAGGTCGAATTGCAAATTTTTTAATCTTAAATGTTTATTTGTAACAAAAAGAAGACCCTGTAGTAATTTCAGATTTTTATTTGGAATTACCAGGGCACAGTACAACTTCCAATTTTGAGCTCTCTGTCCAATACGTTGTGGAATTGCCCATAAGAAGAAATCCTATTGAGAACCTAACCCTTAATTCTCTTAGGTAAATTGTTCTAAAAATATGCTTTCTCTGATCTATAAAGCATAAATTATCTGCTTATCAATGAAGCCACAACTATTGAAAAAAATAAGTGTGGCACGAGCACCAGTTTACTTTACAGTAAAATTCATAGAGCAACTCTCTCTCTCTCTCTCTCTCTCTCTCTCTCACTACGCTGTTGAAAAGATTACTGATCACTCTCTATCTCGTAAGGAAGCGCCATTAGCCTGTAAACATTCTAGAAATTTAATTTCCTTTTTATTTAGGCACGCATTTGTTCAGTAATGAACGATCCGTCAAATGTGACAAGGAAATACAAGAGGCACCGAAGCAATAATGCAACGATGATGGATAATACTTATCAAATTGTCTCAACATATCTCTCTCTCTCTCTCTCTCCCTCTCTCTCTCTCTCTCTCTCTCTCTCTACACACACACACACACACACACGCACACGCTCACACGCGCACAAAGTCTTGTCGAACAAGACAAGTGTGGATAATGATGATGGTAATGATTAAGACAAAATGGTTTGTTCTCGATTTTCTATTCTCCATAAGTATTATATTATATATATTATCAATAAACAAATTGCCCAAATCAAAACCAATCCATTTTTTTTATGTCAAAATCTTTTATTTGATCTCAGCTCTATATTAGTTAGCTACATGACCACATTGTAATTCCTTGATTCAAATAAACAATACTCAAGATGCACGGAGATAGTATATGATGATTCTATGTTATCTTTGTTATTTTTTATTATCTTTGAGATATTCACAATTTAGTGAAGATGTAATGAAACAAATCACAATTGTATCGTCGGCCTATTATATGCCGGCAAAAACTGACTTATAAACATTTAAGTATTTACCAATAAGTAACTAAATAGAGCAAAAAAACAACAACCAAATGAAACAGCCGTAGAGATAAATAATAAAGAAAATGTCTATAGAAACACAAACATATTCGTAATTGTAGTGATATACGTTTAGAAACACTTGTAAACATTATTTATGCCCTTTTATTCGGGCGACGAACTTTGCGAAAGAATTTGACGCTCTCGAAAATGCTAGCATCGAAAAAGAGGTCATCTTAATTCGGTACAAATATTTGTCAGATATCTATATCTCGATTTGGATCAACGTTCAACCAGATAGTTTATTCCAATTTAACTATGGATTTAAAACGATGAGGATGTGTAAATGCCCACCCCCCTTCCTCCAGCCTAGAGCTTGAAAAATTCTAGACTATTGGATATCTCGCCTTGTATGAAAATACTTGAAATAACCATTTCATTGTTTAACAAGTCTGTGACAAAATATTAGAGCAAACGAACCTCTGACTCTCCACATGCAGGTGTATAATTCTTATCACTGCTTATCATAACACGATCCCGAAGACTTTCGAGAAATCATTGTTCAAAAGTCACGTCAGGATCACATGATATAAGATTATTGTCAGCATGATTGTGATGTTTGCAGATTTTGACATGTTTAAACGGTAATGGAAATGGCTATATTGCTTTAGGGAGATTAGTTATGTCTGGGGTGCTACATTAAGCTGTTCGTAAAGTTACGACTGATTTTACGAACGACTTGATTATGACAAGTCAAATGCATCGCATCGGTTAAACGTGAAATATGCAGACGTAGATTAATATTACTTTGTTTACGAACATTTTTATTGCAAAGCATATTTTTGCCACAATAATTGAAACCATGGGAAATGCAGTCACACAGTCTAAAACATCAGGAAAAACTTTGGGCATCCCATTTTGCATTTCATATTCAAGCCGTTCGTAAAGTCACGCGTAACTTTATGAACAGCTATGTGAAATACCGCCGGCAGTCTTTGCAATGGTGGTATAAATATAATATCTCGGCGTCACTGGTCAACTTTATTGTTGGATCTTATGCCATCTTGCGACGATGCTGCGGGGTGTATCCGACATCTCGTTCCAGTGGGCCAGCCCGTCACCGACGGCGCAGTCCTTTCCCCCGACAACGCATCGCCCGATGATGCGATGACTTCGGAAGTGATTGAGCCGAGCGCAAACCGAGAGCACGAAACAGCACTCGGGCATCTCCGAGAGGCGCATTCGATCGATGGAAAAAGCTTCGTTGAAGACCGGAGAACAGGAGCGTCGGATCACTTTGGTGTTCTTGTGTTTCATAACCTTGCCGCATCGCATGATGGTGATCTTCACGAAGGTGTCAAGAACTGAAGGAAATGGAAAGTTTGGAAACAAAGATGAAAAGGATTGTAATCTATGAAGCGTGATAGGCTATGAACAGTTGCGCCATCAGAAGGTATAGTGGAGCGCGTTAGATTCTTAATACTCCCAACCTTCTTCCCGTCAAACTATCTTCATCCCTCCATCACCCTTTTCGTCCCGAATCAGACAAGTTGAAAGACTGTCCCTCATTTGAAGCCGATTAGGCCTTTCCTGAATATTTAACAAAAGCCCTTTTCGATTTGGTTATCTATAAGACTATAAGAAAAGGCATATTGAGAGACTGCCTGTTCCCCGTTGCACTTAGTAACGTCATTTAAATCGCGTCTACCTGTGCTCATCGGTCTTGTCATGCTTGTGAAGGCTAGTAAACAACAGACCTGGGCAGCGTTTCATGAAGAGTTTTGTCGGTGATTTTCACCGACGACTGTTTTAAGCTACTGAAAATCCTCGCATCTGATTGGCTGAGAGCTAATCAGTCAGTGAAAATCACCGACCAGACTCTTCATGAAACGCTCCCCCGTAATAGTATATGCAAATTTTTCAAGGTATATTTTATGATAGTAATAATAATAATAATATGTCTTGTTTACCCAGGGTAGCCTCTTCAGTACTATGTACTGTTCTTCCAGAGGGTCCTGCATTATTCTTTTTTAAAACGATATCACTCTCTCATGATGCCGTCTGAAAAATGAGGCATGGGGAGCGTTTCATGAAGAGTTTTGTCGGTGAAAATCACCGAGAAATGTTATAAGCTACTGAAAATCCTCGCATCTGATTGGCTGAAAGGAAATTAGTCAGTGAAAATCACCGACAAAACTCTTCATGAAACGCTCCCCTGGTTCATACCCTTTCCACCGGGCATTAAGTCAACGCAGTTTGTGAATGCTTACTTTCCATTCACTGATTGTATACGACGTCACTCTCGAATGGTGCGTCAAAGACGGCGTCAGCTGTTGACGCAGGTCTACGACAGCAAATAGCGCATGGTATAAGCAACAGGTTTAATATTGCATTCTTACTCGATCGTCCGACTTCCTTGTCGCCCCATTCAGGTAGTCGTATGTTGCGTGCTTTCATGATGATAAGGTTGACGCGTTCGGCATTTGGAAGATAGGTGAGTGAGATCATTAGGTCTCCCATTGTTGTCTCGTCTTCTTCCTGACAAATCAATCAAAAAATACAATGCTTCAAGATGTTGTCATTTTTTTTTCAAATTATATAAATAAATCAGATTCTTTTGATGAATGATACTCCACACTCCATTCATTCATTTACCATCTTCAACATCAAATAAAAATTCATATATTAGAAATAATTAAATCATCAACTTATAAATATACAAAATAAGAATAATTTTCAAACAATACAATTTTCAAGATTAAACATATAAATGAATTTTGAAAATGGAGGAGAATGCCAAAAAGCCAAGCTTGAATTTTGCAAACCTCTCAACAAAAACAAATCATTTATACAAATTATCATATATAATGATTCACTATTACAATTACAACTTAAACTGTTAAAAGAAAAACCTATCACTACACAGAGAGAGAGAGAGGAGGAGGAGGATAAAGAGAAACAAAAACAAACAAAACAAAACACAAAACAAGAACAAAACAAAAACAGAAAACAGGAACAAAAACCGCTGGCTTACAATTTTGAAGAAAATACCGTATACTCCATTCCAGACAACTATCCCCTAAAACTTCATACCCAATAGTACCCATCTGAATGTACCTAAAATTGCTCGTGTTATTGTCCACACAAGAGAATGAAGAAGACAAAAATAGTATTTGTAGGACCATCAAATCAGGTATTTTCCCACCGAAATGACTTCCACATAATTATATAGAACGAGGCAAAAACAGTAAACACAGAAAATGGGAGCTTATTCTGTAAACATAATACAATGATTTTGTTGGAATAACATAATAAAGATAAACATAATACAATGAATTTGTTGGAATAACAGAATAAAGGTAAACATAATACAATGATTTTGTACCAATAACAGAATAAAGATAATGATGACACAGGAAACTAAGAAGAGACAAATCGTAGGTAAAGGATAATCGTGGAGAAAATACACGGTGTATTATTTTCTTCACATTGACTTATTATGATACTATGGCCTGTCATTTGCATACCTTTTCTGGTTTCTCTAGGTCACGCTGGATAATTCTGTCGTCGGCACCTTCTTCGTCGTGCTCGGACAGCGCGTACTCAACACGTCCGATGGCAATGGGGTGAGAATACTGGTCATACTCGCACACAGTAAACTAGAATGAAACCAGAGTGATAAAAGATTTCGTTCATTGATTTAATCTATCAAAAATATATTTGAATCACGAGAATGCGGGATCCCACCCCTCCCGATTCGATAGCCCGGATGAGTCAGTTTTTATCTATGCAATGAGACGCCCCTCCCTGAATGTCTTGTACCGAGCTACGCCAATGTTCACAGTCGAGGTTCACCAGTATCAAAGTTAGTTGTGAGAGATGGAGTTACTTTACGGGAAAGTGGCTACTAATTGGTCGTTATTTCATGGCGCTCCAATTTATATTTACTTCTCATGAAACTTTTATGTGAGAGAAGCTCCGTCTTTGATTTAACCTCCGAGTACGTTCGCGGAGGGGTGTTACAACTAAGTCTTTCGCAATCGCTATGACCAGTATTACCTTGATGTGCATCTCACTAACGGCGCCGCGTGCGATACGGAAAGCGAAGTTCTGCTTGAACTCTGGATTTCGGCTGCCATGACGAATACTGGAGTTCATCGATCTCCGCTTGTGGTCGGGATCAAGGGCGATCTTGACGAAGACATCCCCGTTAGCCTGATTGAAATGGAGGGGAAAATAACATATTTTTTAATCCTATCATGGCAATCACGCTTGGAATATGATTTGTTTGGGAGGGGGAAAAGATTTGATAACACGTCTCCCCAAAGCATAATTACAGCAGCAATAAGACAACAATTACAACAACTACGGTCAACTTATAAAGACCTTTCAAAGCAAGTGGGACATGTGGGACATTACTGATAACGAAATTTGATCTACAAGTGGTGCAAGAAAGCTATGAAACATTGTCGTGAATATTATCATCGGATTTAATGCCGACAAATTCCCAAAATGAATTTCAGAGAAAGAATACCTGTATGAGCTCATGTCAAACTTAAAATGTGATAAATCTTTATTGATACGAAGACAGCAAACGATGACTTTTATACTGAAATGAAAGCCCACTGTAATATTTCAGTAAGCATTCTAAGTCTCAATATTTAACCTATCAGCTAAGTTTAGTTCCAACGTGCCAATAAGATGATACCAACAACAGTGTACAAAGTCTTACATCTTTCATCGTCTGAGGCAGGTTGAGAACGCTGTCAAGACACACGGTCAGAAGCTCAATCTCCTTATCGTAGATGACCTTGAATGTCAACTTGCTGATTTCCTTCTTCCTCTTCATCTGTCTCCACTTCCCGGCGAACTTCGCCGCGAGCTCTTCCTTTTTGTAGATGCCCGGGTCGATCTTGCCAATGTTGGTCTCAACCATTTCGCCGCCTGAGCACGTCGCCGCCCGAGCCGCGAGGTGCTCCGGGGTCGACCTGGACTTCGTCATGGCATACAACGCCCTCTTCGACTCGGGGGAAAAGTCGAGCCAGGTGTTGCTACGCTGGTTGTCCTCTGACAAGCACCCCTTCATGATAGAAATTCGGGCTACATTAGACTGTTGCATAACCCAATGATCTAGCAGGCCTACCCTACCCTAAAAGTTAAACTGACCACTTTAAAGAAAATGATCGTGTGCTCTACTTAATTTCCTATTCCTTATGCCACAAATTTTTACATTAAAAAGGCAGTCAGATAATGTAGTTCAAAGTAATTATGCGATGTTTTTACCTTCCATCTAAGCTACTCAATGAATACTCTACATCTAACTTACCCAAGCAGCTGTCTCTTCTTCTCTCGCACTGAAAAAAGGTGACGATCTAGGTACAACGAAGATGAAGAACTTACTTGAATCTGTTTTGACTTTACATCAGTGGGGACTCCTGGAGACCCTGAAAAGGTGCACCTCTTGGCCAGCTCTGGGGAATCGATGGGAGACATCACAGGGAGCATGCAGTGTAGGTTCTCTGAGAGGGCGCTGCACAATCCCGGATAGATCGACCCTCGACGTGAAGAATACGGAGTAGAGGTGCTGCAGCTGACACCTGACGAAAAATTCTCACTCTTGTTTCCCTGCTCGACATCGTCTCCGACTTCCTCCTCGACGTCATGGCGATTTTTCATCATGCGCCTAGCCTGAGCGATCACGAAGACGAGCAGGAATATGAAAACGAGGAGCTCGAATAAGATGACCAGTGTGACCGCACCGGCAACCGGCACGCGCACAAGGTGATTTGAGCCTCCGGTGTCGTGATGCCCTGGCCCAGCCTTCATCGGTGCTGCCGAGTATAAATCTTTCGTGCTTAGCGTAGCCTTTGTGTGTGCATAATGCGTTACCATTGCGGTGACTGGCATCAGTGAATCTGCAACCGGCGTGTTTGCTCTAAGAGTGTTTGGACCTATGTCCCCTTTGTGATGAATGTTCAACTCCTCAACACCTTCAACATCATGGTGAGGTACTTCTTCGACATAATCTTCCAACTGCTCCTCGGTGGAGATATTTTCTCGCGGGCTGTTGGAGGACTGGGTACTGGTAGCAGTGTTGTCACTTTCTGTGTATCCATATTTGATTAAGTCTTGGCGCAAGATGTATTCCATATACTTTAAGCTCTCATCTTTTTTAGTTTTCTTTAAGACAAAAATGATACATAAGCAATATAAGCTTACTCTGCCAACAATTTCGAAAAATGGAATATAATACAGTTGTATGACCAAGTCGTATCTATCTTCATACTCTACTTTCTTTCTCCTTTTTTTTTTTTTTTTTTTTTTTGGATCACTTGAAAAATCATAGGGGCGGTCCCCCCCCCCCTGTCCCCCGTAACGCCGCCTTCATAAGGAGTGTGTCACAATGATTATTTTCGTTCTCCCTAAATCTTATGAGTCAAATTAAAGCTTCATTCAACGCATTTAATCATCATAAGTTTCCTGTAAGGTAGTATCCCGAGATACATTTTATGACAGTTTAATAGACAAGCCCTAGAGAAAATGCTTCAAAATTTAAAAAGATTTTTCAGAGGTCAGAATGTCCGACCCATTCGACATAGTTCGACATGACTGTGATTCCGCCCTAACATTGGGGTCTGACGGTTTGGAAGCCATGTTTTAACTGTCACACTGCACGCAGTGGGAGCTTTGCTTTGGTAAAAGTTAAATTCTAAACCACAAAATAAACCTCAAGGTTGTCAAATCTATACTTACCCGAGTCTTGTCTAGAAGCATACGAAGAAAATCCATTATTTTCGAAGAACTTGTTCCACTGGATAGTCGGTATTCTACAGCTAACTTCCAGTGCGGAACTCCTGCTTGTGTTTCTAAAGCCACCATTAGCTCGTAGATATAGAGTGGAAAGTCTTCTCCCTTGCGCAATTTAATTCATGATCATTGAAGAGACCAACCTTTTGCATTCAAATTCTATGCATAGTTCTTCAACAAAAGTTACTCTCGATGACCCGAATGCTCATTCAAGACTTGCCCTTCGTAGCAACAACTGAATGAATAGAATGCAGATCCCGTAAGAGGAGAATCAAATTAGTTGTCTTCGTGTGTTTAGGAGAATTTTAATTTTTGCGGAACTAGGATGATATTTCTAAGGGGATAGGCACAAACAAAATGTGCAAAATATCTTGAAGGTATCGATGTCTGTGGGATGAGTTCTGGACCATGAAGCACAAGGTACAGGGTTCAAATCCATGTACACCACTGTTTAGCCAAGAAAAACGGTGTGTTTACAATCGCCACTCTAACCCAGCCCTTACTACTTGGACAACACAGCCCGGCCAGGATAACTATACTCCAGAGACAACTTTCACCTTGAATATCACCCGGACAACTTTCCCAGAATACCCCTTCCTGGACCAGAACCCCCTCTTTCAAAGATAATAACCCCTGACTATACTCCCTCCATCCAGGACAACTTTCTCGTACTATATCCCTTTGGACAATTACCCCCTTTCCGAAGATTAAAGCTTGGGTATTTCTCAGGGTGCAGTTGTACGTGTTATCAACTGTCCAGGTATTTTGCTTTTGTATAGTCAGTTGTGGTTGTTGTCATGTTCTTGTTTTTTTTTTCTTTTTGTTTTAATTGATTTGTCGGTTTTGTTGTCGACATCGTTGTCGTCACTGTATTTGCCTTGGGGGTCTTGGGTGGTTCTTTAGAGTAGCAAATTGGGGTAATGATGTTCGCTCACATTACTGTATACGTGTAGTAGCTTCGAAACCACCCTTATCAACCGTACCACAAACTTGATGTCAGATATCAGAAACGGACGGATATACATCCGCCTCTGTGCTTTGTAACCTCAATCTATTGCGGATGCTACAAAGGCCTACACTACAAAACAACTTAAAGACAATTTTTATTATATCCCTGTGTTGACTTCCAGTTAATTTCCAGTTGTTCTGTTCCACTGCTGAATGGAAAACTAAGATGTCCCAATGCGTAATTATTTTGTTGTTGGCCGTAGTTGCCATTACAAATGGATATCAAGAAATTCATCAGGATGGTGGAATGCCTATTACAGGTAAGCAAATACTTTATTTTAGGTTATATTTTAGATTTTCTGTGTACAATACGAGTGTACATTTTGTGTAAACAGGACTGTAGTTTCGACCAGCACTATTGCTTGGAGAATAATCCACAATGTACATGATGTAACAGCATCATAAAGTCAAAGTAAAACATGAGTTGACTCTAGAATTAAGATGAAGGAAAAAGAACTCCATTATCGACGGAATCTTGAAAGGCAAGTTTATGATCGCACACATACTGTTTCATGATAGGCCTATCGAATTAATTTCAGTAATCATGTTATATTCACTCAGTCAGGACTGCATATTCTTACAAATCAGCTTCAAAACTGAGATTACCAATGTCTCTGAGAGAACTTTAACATGCTAAAAAATTAAGTTTTAAGTTTAGTAGGTCGGTGTCCTTCTAACCAATTCCCTCCTATATTTCCCCAAATTTTATCTTTAGTGGAAATAAAATCTGAATTGAATTGGAATTAATATTCCTTGTGATTTTCATATTATATATAACTCTTTGCGTTTTTTGTTTTAATTTGTTTGTTTGTATTTTGTTTGTTTTTTGGGGGGTGTTTGTCTGTCTGTTTGTTTGTTTTGTTTTGTTTGTTTTGAAAAAAAAAAGTCATTACAACTCTATGAATTTTCCTTGAAGGCAAGACCCGCCCACCACAGGACTGTCCTATCAACAGCGACCTCCAGTTCAGACGCTGCCTCTCCCCATGTCAATCAGCCACCTGCGCAGACTTGCGCAAAGAGCCTCGAGGTGGTAGTCGCCCCTGTGTGCGCATGTGCGTCAGTGGGTGGGCGTGTCCTACGGGCCAGTATCTTCTTGACGGATATACAGATGTTTGCGTGAAGAAGAAGGCGTGTAAGAAGTTACAGAAGAAGAGAACGACGGATTGTTCTTTTGAAGGCAACATTATACCGGTAAGATATTGATAGAATAGGCGTGCATTTATGAAAGCTTGACGTCAAACGAAAATCTCTTCAAGTGGTCACCACTCCCGTGTCCTCCCCCCCCCCCCCCCCCATGCAACACCCCTCCTCCAGCCTCACTGCCAGTATCATCAGTTTCCAATTGATTAATTGATGGATGGATGGATGGATGGATGGATGGATTTCTGTTTCATTGTGAAAACATATAAGATGTACAACGAATATATAATTCTGAAATAACATCATACGAAATTGTCATATTTGTAGAGGAAAGAACTAATTTAATATACAGAGCAATGCTGACCAAAAAGGTTAAACAAGTATTCATATTTACCGTTTGAATTATATACAATGCAATTACATGAATAAGAGGGGCGGGGACCGAGAAACAGCAGTTCGATTGTGAACGTTAAAGGGCAGTGTGTATGTGTTAAACAAAACGTTTCTCGATATTCCATTCCAGCAGGAAAAAAATATAAAAGCTTCATTATTTCATTTTCAGTTAGTATGCATTGTACATCGGTTCTTTCTTCCTATTTTTCTACACTTAAATAATTTCCTTTTCTTGACGATCTCTCTCTCTCTCTCTCTCTATCTATCCATCTATCTATCTATCTATCTATCTATCAATCTATCTCCATCTCTTTGTCATCTACTCCAGATAAACACCAACTTCTTGAGAGGATCCGAGACATGTCGATGTTTTGTTGATGGAGAAGTGCGATGCAGAAATGCATTCCCAGAAGTTTGATCACATTGACCAGCTTTCCGTGCCTAACCTTATGGGCCCCATGTACATATCCTAGTGTGGGGGTTTCACAGTTTAGTAAATCTTATGCATGTAAAGGGGCCGTGAGATGCAGGATTTCGTCAAAGGGGGTAGAATTCTGAAGTTCTAAAAATATCAGAAAGCAAAATTGGAGAGGGGAGGAGGTGGCAGGTGGGGAGCGGACATAGACTCATTGTGCATCCACTGCCTGTGTTTAGTTTTATGTCACATAGAATGCACTTTCTGCAGAAAGGGTTTACTAATCATGTCATGGTATACAGGGATGCCAGGGATGCCAACCATGTAAAAAGCATTGCAGTACTCTGAGGGATGAAAAAAAAGTATTTTAAGTGGAAAAAACAGTATTTTCACCTTTTCTGCAGAAGACATGTGTAGTAATACATGTTTTTTTTTTTGTTTTGTTTTTTTTTTTTTTTTTTTTTTGGGGGGGGGTATTTTCCATAAAACCTGCAGTATTTTTTATTTAAAAAACGATAGAATACTGCAAAAAGGAATAGTTGGCATCTCCTGAAAACGGACAGTCAAGCTGCCCGGAACGTCGAGTCTTCTCTCCTTCTCCGCCTGCCTCAAGTCTTCTCACCTCTCCGCCGACTTCAAGCCCAAGTCTCCTCATCTCTTCGCCTACCTCAAGCATTCACACCTCCTCTGGTTTACAGTCCTTTTCAGGACTTCACCCAGTTTCAAGAAAGATACTCTACTATCTATCTCTCCCTCCTTCTCGTCTCTCATTTTCACCTCCATCTCTTTCCACTTATCATGCTTATAGTCCTTTCAGGACTAACCACATGGTGAACCGTAAACCCTTCTAAGATTTCTAAGTGTATTATTTGTAAAATCTCACATGATAACAATAATTTGTTTTAAAAAACCAAATAAACAAAACAAAACAAATATCTTATGAAACCAGCTTTAAATCAGGTATTAATCATAGCCAGAGTGAGGCATATATTTGCTACACAAAGACAGATGTATAGGCATTGCATAGGGTCTTATTTTTCAAACATTTTGACTTTGGTACATACATAGGAATGTCTGTCTTTACGGAACAACTTCAGTGATCAAGGTAGGGCATAAAATTATTTCAATGAGGGGTTTAAAATTATGAATTGTAGTACCCTATTCTATCACATATTAACATTAGAATGATGTGTAGTGATTGGACATGTATGATGCTGTTAACTCGTGATACAGCTCACTTTTTGTACATGCACTTTTTTACAGATAAAAGATGCTGAAGATAACATTAGTATGGAATGAATAAAAGAAACAAAAAAGAAATATTTCTGTAAACCTTCTCTTCATTTATTAAGTGTAATGATAAAAAAAATACATGCATACTTATCCCCCTCCCCTCCACCAAAGGGACAAAATTGCAGTCTAAATACAAAATAAAATGGAAATATTTGAAAAGCACATACACTCCATGTGGGCCATCCCCCCCCCCCCCCCCCCCCCCACTCCTGCAAAACTGACAAAAGCTGAAGCATTGAAAAGGGAGTCGAGTTCATAATTCTGCGAATATGAAGCCTCCTTGGTGACTGACAAAACAGTTCTATGAAATCAGCTTTTAGTGTCTGCAGCAAGAAGTAAATAAAGAACTCAATAAGACTAGCTCAAAGCCAGACTTGGTTCTTATTTCCATTTCAGTAAAAAAAAAAAAAAGGGGGGGTACATACCTAACAAAAGCTTTGATCAATTACTTCACAATCTTATCATTTCCACCCATCAGAAGCCTTCAAATGAAACTGTCATACTCTTTTTTATTGACATTAAAAGTTCATTAAAGGTACTCTATTCAGTGGCTTAGTTTATCATGTACATTTACTCATTAATACATTTTGCATTTTCATCAGAGATATTTTATGATTACAACTCACTTTTAGATCCTAATCAAATGATTGGTTAAGCATAGTCATGTGTGATTCACTTTCTTTTTAGTAGTCCATCACATTTTTTTTTTTTTTCATTTTAAAAGTGTGCAATAGTTTACATTCCCATCCAAAGATGTTTAAGTATGCAATGGGCAGCACTGGCCACAGAGTTAAAGTGTAATTACATTTATGTGTGATGAGATGATACAAGCAGAGCAATGCAGGCTGGCACGTGTAAAGGTTATTGCACTCATGCTTTGTGTGCGCAAAAGAGTAAGCCTAAAAATCTTGTGACTTTAACATTTTAATATCAATACTTACGTTGACCAATCTTGAAAAATATGCCTTTTCTTTTCAAATAAAAAAGATCTAAGATTTTATAAAAGTGAAAATGATATATCTTCCTTCTTTCATTATACGATCTATCTGCTCTCGTTGAGGCTGTATATGCACCTATCTCAGCCTGACAGTTTCATACCCAGAGCCTCCACTCGAGTGCAGATAGATCACATAATAAACTCACCCTCACGCATCATTTGTATAACGGTACATCCATGATGCAAAATTACAATGTACTTATTCATTACAAATTGCACATGAATACAAAGAACATGAACTAAGGAATGCCCAAGATTCAAAATCCTAGTATCTTGTTCTCAATCTACATCTAAATGTATGGAATAAAACAAATGTCAATAATTAATAACTTCTTTTGATAAAAAAAAAAAACATCAAAATGAAGAGATTAAATTAATCTATGGTGGGTGTGCCTTTAATATAACCCCAATGAACCACAGGTGCCTGCTGAAAAATAAGATTTATGAAACATTTATTATCATAACCTTCCAACAAGGGATTGAAAGTTTCATTAATCTGCAACATTTTAGGACTCCTACAGGTATATCAGGTAAGAAGAAAGAAAGACTTGACTTTTAGACTTAAAGTGTACCAAACACTTGAGAAAAATTTGCATGAGGCTAGTATGTATGAAATAACCCCTAAAACGCTTTAGCCAACATTCTAGGGGTTAACATAGAGGAAGTTTGAAGAAAGGAGTGGATAACATAAGACTACAACAGCACAATCAAATGGCACTTCAAATTTGTAAATGCCCAAATTCATGCCAGCATGTATTAGTATGTCACCTAGTCTACTTATAAGTGGCTTACATGTTCATGGAGAGTATATTTTTGCTTTCACTATCTTTTCAAAGAAGTAATATTTGAAGCTCATATTTTGAATATAGTAGGGTGACGATGAACCCTTAAGATACAGAGCAAGCAACTGTGAACTTTGAACTTGACCTCTGAACCTAAGTTGTTTTTTGGTGATTGGTATACTTTAAAAACTATCTCAATACAGAAAAATGAACCGATGGTGAAATATTATCACAAAACAAAGACATCCTACCAACAAGGAAACTCAAAGAAACATGCAAAACTTGGTTAACATGTCATCTTTTCATAAAACCTTTAAAATATACTCATTTCTCTATACATCTAGCATGCTTCATGCCTTATTTAAAAGAAAAATACACACAAAAATGAATTATCATATATACACATAGTACTAGCACTTCAATCTTGATCACAAAAAAAAAGATAGTGAAGTACATTCGTCCCATAGGTATTGTACCATTGGTAAAACATATTATTGCCCAGCACGAACAAAATGAGCACAACATACATGTAATACAGACTAATTCATAACATAAAGACACAAGTATGCATAAAGAATTCAGTACATCCATAATTCGCGATATAATAATAGAATCCTTGACAGGCAAATTTAGAAAGAATAGGATTAAATCCATGGCACACGCATGAGAAATGAAAATGAAATAATCTCGAATGGGTAAATGATGAGGTTATTTGGTCAGGCAAGACATTTCTCTACATTTGCCACTCCATACCCAAGGGCTAAATGGGAACCAGTAGCCTGATTAATATACCTTTCTAATTCTATTTGCTTTTTCATCACCTCAGTACCGGAATGCTCCCAAAAGTATCATACGCATTTGAAAGCTACCTTACCATTTCTCCGCACATCAGCGAAAAAGGACAAAATTTTTTATTGAATCCACATATTAGCATCTTTAAGCAAGGCATTTCACCAATATTTCTTCTTCCCTCTCCCACCCCAACAGTAAAATGGGTACCTGGTAGGATGAGAAAGTCATTGTGATTTGTTTAGCAATGCAAGTGTCTGTAAAAAGACGCCTGACTGGAATGCTCCCCAGGGAGTGGAGAGGATATGATATCTTCAGTATATTTTATCATACCAGTTATATTATTACATTTCATATGTAATATGTACTACATAAAAGCATTACAGTGGAAACTCTGTATAACAAGGTCCTTGGGACCATCAAAATAACCTTGTTATAGCAGGAATCTCATTATATCAAGTCTATAAAAAACAATAAAATGTATAGAGCTGGGACTGGAATATTACGTTCTTATATCAGGAATATTGTCGTATTGAGTTACCACTGTATATAACTATTACTACTGAAGTGTGTTGGGCCACTTTTGGAGGTTAAAACTTGCGGGTGCATGATGTCATCAGTGCCTGGTGACCGTAACATTAAATGTCCTGATGTCCATTGGATTGAGTGTCACATTGAAATCGGGAGCAGTCACAGGAACGGGTTTGAAAGCTGCATAATAAAACAGACACAAATATGAACTCATAGGCTCAGTCTAATGAAAATAGAGGTTAATACATGTGACATGATACTTTTTTTTTCTGAATAGGAAGAGGCAGAGCAGGTTGATTTTATCCACCACAGTTTGATGTCATTTTCACTAGCCTATACTTTTGACACATTATATTACTGGCATCATAACCATCATCATCATCATCAAATACCACCAGTCCTACCTCCCCGCCCCCCCCCCCCCCCTTCCCTTTTTTATTGCAATACAATAATTAAGTCATAAATAAATTTGCATGATATCTTGTTTGCATATTCAATGTAATTCAGCACTTGGGCTGCATGTGACTTGTTTTAATCATGTGACCTGTTTCAATCTAAATTTCAATCACTGTCATGGTCATAATCATCATCATCATCATCATCAGCATCATCATCATCATCATCATCATCATCATCAACATCATCATCATTAGCAGCATCATCATCATCATCATTATCATCACTGGATTATTCCTTAATATGTGAATAAGGCATAAATTTATCTTACCTTGTGGGGTAGTGGTGGAGCTACCCTCAACTCTCCACTGGAGACGATCAACACTCTTCAAGAGCTGGTTGGCCGCAAGAGACAGTTCTACTACATCAGATATTCCAAAGGGCTTGAACAAATCCTAAACCAAGAAGATAAGATATCAAATTAGGCAATTTTTCAGTTTTTAGTGCGTTAAAATTTTTTCCTGCTTGTATAATGTAAGATTTTTTTTTCTCCTCAAAAGGTAAGGTTTAGGTGTGTTTTGGTAAAGACACAGTGACCAGCTTGGAATATGTAGCATCCTCTTCAGACTTCAAACTGATGCTCGAGTCTCAAGAGAACAACATTAGGTTTCAACATTTCCAGAGTTAGAAGGTGAACATCCCCCCAAGCAAAAACCTGCTCTCAAAATTTGGGTTAAGTAAGCATTTATCAAGTGTTACAGGAGTACCTAGAATTTGACTCTTACCCTCAAAGACACAGTGACCGGCTTGGAATATGTAGCATCCTCTCCGACCTCAAACTGATGCTCAAGTCTCAACAGAACCACATTTGGCTTCAACTTCTCTAGGGTCAGAAGGTGAACATTGGCTGGAAGAGCTTGACTGATGAAGGACGACTGCAAGTGAAATCAGTGACATGAAATTTAGAAACAGATCAGCACCTGCTTTAGAAATGATGACTGATGAAAGATGACTGCAATTGAATCAGTGATTTCAATTTTCGAAATGGATCAGTTAAACCTGGTTTTGTAACTATGACTAAAAATCAATTATAGAATTGATCGGTAGAACTGTGCAACCAAGCTGTCTTTGCAACTTCCATCAATGAAAGGCCATCTGACTACACAGGCACATTTTGCATTTCCTTGGACCAGTAAATCTCATGTACATTAAAGGAACTTGTATATCTAAAAGAACTTGTCTGTGAAGATTTTATTACAAGTCTCCATTGAGTGATTGTTATAAACAGGTTTCACTGTATTCAGAAAAATTTTCCTTAACAGATGATGATTTTAAAAAAAATTAAATGGACATTTCATTTTATAGTCTCGTTGTGACTATAACTCTTCTGCACAAGTTGCTCAAGATTTCAAGTAAAAACATGTACCTTCCTAACAAGGAACAAAGAAAATGAATAACAGGTATCAGGGAGTATTATGAGGAAGAGAAAAAGAGAAAAGGGTGGGCAAATTGTAAACATGAATAACAGCACGCAGTGATGGATTGGGGTCCGCCCACTTGACCGAAGGCCCGCGAGGCCGACTCTTCTCATATAGTATTTTCCTTCATCACAGATAATGTGCTATCAGTATATAAAATAATTATGTCTCCTTTAGCATGTTTATTCCTTGTTGCCCTTTAATAATTATCAAACTTCCTTCTGGCACAGGAATTGGTCAGAGCGGTGTGATATTATAGATTACAATTTGCTATTTTCGGCCTCGCGGGCCTTCGGTGAAGTGGGTTGTCACCGATGGATTAGACTATAATGGATCAAAAAGAAGAGAAAAAGAGGAAGAGGAGGAGGCTTACAGATACTGGAGTCTGGTCTCCCGTTGCTGTGGATACATAGAAGTATGGCTTCATGTAGAGCTCCTCTCCTAGCATACGGTGGATGTAGGAAGCTTTCTTTGGGGTTGCCAAGGAAACATAATGACTCCCTCGGACCATAAGCCCATCTCCAAACTGGCCGGTCTCGTTCAGAGGTTCACCGACTCCTCTATTGTCGTCCTTTAGAATCCTGCGATGAATCTGCAATGAAAGTTGGTAATTAAATCACAGAAATGTATTTTGCAAAGTATGTTAAAAATCCCATGCCACTACCTATGCTGAAAATATGAGCTTCAGAGAATGCTTCTATAAACAGATATCAAAACTTGATAAACTTAAAGTTAAATAGCAACTTAATAGTAGACTAGATGGCATACCCCATACAAACTCATAAAGAACAGGGTGTGCACATTACCCAAGTCTTAATTTTCGTCTTTACTTTCTACATAATCCATAATAAAAATTCGAAAGAATGCCTGGTAAGCTGTTGTTTTTAATGGGGTTATATTTTCTACATGTCAGATCACTTAATCACATAAAGAGAAGGAGTAGGTGATCAGTTCCCTTTAACCTAATATGTGTTCATCTAAGCATTGTCTTTCACTCATCATGATATTTACAGGCACATTACTAAGACTACTAACATCATGTGACCTGTCGGTCATGATGGTTTAACAAGTTTGCTGGTTTACTAGTTTTAACTAGTTAATAACATAAATAACTGTTAAAATCTTTTACTTACCATAATCTCTACTGAGCCATTGATAAGACTGCTTCCACCCAGTGATCTGTCTGTCATGACTGTAAATTGAGACGTCGAATCCTGAAATGTAAACATTACAAGAAATTGATTAATCAACAAAATATCATTGGACATTCTTGCTAGACCCCTTGCCTTTAGTTACCAGGTCACAGGTGGCTCATGTATTAAGTCTATGGGAATTAAAGGATAAAGCAGATAACTGGTTAATATTAAATGAGAATGAGAAACTGATATCCATGGGGCATACTGAGTAGGTCAACCACAATTGTGTAAACTTGAAACAGAATGACAAGAAAATAATAATAATAATAATGATGATGAGATATGTAAGGCACCGAATCCACTTGATGATCAAATGCTCAAGGCGCAACTTGTGCAAAAGATGAAATTACATGAGAAATAGACAAAAGTGCAATAGTTCCCAATTACAGTGCACATAATACCTAAAGCATTACTTAACCGTTCATTTGCCATGTGTGCAAATTGGCACAATAGCAGGCATGCCACAAGTGCAGATTGGGTCTATGGAAACTGCATGTTATATTGAAATCAAATCATACTCAACAGATTAATTAGCTATCTGATAATCCCTTAGTCCCCTGTATGTACTGATTGCATACCGGAAAATGTTAAATAAACCTGAAGATATTTGTAAATCTACCCCTTATAGACATATTGAGACTTAGGCATATAATTCGAGTGGCACATAAAAAAATTAAAGAAAAATACAATTTCATTTTCATTTTATCAAAAGCTACAGAGATGGAAATTTGCTGATACTTACATTGATAAAGATCCTACTGTTGATGGGATAGTAGTTGCCTGCGACCGGTTCACTATTCACGTAGGCGAAGTCTTCCCGTTGATATAAGCTATAAGGAAATAAAAACGACTGTTGGAGTACATCTAACATGACTGTGGGCAGACAACCTCGTCAAGTGCAGTTACACGTGTAAAATTTTGTTTCATTAAGATTTGCTATATGAACTAATGTTTGTGATATACATGTACTTTGTAAAACTTGATATGAGAATGAAAGAACTAATAAAATGACCTTTGATTTGATTCGATTTGATTTATTTTTCTGTTTCACAATAATCTCACTGAGACAACAGTAATGGAAATGACATAAAATAAAGAATGGAACTATACTGAGATACTTATAAATAATACTGACCAGACTGAGAAAAGGATATAGCAAAACGGAGGGGCAAGCTAAAAAAGCAATTCTTGTGAGGTGCAAGCCCCTGAAACTTAGTTATATAGTACATAAGGTCATAAGCGAATATTAAAGCAATGCAAAGTAGAAGATACAAATTAATAGCATAATCAAAACAATTGAGGTGACACAAATCTAAAATAGATTTTAAAAAGACAACAAAGAGAGGAAAAGGGTGGGAGGTGGATAAAGAAAGAGTGTGATATAAGAGAGGGGCACAGGAGTGTTTAGGTATGGGTTGTTGACAAGTAATGACTGAGAAGATACTTCTTAAGTTTACGCTTAAATGTGTAGAGGCTAAGGGAGTCTTTAATTTCGTTGGGTAAAGAATTCCAATAAATTGGTCCTGTGAAAACAAACGTGTTTTGGGCGAAGACTGTTCTCGTGAGTGGAATATGAAAGGAGTTATGTTGTCAAGTAGGATAGGTATGCATAGAAACATTTTTCGGAATATATCAGTAAAAATATCGGGTACATCACATTTTTCTAGTTTATACATAAATTGGCCAAGTTGGAAATGAAAAATATCATTCACCTTTGAAAAAAAAAAACACTATAAAGAAATGAGTGAATAAGTATGTATGGAAGTACAAGTACCAATACTCCATGGAAATACCAATGAATACATATGATGGGATGCCCTGTTTGTATCCATACAAAGTTGACATGAAAATGACCAAGAAATAATTTTGTAATTCCTGGAATGATTTCTTCCAAGTTATTTATGATGTCTTAAAGATAAAGAGAGTGCCAAAAAATTTGTTGAATTTTCTGCAAGAAGAGTTAACTTTAACGAGAAGTACCATGAATGCTAAGCAAGGGCATATATCGGTGCTATACATGAAGCCATCATCATCGGCATCTTCAATAAGACACAACCATGTCATTTTGAAATTCTGTACTAATATTTTTCTAAAACTTCTTCTGTGCATGCAAAATTTACATGTAGCTGGGAAGTTTTGTAACATGAAATATGACATTTAAAGACTGGTCAAATAGATTTTGCTGGAAAGAAAAAAACTTTTCTCATATTTCTTTGAAATTTGATGTTGATATGTCTTGTGATCACAATCATCCCAGTAGGATGTTGTGGTTTGCTTAGCATTGTGAGCATCTGCAAAGCGGCACCTGGCTAGAATACTCCCCAGGGAGTGGAGAAGGTGCATACATTGTATGCAGGCAAGTCTGAATGCAATGACTGGGTAATAATACCTCTGTAACATGCCTAGAGTCATCGGAGATGCATTAGGTGCTATAAATGTCCAGAATATTATTATCGTCATAAGAGAAGGAACCGACTTACACTCTTTTCAGCATCTGTCTGCCATTGGAGTCTGTGTAGAACGTCTGACCAGACTCAACACTGGTGTCAAAGCGAGTAATGATCTCCTTACCCAGACCATCCCTGTGATGAACAGAGAAGAGGAGAGAGAAGAAGAAAAATGGAAAATAAAAGAGGGAAGCAAAAGATAGAGTGAAAAGTAGGAAATGAGAGATAAAAGAAAGTATGTTTTGTTTATAACAAAGTTTATGAAGAAAGAAAGGATTGACAATGATTACAGTGTGGCCATGGTTTTTGAATAGAAGTAAATGTACTGAACATTCCATTGTGAAACTCATTTTGTATATAGGGTTATATAGATACAGACAGCAGAGTATCATTCTAAGAAATTATTGGGATAAAAATAATATTTTCATGGTGGTGGGGTGGTGAGCTCCTATCCCCTGCAAAATGCAAGTTGTAAGTAATATCAGTAGATGATTTGGACTAAAAAAAAGAATGCCCTCCCTAATTTTTGGTTAGAGAACCCAGTATCTACATATATCTTCAGATATGGAATTTCATCTAGTATTTCCTCTCCTAACCCAGGTTTTGCAGGTAGGCCTTTAAGGAAAAATATTAAATGGATGCTTTAAGCACAGCAATGACAGGCAGGCTAAAACCATAAAACCAAAGTAATAATGAAGCATTAGAAGCATGACTGTTGTGACAGAAATGAGAAACACCTAAGCAGCAAATTTCATAAGGGGGGGGGGGCAACTTACTGGATAGGAATAGGCCCAACTGTCCACTGGAACTCTGCTACCCCTTGACCCTTGTATAGTCTAATCACCTGGCTCAACCATGGTGTGAATTCCTGCTGGACCTCTTGTACTACATCACCCTGCAAAAAAAAAATGATTTTTTTTTTTTTTTTTTTTTTTTTTTATACTCAGGTATGGGTTCCTTGACACATACAAAAGGTATCTACTTGTGGCAGTCTTCATGTCTGTGGTTCAGGTATTTTCCGCAGATGTGTAATCATATCATGCTGATGAGCTTGTTCAGCATATCATTTTTTATTATTTTTTTTACTCATTCTTGCTTAATATTATTACAAGTGGTTTCTAACATGTCCTGCAACCAAATCATTATATGCAGTAGTATTATAAATTCATACATCACACTGGCAAAGGATAAAAGTTGTTTAATGTTAGAATTTGGAACAGGTTTCAACAGAGCTGCTTCAAATAAATTTAGAAAAAATATAGATCTCAAGGAAGTTCATCATCATCATCATCATCATCATCATCATCATCATCATCATCATCTTCACCACTACCATCACCACCACAACCAACACTACTATCATTAACACTACCATCACCGCCACTACCACTACCATAATTTTTCTTATCTTCCTCCTTATCATCATCATCATCACCATTATCATCACCATCATCATCATCATCATAATCATCATCGTCATCATCATCATCATCATCATCATCATTATCATCATCATCAATCATCATCATTAGCATTATTAGCACCACCACCATTTTCACTACTAAAACCACAACCACCATCATCATCACCATCAATGCGTATCACCATTATCATCCTTATTACATCACCACCACCACCATTATCACCATTAAACTTCACCATCATTATCATCATCATCATTATCATCATCATCATCATCATCATCATCACAATCACCATCATCATCAATGCCATTATCACCACCAATCTCCTCCTTCTCATCATCATCATCATCATTATAGATATCATTATTACCTTGATAACGTTAAGCAGGACTGACTTCCCACTAAACAGAGGATAGGGTTCTGATCTGTTGGGTCTGAAGATGTAAGCCCCTGAGCCCTGTATCGAGACGTCGTTTCCCGTGCTAGAGTTATACCAGAAGAAAGACTGGTTGACTGCGATGCTAAGGTTTGACCCTAAATTGGTCATAGATTTCAAGAGACCGGTGTCTCCATCGAAGCTTAGGCTGAGGAACTAGAAAATGAAATATTATCTAAAATTAGTAGTATTGCTCTTACTTCCTCATCAATTCTCCTATCTGATTTTTCCTATCATTTCCTCTAGCACATTACTTAAACTTTAAAGGAAAGTGCTCCTTTCAATATTCAGAATCAACAGAATGAAAATATACTACAATTCAACAACTCATGCTTATTAGTTATAAGAGAGTCTCAAACCTTTCTTTGGACTTGAAAAAGCCAGTCTTCCTATCAAATTTACGCCATGAAACTAGAAAATGGAAATGATCTGTAAAGAGTTATTACAATTTATCTGAACCTCCCACAAAAATTTTGTATCCACCATATGACCCTTTTGCATTAAACTGAAGCTCTTTAAAAAAAAAACAGTTCATTTCAAGAGCCATCATTTTCATATAACTTTGATACTTTGTGATTTTTTTCATAGGAATAACAGAATGAGATGAAATCAAAAATTATATTTTGCCTTTACCAAACCCATTCTTCTCTCTAAGTTCCATGCTCTCTAAAGTGATTAGCAAAAGGGCAAAACTCACCTCATTGGAGATGGACACATCTTGATTATCCGCATTGGTGCTAGTCTTGACTGGACGGCTGTGGCGTACTGACTGGAGACGGGATATCAAATCTGAAAGACGGATGCAAATGGAAGCGCAAGACACATACGACATTTTGTGTGCTGATCAAAGAGGATGGCATGCATGCTATTTGAGATGTAGTTGTCATTTTAAGGGGAAAAAATATACAATACGTATTATGTATACACGGCAAATTCTGATGTCTTCTACACTTTGCAATTTTATATCTAGCCTTCTTTTCCACACTATTCCTCCCCCCCCCCCCCCGCACGCTTCAATAAAATTTAATAGCAAGAAACATCACTAGGGCCATGTTGCATAAAACTTACCACTGATGGTAACTTTGCCATCAGTGGCAACTTCCATGGAAACCTTGAATCTGATTGGCTGTTGAGCAATGTTACCATGGCAGAGTTACCATTAAGGGTAAGTTTCATGCAAAGATGGCAAACCCTCTTACTCATGGACGATGCAGTAACTTGATACGTGGTGTATCCCATTGGTGGTGCAGTTGCCATGAAGACAAGTTCCTTGGTAGCGGTTCCTCTATCCCTCCTCACACTCTTTGTACTCGCAGTCACATCTTGAACCTGATCAAAACAAAAATGGATTATAAGATTCTTCTACACTTTCAGAGCACAACTTCGAACCCTCACAGAGACACAAGCATTACAAAGAGTAAAAAATACTAAAATATTAAAGCATTTGAAAGTTTTGATTTGTTTTGCCTTTTTCATCATTGGTAAAATTCATGATGCAATATCAATTCAATGATTAGGGGAATAAAAACTGAAATGGTTTGAGACCTAATGTCTGAAGGGACGAAAGAAGTTTACATTTAAATCATTGTATCTAAACCATGGTTTAAGCTTAAAGTATGGTTGGAACCTCCATTAGCGTAGTGCATGTATGTCTCTTGTCTAATCGGAACAGCAATGCACTTACATATGCTTATATAACAGTTACTTAATCCCATTTCAATCCATGGTGGAGATTTAAAGCCTTGGTTTACATGGTTTAGACCATGGTTTAAAATAATCCTTTTTTCATGAATTCAGACCAAGGTCGCCAGTGTCGGTTTCTGATAATGCATATGACGCTAAAGACAGTACTGTTTTACCTGACTGGTGACCGTTGTTCCGTTGGGTCCCATGACGATGTACGATGCCTGGTTGACGGGAAGTCTGATGGGTGACATTACCGTACGTCCGATGGGGTTGTACACCACAGCTGTGAACTAGAAATCATTTTCAAAGAGAATGCAATTCACTGGTTGAGTCAAAGACACATGTATATAATCATATGGTGGCCCATACATTATAAAGTATTATGGTAATATGCAGGGCATCAATCATTTTATTTTTTTTTGGGGGGGGGACACATCAGAAATTTCTGACGGGCGTCTCCTTTTATCCCTCAAATTTGCTGACAAGCAAAAAGGAAAGATCCTCAGCTTTTTCAGGTGTCTTTATTTACCCCCAAAATTTGCTGACAACCAATTTACAAACAAGGCGTTTGCGATGTTGTGTCTCGCCCACTTGTGAAAATAACTAGAAATATCGCGATCTGTGATGGCACACAACAGAACTGTATCGAAAGCTCATTGTGAAATAACTGGGATGGAATAACATTTGATAAAATATGAGAAGGGTTTTTTATGAAATGGTACTGCATTTTCACGTGCATGTACTTTCCCTGCTTCTACTCTCATCCCTCTGATATGAGTAACATTGTATGATTGATATTTTACATGTGTGGAGTTGAAAAGTGTTTGTGGTTGTAGTGTAGCTGAGGGCTGCAGATGATGTAGTGTGATAATGAGCTTATAATTTAGAGAAAAGAAATACGAGAACAGTTATGTTTTGTTAAGAAGAAGGGTTAGTGAGTAAAATCTTTTATGGTATATTGAATACTGCCACAGGAAAAAAAAAAAGCATGCATAAAATTGAAGAGAACAGAAAACTGATCCCTCAGCCACTTTGCACTGAGTATTTATGTATAGTTTTAATATTCTTTCAAGTGCAAAATGTTGCCTGGCACCCGCAAGATAGACGCGGATAACCTGTCAGGGGTAAATTGACTAATTAGATAGAGGTTAAAGGCAGCATTTTGTTAATAATTAGTAAAAAGCATGCCTGAAATTGATGAGAACACCAGATTTGAATGCTGAACATAACAATTGTAATATGGTATGCATGTAAATTGAGTTTGTGGGAGAGAAACAAAAGACCAAAATTTGTTGAAGAAGAATTAGTGAGTAAAACCTTTTATGGAAATTGAATACTGAATGTAACATTAACAATAAAAAGCATGCATAAAACTGAAGAGAAGACAAAACATTGTGATCGCTCAGCCACTTTGCACCGAGTATTTATGTATAGTTGTACTATTCTTTCAAGTGCAAAATGTTGCCCGGCACCCACGACATGGACGCGGATCACAAATCATATTATTCACAGCATTTGTTTTTGTTTAGTAATAAGACTTCACACTTCATACAAGAATAATGTATGACCATTTGCTTATTATGTTGGAGGTGTACTAGTAATATTTTGACATGTTCCAATGACCTTTCACTTTATCATGTGAAGTCCAACAGAATGATAACATGCACTTCCCCTTAGTGATCTGCAACCCAAGTTTGACTGAAAAGTGTGACACGGTTGCAAAGTTTTGTGTCATAAGAGAGTCTTGCACGTAAACTTTAACCGTTCAACGTTTGACCTGTAATGACCTTTGACCTGACCATGTGACCTCTGACTGGACCATAACATGCAGGTCCCCTTAGTGCATCTACAACCCAAGTTTGATAGATAAGTGTCACACGGTTGCAGAGTTTTGTGTCATAAGAGAGTCTTGCACGTAAACTTTAATGTTTGACCTGAAATGACCTTTGACCTTACCATGTGACCTATGACTGGACCATAACATGCAGGTCCCCTTAGTGCATCGACAACCCAAGTTTGATAGATAAGTGTCACACGGTTGCAGAGTTTTGAGTCATAAGAGAGTCTTGCACGTAAACTTCAACGTTTGACCTGAAATGACCTTTGACCTTACCATGTGACCTCTGACTGGACCATAACATGCAGGTCCCCTCAGTGCATCTACAACCCAAGTTTGGTTGAAAAGTGAGTCACGGTTGCAAAGTTATGTGTGATAAGAGAGTCTTGCACGTCAACTTTAACATTTGACCTGAAATGACCTTTGACCTTACCATGTGACCTCTGACTGGACAATAAGATGCAGGTCCCCTTAGTGCATCTACAACCCAAGTTTGATTGAACAGTGTCACACAGTTGCAGAGTTTTGTGTCATAAGAGAGTCTTGCACGTAAATTTTAACGTTTGACCTAAAATGACCTTTGACCTTACCATGTGACCTCTGACTAGAGCATAACATGCAGGTCCGCTTAGGGCATCTACAACCCAAGTTTGGTTGAAAAGTGAGTCACGGTTGCAGAGTTTTGTGTCATAAGAGAGTCTTGCACGTAAACTTTAACGTTTGACCTGAAATGACCTTTGACCTTACCATGTGACCTCTGACTGGACCATAACATGCAGGTCCCCTTAGTGCATCTACAACCCAAGTTTGATAGATAAGTGTCACACGGTTGCAGAGTTTTGTGTCATAAGAGAGTCTTGCACGTAAACTTTAATGTTTGACCTGAAATGACCTTTGACCTTACCATGTGACCTATGACTGGACCATAACATGCAGGTCCCCTTAGTGCATCGACAACCCAAGTTTGATAGATAAGTGTCACACGGTTGCAGAGTTTTGAGTCATAAGAGAGTCTTGCACGTAAACTTCAACGTTTGACCTGAAATGACCTTTGACCTTACCATGTGACCTCTGACTGGACCATAACATGCAGGTCCCCTCAGTGCATCTACAACCCAAGTTTGGTTGAAAAGTGAGTCACGGTTGCAAAGTTATGTGTGATAAGAGAGTCTTGCACGTCAACTTTAACATTTGACCTGAAATGACCTTTGACCTTACCATGTGACCTCTGACTGGACAATAAGATGCAGGTCCCCTTAGTGCATCTACAACCCAAGTTTGATTGAACAGTGTCACACAGTTGCAGAGTTTTGTGTCATAAGAGAGTCTTGCACGTAAATTTTAACGTTTGACCTGTAATGACCTTTGACCTGACCATGTGACCTCTGACTGGACCATAACATGCAGGTCCCCTTAGTGCATCTACAACCCAAGTTTGATAGATAAGTGTCACACGGTTGCAGAGTTTTGTGTCATAAGAGAGTCTTGCACGTAAACTTTAACGTTTGACCTGAAATGACCTTTGACCTTACCATGTGACCTCTGACTGGACCATAACATGCAGGTCCCCTTAGTGCATCTACAACCCAAGTTTGGTTGAAAAGTGAGTCACGGTTGCCAAGTTATCTTTCATAACGTTTGTGACGGACGGACGGACGGACGACGGACGGACGACGGACGGACGACGGACGGACGACGGACGGACGACATTTGGATCCCTTAGTCTCGCCTTCACCTCCGGTGGGCGAGACAAAAAAAAGACTTCCATAATTCGGGGGGGGGGGACATATCCCATTTTGTCCACCACCCTTAAAATTTTATTTTTGGGGATGTCTCCCTGTTCTTCCCCCCCCCCCCCTTCCACAGCTGATGCCTATGGTGATAAAAACATAATTTGATTTTGAAAGTGTCATTTTACATGATATTTAGTCTGATAAAATCTCCTGCATGAGTTACAAATTACGACAATTGTCAGATATGCCCAAATTTCAAATGTGGTCCATAACATACTGGAAAAACAAGACTGGACTTGCCAATTCATCAACATTTTTATGTTGAAATGAAAATGATATTTCTTGCATTCTAATACTTTTCTTTAATAATCTCCTAAACTGAATTGTTTTATTCTGCAATCATGGAGGCAGAAAACAAGTACATCAGCTCCAGTATGATACTGCCATAAATATTTTCAAATTTGGCCTTTTTTCCTGAAGACAGAGGAAGAGGAAAATCTTTGTTCAAAACAAAATTCTCACCATTGCAATAGCCTGAATTTACAAAGGAGGTTTAAACCATAAGTTTTCTGAAATAAGTATAAATAAGTGCACATCACATGTGCTCGCTTATGCTACGTTCACACGTTTGCATATTTGGCTTGCGTATTGCTGCGTATTGACCGAACGCAAACATAAGCAGTCATACCCAATAAAGCGCAATGAAACGTGCTCTCATCGTACTCAACACGCAGACTAGCGCATAGACCTGGGCTAGTTGCTTGCTGGTTTCAAAATTTTTTAAATTATCGCAAGCAAGCGCAAGGTCAAATCGTCTCTTTTTGGAGCGCTTGTCATTGTCTATAGCTGCATTTCTCACACGATTTACCTCGCTTTAGCTTGTTGTTGTTCGCATGACTGCGCATAATGTTGCGCTGTTGCTCGCACACCACTCGCAGCAGCAAGAACCCCTGCATTAGTGCTCGATATACTGCGAGTTTAGCTTGTACGTCATTTGCTTTGTATGAGCAGCATAATATGAGCTAGAAACGCAATAGTGTGACTGCTCGCATCAGATTTGCTGCGTATTGCTGGGTACGGCTGCAAATCAATAGCGCAGCAATACGCAAGCCAAATACGCAAAGGTGTGAATGTAGCATTAAGGAAAACACATAACTGCACCAGATTCTGTGCACACATTCGCCTAAAAAACTCAGGAGGGGGTTCAAATCACCTTCATGGTTTAAAATTCTTTTGTGAATTTGGGCCAATGAGTTCTTTTCTTATGTAACAATGCATGGATTAATCATATCACAAACTACTACAAGTTAGGCTATGCCATTTATAGCAATCATAGTGTCTGCTAGCTTTCCTTCAAAACTTACAGAATTCTGTGTCTCTGTCATTGGGCAGATGCTGATGTTGACATAGTTACAATGCTCAGTAGTGGTGTCCATCCTGAAACCGGACTTCTGTGAAATATCACCCGAGATGGCTTCGCTGATCAACGCCTGCACCATGCAAAGGAAAAAATGTTATTGGAGCATTGAAGGACAAGAAGTCTTACCGTGTATTTCAGAACAGGCAGATTCTACATGATATTTATATACCAGGGTGCTGGGCAGTAAGTTCTGCCACAGAACATTAAAAAAAAAATATTTTAATCGTTATTATCATCATTATTGGCTTTATCACTCACGAATTGAACTCAAAATGTGATAGTGCTTGGTATTTATGTGTATTTTGGTATGTTTGTGAACCACGGCCTAGTAAAGAGAATCTTTGAATAGGAACTTGTTTCTTTCTGGACATCCTCAGGCACTAGTTGGTGGTATTTCTTTCTTGTTTTCTTTGTTTGTACAATTTTATCTTTTCCTGGAAATTGAATAAATGTACTAATGCAGTAATGGTATTTTTGAATCATAGACATATAATAAATTTACTAGACGAAAAGCAGCATGCATGGATATCATTAAGCGAATGGCATAAGGCCCCGCCTCTTTCGGATCATTTGAAGGGGCCAATAAGCACCTATCATCGCCATGATATCGATAACACTGTTGCATTATTCGTATCTATTGCGCGTATCATTTTTATTGTGACACTTTGATTCAATGCGCATTTTTTGCGCATTTATTGTGCATTAACTGCGCATGCGGTAAGTTGATGCATGTAATGTTTCATAACGTGTACAAACAAATGCTACTAGTAGGAAGCATTTTACAAAATAAATTATTCATTTTTGATCATGAATATTGATGGATGCTAATGGATCTGGACAAAATGGCAGAGCTTTAGGGTCCTGGTTTGAATTAACCCATAGCAGTATAGTGTCTCCATTTAGTGACAAATTTGCAGTATCTTTGGATTCAGAGTGCCACGGAGGCACGTATATAGTTTTCTACACAGTACAAGGTTTGGGATCCTGATTAACCCATAGAAGTACAGAGCTCTTTAGAGGTCTAAATTGATCATCTTCAATCCTTAAATTGGCAACAACTATTATTTTTTTTCCACTCTTACATAGTTCGAAAAAAATAAATATCGATATAACATGAACCAAAATGAATTATGATTGTAAAATTTAAGCGGAAACTGCCAATTTGAACATGGAAATAGGGATTATATAATATTCACTGTGTTGCCAATTTAAAGACTTTAATGATTACTTACATTTAAACTGCTCTAATTCGAAAACGCAACATCATACTGCACTGAAAATGGACTCAAAATATTCAGTGAATTTTTCTCTTTCCACTCATGTATAATGTGTCATGCCCAGCATTCTGGACCAACAGATACCGCAAAAGCGTCTCCTAAAGGTGACACTGTACCTCCCATGGGTTGTGATCAGTCCTTCAAGAATTCTTACCTGGCATTGGACCCTTCCAATAGAAAGCCTCTTGGCATAATCGTCCGCTACATGCTGCTTCTCTGTACCCCTGCAACAGAATAGATATTTTAATCATCACTGCATACTCAACATCAAAGGTTATGTACAATTTGGTAGTCCCTCCAAAAATTGTCATCTGGGGGGTGTTTCACAAAGACTAATGGGGTGTTGCAAGAAAGTTGCAATCGATTGCAATTTGCATCTGATTGCCGCTGGCCAATCAAAATCAGTGTTGCATGCATGTCTTCTTACGGACCCTGAGCCAATCAGAATGGTTGTTTCAAAATTAGCAATCATTTGCAATTGATTGCAACTTTCTTGCAACACCCCATAAGACTGACTAAAATTGCACTTAACTATGGCTGGCCATTTATGCCACTGTTTTCTTTCACCATGGATCTTTCAAAGGATTTGCAAATCATGGTCACAAATCTGTAGAATTGAAAA
This sequence comes from Echinometra lucunter, assembly GCA_029962745.1. Lineage (NCBI taxonomy): Eukaryota > Metazoa > Echinodermata > Echinoidea > Camarodonta > Echinometridae > Echinometra > Echinometra lucunter. Next base: position 17,933,210 of record CM057170.1, read on the forward strand.
ATCTTTATAGTTCATTGATGAAGAAAACAAAAAATTTAAATTTTTCGATTTGTGACAATGATTTGTGCATCCCTTGAGAGACCGATGGTGAAAGCAAACAGTGGCATGAATGGCCTGTCATCGTTAAGAGCGATTTGAGTCAATCTTAGTCTTTGTGAAACATCCCCCAGATTTCTTTGCATTCAGCTGGTCAGTAGCAAGATAAAGGCAAAACTACAGGTCAGATGTTGTGCAGTTCTTTCCTCCTCAAATTGAATATTAAAGGGTAAGTCCACCCTAGAAGTTTCACTGTTTCAATAAAAGGAGATAAATTTGAACAGCAAAAATTTAAAAAAGAAATGAGCAAAATTGGTCAAAGAATAAGAAAATTACACTCATTTACATTTTCTAGTAAACTACTCTCGGCTCTGCAAATTGGCAACACTGATGACATCATTTGCAAGCAGGTCTCCATTCACGCTGTGCATGGAATTTCACATTTTCTCAATTTTCTTGGAAATTACACATTTTCTTACCCCATAGTCAAAGTATGTCATGTAAAAAGCAATGGGGGTTAGAAAATGTGTAACTTCCAAGAAAATTGAGAAAATGTGAAATTTCATGTACAAAGTGAATGGAGACCTGCTTGCATATGATGTCATCAGTGTTGCCAAATTGCAGAGCCGAGAGTACTTTACTAGAAAATGTAAATGAGTGTAATTTTCTTATTCTTTGACCGATTTTGCTCATTTCTTTTTTTTAAATGCTTTTCAAATTTATCTCCTTTTATTGAAACAGTGAAGAGGTCACTGACATAAAGTCACAAAGTGCCTGCACACATAAAAAACAAATGAGAGTTTTAATAACATGACAAGTGTAATGAAGCACTGTGATCGCTGTGCAGGGAGCAGTGGGCATTCAGGGATAGCATAGGGCTGAGTGTAGCTGTTACATTACATTCATTTCAGATTTTTTCACTAAAAATTCGAAGGAAATCGTGAATTGAATAGCACATATTACAATGTGAGACTATCAGTTTGATGTCAATTTTCTTTTTACTACTTAACTGTGCTTAATGCTACGTTCACACCTCTGCGTATTTGGCTTGCGTATTGCTGCGCTATCGATTCGCAGCCGTACCCAGCAATACGCAGCAAAGCTGATGCAAGCAGTCACACTATTGCGTATCTAGCTCGTATTATGCTGCTCATACAAAGCAAATGGCATACGAGCTAAACTTGCAGTATATCGAGCACTAACGCAGCGGTTCTTGCTCCTGCAAGTGGTGTGCGAGCAACAGCGCAACATTACCCGCATTCATGCGAACAACAACGAGCTAAAGCGAGGTAAAACGTGCAAGAAACGCAGCTATAGGCAATGGCAAGCGCTCTAAAAAAGAGACGATTTGACCTTGCACTTGCTTGCGATAATTTTAAAAAATTTTAAACTAGTGAGCGACTAGTGCAGGCCTAAGTGCCAGTCTGCGTATTGAGTATGAGTAGAGCTCGTGTCATTGCGCTTTATTGGGTATGACTGCTTCTGTCTGCGTTCGGTCAATACGCAGCAATACACAAGCCAAATACGCAAAGGTGTGAACATAGCATAAGAGAGGAACAGTGAAATTATTAATCCCAATGACCCTCGGGTTTGACCTCCCAGTATAACTGGTATTAGATGTACCACTTTGCCAGGGTGTCCCAATACTATTTTACAAAAAAGTGCAGGAGGTTCTGATATGCACAAGTGGTGAGACACAGGGACTTCATTTAACATCCTTATCACAGGGACGGTTCTACATCATAATTTTGTTTTGCATATTAGTGTCATTTGAAGGACAATAATCAGGAAATGAGAACCTCATGATGATGTAATGGGTAATCCAAGTCAAACAATTGTTTACATGCATGGTCCTGCAAACTAAAAGTCAGCTTCGCAATTTGTTCTGTTAATGACCTCTTTTTTTTTAAATGTACAAGTCTCTGCAATCCCAGCCTGCTTTTTCACTTGTCCCATCACTTGTATTTCTATACATTGCTACAATCTATAAGCGCAGCCAAGTTTAGTGTCATGCGCTCCCAAGTAGTATGCACACATAGAGTATGCGCATCAGTGATGGACATCACACAAGAAAGAAAATGGCAGCTTCCATGATTGTGCGAATCTTTGGGGTAAGCAGAAGTTTGTAGGATAGATCTATTTTTGTTTTATTATTTTATCAAATAACAGGATCTAGAAGAGTGGTTGAATAAAACAAATGATGCATGTCTTCATTTGTTCATTATACGAACTATCCACTCTCGTTGAGGCTGTTTGCATCTATTGCACTCAGCCTAACTATCCTAACGGTTTCGTGCGGATAGATGCACACAGCCTCAACTCGAGTGCAGATAGATCGTATAATGAACTCATGCGCATGCATCATTTGTAGTATATCAGTTGATGTGTTTATCTGTCATGCATCGAGTAGTGGTGTTATCCTTCATTTACTGCAATTGTTTAACTTTACTTATATTTGTATCGTTCATGATCTATGCTATGTGATGTATTTGTACACAAGACAAGTCTCGGTCTCCAGACTGTTTGTTCTTGTAAATCCTTACATATAAATTAATACATATCATCATTATTTCCTATAATTTTGCTTCTCATGGCGAAGTGAATCATGTGAATACAAATGATATTATAAATTGAATGAGTTGATGTACTCACGTTACAGCATCATGATGCTGAGCTACACCCATGGCTTCCCCTGAAATAAAGAAGTCCAAGTTTAAGTCAGTTTACTTCTCCAAAAAAAATATAAATTTTACAGCTTTACAGGGAAATGCACTTAAAATGAGAGCAGGAAAAGAAAGGAAGAATCAACTTACAAAACAGATTTCAAAACAACCGTACATGCAAAAATATTCCACATTTTGGAGAGAAAAAAAGAGAGAAATGAAAAGCAACTTCAAGAAAAGGTGCATTTATACACAGAAAAACAATCATTTTTTTTAATGTAATACTTTCTTACTTCTTAGGTATTCATCAAAATTTTCTCCTGAATATTCATGGAATAAAAGTATCATGAATTTTTAAAGGTTGAATGACCGACATTCACTAGAAAATGAGGTGAAGAAAAAAACTTGAGAAACCCCTGTCCAAAATAGAAAATACTAATACGGAAAATCCATGGTTGTGATATAGCAATTTGGATCTTTCTTGATGTTTCATTTCACAATAAATACATAAAATAATAAAAGTTGATGTATGATTTTCTTTTGATCTGGACTTACTGAGTTTACAATTGGTAATTCATGTCTTGTTTACTGAATTTGTTTGTGATCAATATGTTTTGTTTTGTCAGTATACTTTTTTGGTCTGCCATGTTTGTACCTTGTTTTATAACGTATTATTTGTTAATTTGCAGGGCCTTCACGTAAAACAGTGTTCAAACCACTGACGAAGCCACCCTGGGTTTGAAAAAAAAAGACTCAATAAATATATCAATTAATAAATGAATGAAGAGATGGTTTTCTACTTACTAAGAATTTCTGAAGATGCCTTTGTGTTCTTAAGACTCTCTAATTGTTTGCAAACCTGGGTGGAAAAGATTTAGCAGAAAGATAGACAAAGTTAAAAAAAAACAAACACATATTTTGTGGAAATATCATTTTTATCTTATTTGTGTGTTTGTATTCACTGAAAATAATTTAGAGCTCTATTCTGTCAATTTTCTTTTACTTTTCAACATCTTACATTTTTAGGCCACAGGCTGCTGGTTTAATAATAACAAGATAATTTATGTGTTTGGTATACTTTTAATCAAAAAATCAAACTCCAATCTGAAACAAGGGTGCTCAACCTTTTCATATGTCTACAAAATAAATCTAATGCGAACAATGAAAATTATGCATATGCAGTACTCCAAAGATTGACATCAGGATCATTATAATACCATCCCCGTTTTCCTTTCACTTACCTGAAGGATATTGTTGGATTCCCTGACGTATCCTTTGATGGAGGGTCTGCTCACAAAGTACCCGCTCCAGAAGTTATGGGGTGCATCGCCATAGGGGAAGAAGTCCTCTCTCTTGGTGGTCCAGGTCTTGTTGGCAGCGTTGAGGTTGTAGACGTAGCAGGATGGAGTGGAGTAGAGGAGATGGATTCCTGTCTCATCCTCCTACATGAAAATAGACAAGGAATGACCTTTACCCCATTGGCTTCCAAACTCCTGCATTTTCATGGGCTTAATTTAATACTAGGACCATTCAGTTCTTACAAGCAATGCGTTACTGTGAGATAGCATACTGACTTACTTTCAGACAGTGTGCCTCCAGGACCCTGTTTCATAAAACTTGTCATCTGTAATAATTGCTACTTTTCTATGACAAATTTGCTCTCAGCCAATCAGATGCAAGGATTTCAGTAGCTTATAACAGTTATTGCAACTTGGTATTGATAACAAGTTTTATGAAATGGGGCCCTGGTCCTACATGATTAACACATCTGTTTAATCACAGTTTCTAAGCATGGAGAGCTATGTTCACTTCTGTACCTATTACCTTGCTGAAGAATTTCTGGATGTAGTATTGCCCAAACATCATGTAATTTACATTTCTATTTGACTAAATATCCACCTCATCCTGGATTAACATATTTAATGAGCATACCAAGATTCTTGTGCCAAGTATTTCGAGTTGATCTACTACCATCAACACAATCATTATCATAATCATCATTATTTTCATTGTCCTCCTCCTCCTCCTCTATCCTCCCTCATCACCATCACTACAACCACCGACATCATCACTACCACCATCATCACCACTATTAAAACAGCCACCACTATCCCTGCCACACCATTACCACAGCCACCACTACTACCACAACCCTATCACCATTACCACAGTCACCACCACCACCACCACCACCACCACCATAGCCACCACCACCACCACCCTAACACCACTAACACCACCACCGCCATCATCATCACTGCCACAACCACCCTCTTTAACATAACCATTCTCATCTCCATATATTCATCTCTGGTTTTCGAAATCTAGCTTACCTTGGCATTGACATATTTGATGAGCTTGTCAAGGTTCTTATACCAGGCGTTGGCATTCTCATACTGGAAGTCAGATCCCATTGTCATGATAATGTTGTCTGTTTGGAAGAATGCTGCCTGAAAGAACAACAAAGATGACAAAATCATGATGTCAAATGATGACAGAATGATTTAAAAATTAAAAAGAAAGAAAACAAAACAAAACTAAAACATATATCCCTCACAACAGAGATACAGAAAGAGAGAGAGAAGGGGAGGGAGACAAAGAGAGAGTGAACAGTGACAAAATTGAATAAAAGTGGAAAAAAAGAGAAATAGTAATATGAAGCAAATCATATTCTTACCTGATCCTTAGCATACTTTGTGAATGTTGCTACTCGCTCATCAACATTGTAGTCAAAGAGTCTTGGATCATCCTGTAATTTGAGAAAACAAACATGGACTTACTTTTAAAGGATTTGCACTGAAAGTGTTTCTTGGCCAATAATCCTTTAATAACAGTTCATAAAGATTTAAATATACATGCTATCAACTTATGCCTAAATCAACATCCCACTTTTTTCTATGAATATTCTCTTTTCATTTAATATTGTTCTTTATTTCTTACTCCTTTCTCTTCCTCTCTCCTCTCTTCTTTGTCTCTCTCTTACACTCTAATATTCCTTTGAAATGTTTCATATCATTTTTTTTAAGTCAAAGAAGTATTAGTCTGTGTTAGGTAATGAGTTAATACCCTTCTGCTGCTAAAGAAAATATAGCAATAATTTCTCTGTCCATTCCCCCCTCCTTCTCTTCCTTTCCTTTTTTCATCAATGGCATATTTCCCTCTTTCCCCTCTTTCCCCTCTTTCCCTCTTTTTGCTTTCTCTCCACATTTTTCCTCTTTTCTCCTTGCTTTCTCTTCCTCTCTCTCTCTTTCCCTCTTTACTTCCCTTCATCACTTTCTACCTGTATTGGTGGATCACTGCATCCCCTGTCGTAACAGAAACCCTTCGGCGGACCATATCCGTTATAAAGTGCGCCGAAGAAAAGATCCGCTGGACTACCCAAGTTCTCGTTAGTGTGCCAAATCTGCTCCATCCTCTTTGTGTTCAGTCGATGCAGCTTGTCATTATAACTAAGCCGCCCGAAGAAAAACCCATCGAACCCCATCTAACATGGATACAAAACAAACAAAAACAACACAGGTTCAAAGGTCACATCGATGTACCTGTATGGGAGGGTCACTGCAGCTCTGGTCATAGCAGAAGCCGGTCGGTGGACCATAGTGGGCATAGAGGGCACCAAAGAAGAGATCAGATGAACTCCCGACACTGGGATTAGCGCGCCAGATTTCTTCCATTCTCTTGGTGTTCAGACGGTGCATTTTGTCGTTATAGCTAAGCCTCGCAAAGAAGAACCCGTCAAAACCCATCTGATGAAGATGATTTTTCGGGAGGATGAAATGAAAAGAAGAAAGAATGGAAAGAAATGCAGGGGAAGATTTTTCATGAGCTGAAGCATGAGTATTTCTTATGTTATATGAAATGCAGTAGGGGTGTCGATCAGGTTGATATTCTTTTTTATTGGGGGGGGGGACATACACACATAAAAAAAATGGTCCTCAGATTAAAATTGGGGGGGGGGACATACCCTATTGCATCCAAGACCCTTGGTGGGGAACCCTGTCTCCCCCCGGATTGCCACCCGTGAAACGCAGACATGACAAGAAAGACATAGAAGAGTTTTCCTTCATAATGGACATTAAACTTGAAACATCTATGATGTAATATATCAAAGATATCTACACAAAGGTAAATATGTTGGCTGAATGTTTACTTTCTGTTCGTTCATATTTTATGGAAAAATACCATATTCATAAAAATGTAATAAAACGTAAATGAAATAATAATTGCCAAGCATCTTAAAGCAGACTGCAGATGCACCTATTGCTGTGTACTTTATTTCTATCTAGAATGACTTTATATTCCTCTTTTAAGGAACCACCAGCAAATGTCATAATTTGGTTAGTAAGGAAAAAAAGAATGAATTGAATATTTCAAGCATGATGTGATTGTCAGAATGGAGGCAACATCTTAGAGCAAAACTGATCAATGAAAGCATGATATGCATAAAACAATGAGAATAATAACATTGATAAAATAAATATACAGTGCATCCCCAAAAAAACTTTACACTTTTGAAATGGCTGCCAAATGAAAAATACATGATTCTGGAGGAAAAGGTTTATATGTATGGATAGCTCATGGACTCAACTTTCATACGAGATCAAAAAGGCCGAAAATAATTCATGCTTGGGTGAGCACTGCTCACTTTTGTAAAGGGTATGAAAATTAGGTTGCGCAGGAATTGCACCTTTCAATTTGTGAGAGACGAGTCCTTTGGAGGTTACAGAATTGAGGGTGATATAATGAATTCATGATCAGCTGCAATCAGTTTAGGTTTGCTGGGTGAATTTTATGTTTTATTAAATCAAAATTTTATGCATGAGTGAACGCGAATTGCATTCATTATTGCAGCATTGTACCTTTCCTTGGTAGACTCAGTGGTGTGTTCATGGGAGTCAGGATTGGGTGATGGTACATGTTGCAGGGGGGGGGGAGGGTTGAGATAGGGTAAGACTTTGTTGGCTAGATGGGATCTCTCTCTCTCTCTTGCTTCCTGCATGGATATCTTGACAATTCACATTCTTTGGTCTCCACTCCAAAATATCCAAACCACCTTCCTTTATCCCTTATGAAGAGAGCAAGATTGTGCATCGAAGGAGGAGGTGGACATGTGGACCACTGAATTAGCAGAATTTGATTTTTAGTTTCCATTAACAGTTATTTTCCCCCTTTTTTTCCTCTTACAAGATGGATGAAACAGTTGTAAAATTGAAATGAATGAAAATCAACTGAAAACAAAGACTGACATGTTCATTTCACCAATGTGTGTTACACTGTCCCGTATTTCTTGTCCGAAACTCAACTGCTAAAATGACTGGTAGGTTGGATGTACTTTGATTGAGTAATTGAGTTATTGATTAATTATGATTGATTTATTGAATAATTCATTGATTGAAACAGCTGAATGGTGAGTGAATACTTGATTGATTAATTGATTGACTGATACATTGTTGATTAGTTGACTGATACCTATATGTTGATTGTCTAACTTACGGTATTGATTGATTGACCAATAGAATGCGATTGACTTCAGGTGTCAATGGGTGATACCAGTCCCAGTCCAATTTTGGAAATGCAGGTAGAATTCGGGATGAGGGAATGTGGTCTGGATATTGTGGAGAGGAGACCAATGGATGTGAATTGTCAAGATATGCACAAGCACACCCAGGAAGAGAGAGAGAGAGAGAGAGAGAGAGGGGAGGGGCATGCATGTCCTCTAAACCTCATCCCATCTACCCAACAAAGTCCTACCTTACATCTCACCTCCCCCGCACCATGTACCATCACCCAATCCTGACTCCCATGAACACACCACTGAGTCTACCAGGGAAAGGTACAATGCTACAATATGAATGCAATTCCCGTTCACTCATGCATAAAATTTTGATTTAATAAAAATAAAATTCACTCAGCAAACCTAAACTGATTGCAACTGATCACGAATTCATCATATCACTCTCAATGTTGTAACCTCCAAAGGACTTACCTCTCACAAATTGGAAGGCGCAATTCCTGCGCAACCTAATTTTCATACCCTTTACAAAAGTGAACAGTGCTCACCCAAGCATGAATTATTTTCAGCCTTTTTGGTCTCGTATGAAAGTTGAGTCCATGAGCTATCCATACATATAAACCTTTTCCTCCAGAATCATGTATTTTTCATTTGGCAGCCATTTCAAAAGTGTAAAGTTTTTTTGGGTCGCACTGTATAATGTCTTTTGCACAGGATGAAATGCACTGTTGAAATCTGGTTATATAGAAGGGTACATGCGTTTCATGTGTTTTGAAATAGTCAGGTGAAGTGTTGTTTCTTTAGGCTCGCTCACATATGCAGCGATAAGCCACTTAAAGAATGAAAAACTGGGAGGCAATGAGCATACTGCGCATCACATTTTGGCTGGCATCTTATAGCACAGAGGTTAGTGAGTACATTTATAGCACCTGTCATTCACATTAAACCAATTGCCATTATTTTGCAAAGAAAAACTCATGGTTTTCATAAGCGGTTTCCAGTTCTATATCTGAACGAGCCTTTAAAAATTGCAGGAAGTTTATTCCAGAGGCATGGGGCAAAAGATTTAAAGAATTCAAAGCCTACTCAAATTCTGCACTAGTGAATAATGGATGAAGGAGGTGATATACAATTTCGGTGAAAACTCAAAAGCATATTAGCCTCAGGGCCCAGTTGACACAAGGCTTCATTTAAATCACATCATCATTAATCAAGTTTGTGGAGGTGGTCAACATATACCACATTTATTAAGATTATTATTTGCACCCTTTCTTGATTTTTAAATCAATTTTCACACAATGTCAATCTTTCATGACATGCATGAAAAAGACCGTACTGGTCACTTGCAAGATCCTAACATCAGTTAAGGACTCCAGGGGGGCATTTCATAAAGTGTCTTTTCAGTGATTTTCACTGACAAAGTCTGTTTTAACTGACTATTTCTGTTCTGACTAGCCTTATATACAATATCAGTTGTCAGCCACTGATAAAGTTGTCGGCCGGACAAATGTTGATGAAATGCCCCCCCCCCAGATGTATGTTAGGTCTAATACATCATGAAATATAATAGCCATGTTTGGGGAATCACCTGAGCAAAGAGGGAAGCCTGTTCTCTTGAATGTCCGAAGGGGTCGATGTGCCATGCGACCCTTGGGATGCCACACTTTCCAAACGTGTTGACCAGGAATCGGAGACCATACGACATCTGGTCAACAATGGCGTTGTAATGAGTGCAAGCCTCGTCGTTCATGCTCCATCCTCCATTGATAAACTCCAGTCGACCTGTGAGACAGAGAATGGGAGAGAAAGAGAGAGAAAGACAAAGATGAGACAGAAGAAGCAAGGAAAGGGAGGAGGGAGATAGAGAAAGACAGAATGACACAGAAAAAAAAAACACAATGAAAGAGTGAGATGGGGCAATAGTTGAAAAAAGATAAAAGAAAAATACTACAGGAGCATGCGAGAATACGACACATACTACAGTCCAAAGAAGCAAGTTCACGATTTGATCATTCTTACAGAGCAATGCTGACTGAGGTGACACGTGTTTTTTCATTTAGAATTCTGCTGAAGAACATGCTACTCCATTTCAAAAAGTACCCTTAAAGGATTCTGGGATCAAGACACTTTCTCTCGGAGTAAATACAAGCGGGATAACCGCGGTATATTGGCAAAAGCTCTTGATCTTCGAAACAGAAGTCTTGGGTTCAGTTCGACCCTTGCTCCATGCTTCCATCCTTGGATGAAGATATTCATATCCGATAATCCAGGTGCACTTACCCAGGAAGAGAAGAATAGATACAGCTGAGGCTACCCAGACAAAATAAGTATGTGTTATCACATGTATGGGGTAAGCTAGTTCAAGCTGTTTTGTTATCCCATACAATACAACATCTTTCTAGACAATTGGACACTGTTTGACTTAATAGCTTGGAGTTGCCAAGAATTATTAGAGGTACTCACCATCGTTGACGAACTGCTTGACCATATATTGTGTTTTCTCATCCTGCTCATGCCACCATCTCTCAAAGAACGCTGTTTCTACATAGATGAAGCGCCTCCCAGGATCCTTTGCAAGCTCGGAGATGACAGAGTCCAGGATGTACTGTACGCCTGCATGCTGAATACTGTTATTAGCTGTAGAGGTGTGAAATAGTAACAGTTGAACATACATTTGTAAAACTACTAAAAACAAAACTTTTTGTCAAATACATCAGAATCAGTGTTGGGATTTTCTATTGTTATGCTTTTATTTATGTAAATACTATGGATTTCTGTTTTTTTTTCACAGTAATGTACTCTAATTTTTTCATTTATTCAATCATTACAGTAAGACCAAGTTTGGTCACATTGTTGCAAATGAATGTCTGCATGAAGTTTTGAATCATTGTACTTTTTTCCATTGTTGATTTCAATACCGACACTTTTCCAGGAAATCACATTTCATAATTAATGGAAGCAATATCAATATCAAGAAGAAAACACCAAGCTTTCTAGGAGCAAAAGAACTAAAAATCATATTGTACTTTGGGAAATTTTAAGCACTGGCTCTGCATTTGTACTGGGAATGTGCCTAATAATCACACAAAAAGGGGAAAATATATTTCAAGTATAAAATGTGATCTGCATGTACCTGCACTTAAACATGCCTTTTCATGAAAAAGGAAACACCAACAAATTATTGTGAAATGGTAATTTACCTCCATATAGATATTCATCCACAGTCTTGAGCCAGCCTACATCATCGTGAGTATGTGGGACTAGATGAACATTCAATCTGTTTGGTTTGGTAGGGTTGCATGACTGAAAAAAGAAGCACCACAGAAAACTCATTCAATAAAATTTACAAAAATAACACAAAATATTGCAAACAATGAAGATTTCCTGGCAAATATACAAAGGGCTGACATCCCTCTGGTCTGGGACACCATTATTTCTTCACATCAGTGGTCCTACATGTTGTAAGCTATTGCATACTTTCATGTCAGGGTTAGGAGAGGGTTAGTGTTTGAATTAGAATTTTAGGGTTTTATTTAGGGTTAGGATTAGAGTTGAAGTTAGAAATATCCTAAGCATTACCATCAGTAATTATCTAGAGCCTTATTTGATCAGCTTTTCGTCTTCAAATTGGCAACACCAGTATTTTTCCTTTTATGCTGCATTTTTCTTATAAAATAGTCATGCATCTAAGATGAATGTAAATTGTCAGAAAATATGTTGAGAATTTAAGAATCAAAAGAAAAGGTCCATATGATATAGACTGGATTAGGGCAGTGCTATCAATCATACAATGACCTAATCAATACAATGATCATCAGTAAAGTAAACTTGGTAATTCACAGTGACTACTAGTGCTGTCACAAGCAAGGAATTTGGTTTTGGATATTTCATGCGCTTTGGCTCAATTATGCCATATCTTTGCAGAGATACTGATAACCAAAGTTTCTCAACTCTATTTTTAAGTGACAAAAGACAAAAACCCTTTGGCTTCAAGAATACATTTTTCCAGGGTCTTTATTGATCTAATTGTATCAAAGTTCATCGATTTCTTCCCTCAAAATGAACTGATAAGATTTGTCTCATGAAAAGAAAATGATAAAGCATAACTTCCATAATTTGTCACTCTAATTATGATATTTTGCTCTGTATGTCTGTATTTCCATCTTGCTTTACTATGTTCATAATATGAGCTTCAAATATTACTTCTATAAAAGGTTACTGAGAGTTCAAATATACTATCAATAAACATTTAAATTCACTAGGACGGAGACTAGTCAATGTACACATCCATGCACCTACGCATAAACTTGGCTGTTTACGGATTCAAACAGTTATCCAATTCCGCAAGTTGTGGTCTCTTACCATTAACTCAAGGTCAAAGTCAAGGTCAAGTTTCTTTTTTTTTTTTTTGAGGGGGGGGGGGGGGGGGGGGGTGTTTCACACATGCTAGCTGTACAGAGATTATTTTTTTCTTGTAACTGGTAAACTTATTAAACATTTATGGGGGAGTGATACTACTTCCTTCACATATTGCACAAATTACCTTCAACATTGTCTGGTAACATTTTTTTTTT
>CM057170.1:17946494-17981494 GCA_029962745.1 Echinometra lucunter
GTTTATTCTCCTTTTCCTTTTCTGCATTTCCTAATGCAACCTTTTTTGTACTCTCTGTTTCTCGGTTTCTCGGTTTCTCTCTCTCTCTCTCTCTCTCTCTCTCCTCTCTCTCTCTCTCTCTCTCTCTCTCTTTCTCCTTCGCATTCCTTCTTCATTTTTTGTTTTTATCAGATACCAGAATAACCACTAATTATCACTTGTTACATATCTTAATTTCTTTTATATATTTGCCACTATTTGGTTTTTTTTTAATGAAATAGTTTCCTCACGCTCATTATTAACAGATTCAAAGCTCATCGTCTTTTCAATTAACTTAAAGCAATACTTTTTGAAGAAAAAAAATTATCCATGGTACTTATCTTCATTCTCTATCTCACTCTTAAAGGAGAATGCAACTCAGACATCAATGTGCTTCCAGTGAATGAAGAAAGACAAGAAGAATAAACAGTGAAAGTTTGAGGAAAATCAGACAATCTGTTCAAGAGTTATGAACTTTGAAAGTTTCAGTAAATCCTTATTATGGTGATACTTAAATTGGCAACTCTGCCATCATCTGTGATGTCATCGCGGGCAAATCTCCATTCATTTTGTATACAGAATTCAACATTTTCTTTATTTTCAAGGGAAATAAAAATTCTTTTGATTTATTGTTTGAGTATGACATGGCTATATCAATTCTGCAAGCATATTAGGAAGAATTATGTTGATTCCTGACTTGAAATTTCATATAAATCATTTTTTTGGAAAAAATTATACACAAAATGAATTCAGAGTTGTCCACGATGACATCACAGATGCTGGCAAAGTTGCCAATTCAAGGATCATCATAACAGGGATTTACTGAAACTTTCAAAATTCATAACTCTTGAACAGATTGTCCGATTTTGCTCAAACTTTCACTGTTTGTTCTTCTTGGTCATCTTTATTCACTAAGACCACACTGATGCTTGAGTTGCATTCTCCTTTAACCATGTAAACTTTATGGTAGCTTTGTGAAACATAAATCTATATTTATTTGGGAGATTATATTTCTAGAAACACTGAGAAATCAACATAGTTTCCATATTAAGAGTTGACAGATCCTGAGAAGTGAAACTGCCGAATAGCTCCGTCGTTATCTATAACGGACGAAGAATCCAAAGACGGGTAGGGTCTGTAGGGCAAAATGTAGTGACGCAATACCAATATTTGCTCCCATCTCGTGTTCTCCCACCATCTTAAAAGCGATAAGCCCAATTTAGGGAACTCATAAGAGAGCTAGTCATGAGTATAGTGGACAGATATTAACTGCTTGGTATGATATTTCATAATCTCACTAAGTTAATTGCAAACCAGCTCGGGTTTCGTGAAATTGTGTAATACGTAACTTATTGGGACGTTTTCCTGTCCCCTCCTGGCACCATGCGCATGCTCTAACTATACGGCAAATGCAGAGCTGCCAATTAGTAGGATTTTATCCTATTTAGTAGGATTTTTAAGGGGAATATGACAATGTATAGGATTTTTCCCATTGAAATAGGATTTTTGAAACTTGTAAGATTGATTCTTTATACTGTTGGATGTTTCGAAATTTGAAACAAATAGGATTTTGGGCTTGAAAATAGGATACAAAGAAATAAAGAATAGGATTTTTTCCTAACTGGGGTTGGCAGCTCTGCAAATACTAGCAAGACTTTATCAGGTATTGCATTCAGATCTTTTCCCGTGAAAGGCGTGTCATTTGAGATACCACGACACCTATGGTTCGTCCTAAACTTTATATCCGTTTTGATTTTAGCGAGGTCGTGTCTTACAATGCATGTATCATTTGACAATCTTTCCTTTCCAGTGCGGATAATTATAGATAATTATGAAGAGAAACAAAATCATTAATTTCAGCGAGGTTATGTCTTATAATGCATCATTTGACAAACTATTTCTTTCCTTTCCAGTGCGGATAGTTATAGATAATTATGAAAAATAACAATTTGTCTAACTCGTATCTGTATTTTTTCTGCTTATATCTTTCAGATGTTTGCAGACTTCATGTGACCCTCATGCACGCGTCATCATTATCATCAAACAACCTCCAGGATACTTCAAATGGACAAGCAACGATTCGCTTTGACCTCCTTTTCCCATGAAAATAACAGAGACAGAGATGATAGAGGGGCTATAGATATAAAATATATTTCTAAAGGCATGGTATCGTTACTTCTCAAAATATCAAAAAGAATATCCCCATAATTTTTTTTTAACGTTACAAATATTCAATATACAACTCAGGAAATATGAAACAATAATGAATTACTTGAAGGTTACAGTCATCCTGTGCCGAAAGCGTACACACATAGCGGGACTCGAAACCGAAGTCGATGACGTCATCATTTTTACGTCATCTCTTCCCAGCATGACCAGTATTCTCCATTTTTTACCCCGTATTAACAATGTGGCTGATGAGGAATCTTATGAACCATCAGCCTCGCTGTCAATACGAGGTAAGGAGTGACAACCAGCCAATCAGCGACCCGCACCGAACTTGGTCAGCCAATCAGCGATCAAGTACGGTGTGTTCAGCCAGTCAGCGATCTGGAATGGAGTTTCGTCTCCTTGGTAACCTGTGATGACATCAAGGTAAACAGTGGTATGATACACTCGTAGCTTTACCTCACCCGGTATACATTTAAGATTAAACTAAAAACGTACCTCTTTAACTTATTTTATCAATGATTTTCTGTTACTTGTAATTTTGTTTGCCCCCCTTCACTTGTGCGCCTTGAGCATCTCTTACGAGATGGATATGGCGCCTAACAAATTGCATATATTATTATTATTACTTAACCTTGCAAAAAGAGATAAGAGGTATTTCATCAGATCGTGCTGTTTTAAACTGTTTTAAACTATTTTAAACTATTTTTTCAGGTATGAGTTTGACTTTAAATAAAATAAGGTAAAACCGAAGTGAACTCAAAAATGGCTATACATGTATCATACGAGAACATACGACTTTTGAAGAAATATCACAAAAAATTATGACCGTAATGCTACAGAATAATATTGTTGATAATTCAGAGTTTATGAATGTTTTTATGTATTGTGCATTAATATTAAACATAAGTGTTAATAAACATCCTATATCATGAAACAATAAATTTGCCGAAAAATAATTTCTGTCTCGTGATATGTGTGATTTGATGGTGTAATCGCAGAGTTATAATTCTAGTCTGAGATCCCCTCCTTCTCTACATTTGGAAATTCTTCTGTTTCCTTTTTCTTTCTTCTTGAGGGAAAAAAAGGGTAGTGAATAAGATAAAATAATTCAAAGAGGAAAAAACGGGAAAGAGAGAAGGAAGGAGGGAGGGAGGGAGAGAGATGTTGAGAGAATGACTGACAAAAAAGTGAGGGAGAGAGTGAAGGAAAGATGCAGCAAAAGGAATGGCGGCCAAAGAATGAATAAAACAACAATATTGAGAGAAAGATAGAGAGGGGTAGAAAGAGAAACAGCAGTAGGAACAGATGAATGGGAGGTGGAGAGATAGAGTTAAAAAATGAAGAGAGAATGATAGAAACATTTTTTTTTCATCACGTCCTCAGCCTCCCCAACACACGCTCCGCTTTTCAAATATTCGCCTCCTTCTTTGTAAATTTTGTTGCATTTATTGTGATTATAAACACATCGCTACTGTGTCAGAAGGATATAAATATGAAATTTCAGACGAGAGAGAGAGAGAAAGAGAGAGAGAGAGATAGAGAGAGAGAGAGAGAGAGAGAGATGGGGAGAGATTGCCACCATATGTGGAGATGATAAATTAGATAGGGAGACTGCCATAATGATAGGATGATTAATAAGACAGAAGGTGTAATGACGAGATTTTCAAGTAAAGGTGTAATTGAATGAAGAGAGAGAGAGAGAGAGAGAGAGAGAGAGAGAGAGAGAGAGAGAGAGAGAGAGAGAGAGAGAGAGAGAGAAAGAGAGACATCGGAGAGATGGGAACGATCATGACCATGAAAGAGAGGAATAGAGAGAGGGGGGTATAAATAACTGCTGCTACACGAAATAGACATTTTATTAAAGGTATATACATCGTTCAATTGCAATAACATCAGATCAAACCGTAGGACATTACATTTAAGAACATAAGGAAAACGACGACGACGACGACGACGACGACGAAGATAGTAGGGATTCATGGACATCAATCCCTTGATTTTCGACGAGACACACACACAAACAAGCTGGCAGTGTCGTCTTGTACTAACATGATGATTTCTTAAAATTCCCCTATCTCCCACCCCTCAATTCGTCGCAAAAAGTAGACTGAATAACGCTGAGAAACAATACTCCATTTAAGTAAATGGAAACGTATAGTTTAAAATGTCCTGATCAGGACATAATTATGTAACCTTCTTAAAATGTATTCATTTTGTCTTAAACTCTTGTACACCTGATGCTGCGTACTGTAGATGGCGCCATATCATAAAAACCACTGATAAAAACCAGAGTACATGAAACGCATTAAAAAAAAAAAAACTGTCTCCAATATAAAAGAACCTGTTTTTCGTGATATCTTGCTACAATTAAACCCGCATTAGCAATCTCCTCTATAAAAAGACCACTTACCAATATCTTTTATTTCAACAGTTTTTCTATGAAACATATTGAACAGAACCTGTGCATAAAGACCACCTGCCCTTAAAAGCCACCTTTCTTGCCTCCATGCCGTGAGAGCTCTTTATAGCGACCAACATATAGAAAAACCACCTGTGTTTCTCATGAACAGAACCTGTACATAAAGACCACCTGCCTGATGTGTATGCAAAGACCACCTTTCAACTGTTCCCTGACTCGAGAGGACTTGTTATACAGGTTCCACGGTATACGGTTCACGTTTTACAGACAAAGGATTTGAAGCACTCTTTGCTTAAGCAATACTGCCCTACTTTGGCAAAAGGAAACAAGTGACAAATCACTCTAATCTGAGTTAATGATGGTTTTAGATTGTGCTCACCATACTCTACTTACAGACAATTTGTTGGCAGAAACTGAGAGTTTGTTTGACATTATAATGTATTGATGGCAACGAAAATGAAAGACACAATTGATGGCAACGAAAATGAAAGACACAATTCGCTTTACATGAAATATCAGTTTTATCAGTTGCTTCCTTTTGCCAAAGAAGGGCAGAACAGATTAAATCTCAAAAGGAAATACTCGTATATAGGGACAACGTGTATTGATCGAGACGAAGAACGATATGGCCACACCGCATTGGACAAACACAATAGTCGTCACAGCCAGCCTCACAATGATGGACTAATACCGGTACATGGCATGAAACAGCACAAAAATCACCTTGCAGGCTATTATCTCTGTTTCATGGTGGATAAAATTGAGAATATAATTCTGAAGCTGTAGATTACAGTGGCACAATATGGATACACCAAACTACACCACGTTTCTTGCATAGTCTTACCAGGGATCGAGTTAGAATTTTTTTTACCAAGGAGCTCCTTGGTCTTACCGGTCTTTAAGGGAATGACAAAGCAGAACAGTAAGTAAGTCGACACCTTAAAGCACCGAAATAATCAATTTGTTTGATTGTGGACATCAGCGGAATAGGAAGATAAAGATATGTGTGCAACTGTATAGCTTTCAGTAGAGCCAATGATCCTTATTAGCGCATATACCGCTATGTATAATTGCATAAAGTGACACTTGGACCAGGGATATTGTGGCTTTGACTGGACATAGCCCGTAAGACGCACTGTAAGGGACCAAAGTTAATTTCTCGCCGGTTTCTCACTTTCATGTTCACAGTGGTTCTGCTGCTTCTGATGCATATACTTGAAAAACAAGGAATAAAAACTTCGCGGGAAAATCGAAGGTACTGGTGAGACATGTGAGAGGAGATCAGTCCATAAAAACAGGTGAGATGCATGTTTCTGTGATTGAACTATATGGCAGTTTATATACCTGTGGCAATAATCATTACAGGACTTTCCCCTCCGAAGCAAAATTTACCCTTTGAACTTACCACTCTCACAACACTGAAGACCGTTTTTTTTTTTAAATCCTATTTAGTGGTCTTGCTTTTCTTTGGTTTGTTATGTTTTGTTTTTGTTTTTGTTGTTGTCTTTTATTTTATATTTCGTGTGTTTGTGTCTTTGGGGGGCGTGGGGTCATTTTCTTCTGCATGGGAAGTTGTCAAGAATAATGTGAGAGGTAACACGGGGCATTAGATAAGGGATGGCGGTCCTCGAAATGTTCATATATATTCAGTGCATGCTTTGGACTCTGAAGTTTCAATATCAAGTGAGTACTACTGTCCCACAACTTTCTGACATCACGTCGCTTAAAGTTTTAAAAAAGATGCCACAATCGTAATAATTCTTCTTACCGAAATGCCGGACATCAGAAACTGCATTCTGTTGTCAATATTTCACTTTTTCAAAAGTAATACACTACCCATGGTATAGTTTATATTTAAACAAATAAGCATAAAAACATGCAAATTACCATCAACTTACCATGATCTGATGATAATTTGGTCAAATCACCATCAAATTTCCATGGGTGCTATATTTTTTTTACATGGATTGTCATAAATACGCACTCGGTGGACGTCTACTCTTTGAGTTAGGCGTCATATTAGGTTACACTTCAGTATAAATTATAAATCCGCGCTTGAAATAGTGGAAGTCACTCTAAAGTAGTGGTTTGAAATACTCATTTAAAGTGGAGTCCACTCTTTGAGCGTCTATGTATTTTTATTCATGTATCTTTACAGAACAGAGTGACTTTTCGATCAGTACGTAAAGAAAAATTCCGAACGACATTTTTTTCTTCAGGACATCATGGATTGGCTCATACCGTCCGACATAAGGTTATTGCTCATGACAGCTGCCATCGCTCTTGTGGTCATGTGGTTGGTGAAGAGGTTGGTGTCTCGACCCAAGAACCTTCCACCAGGGCCGGTAGGGCTACCCTTCCTTGGCGTAGCGTGGAAAATGTTGAGGTATAGGTGTACACTTTCTTTCCTACTCATACTCCTATCGGCGGATATTTGTCTTAAAACTTGAGAGTGACTATAATATATGATTATATCTGAATCTTTTCCGACAAGGAAAACAAAAAGTCCTTACATTTTCTGAATGTCTCTTTTTACCCCAAATTTCATTGACAAGCAAAAAAAACAACAACAACAACACACACACACACACACACACACACAAAACCATCCTCGGCTTCTTCGTGCTCTTTTTTTACTTTGCTTTTTTTCGTTGGGGGACGGACCCCCCCCCCCCCCCACCATCAATTCTTCAGGGGGTCGCATCCCTCCCTCCCCACCCCAGGATTTCCGCTCATGAATACTCCGTTCGTTACCTTCATCCAGTTTTCCTGTTTCTTTTCCTATCTCCCCAACAAGCAATCTATGGATTTATACCATGTACATGTAAAATGCTATAATTTATCATGCTCTTGTAGCGCATTATACGTCTACAAGTCTCCATACGATTTACAAAATGTATTAAAGAGTTGGGCCCCTCTCGAAGAAAAAAACATATGAATGGAATGGATTGGAATCTATATTTCCATACATGTCTAGTTCTGCTTTGTGATTTCATTTAATTTCAATAGTTAATTATCTATAACATAAGAAATGTAAAAAAAAAGGGTTAGGAAAGCCATGAAGCTATAAAAGATTATGTACACATTTTGTAAAAATGCTGCGTTTTAGGCTACAGAGAGGAAATGAAATGCTAACTAGGTACTGTCATGTACAAATCAATATCTTTCTTCGTATACCTCTATCAAGTTTGATCTATCCATTGATTCGTCAGTAATTTAGAAATGTAAAAAGGGTAAGGTAAGCCACGAAGCTAAAGATTATGTATACAATCATTTTGTAAAAAGGCTGTTTTACTACAGAGAGGAAATGAAATTCTACTTAGCATTTCAGGTACTGTCATGTACAAATCAATATCTTTCTCTGTATACCTCTATCAAGTTTGATCTATCCATTGATTCGTCAGTAATTTAACAAAACAACATTCTTTTTACATATCAATCTACTTAACTCTTTCATCAACCTATCTTTCTGTCTACCTATGCACCAAAACAGCGCTAAGCCAGACCCCCTAGATCTCTACTCGACCTGGGCAGACCAATATGGCGACGTTGTATCCTTCAAAGTCGGGCCGATGACCTTTGTTCTCCTGAACTCTTATGAGGTCATCGTGGAAGCTTTCAACCACCCTAACCTCAACAACCGACCCAAGAGCCAGATGGTAGAAGAGACTCTCGGGCTTGCCAATAATGGTATTTATTCAAGAAAACTCTTTCATGTTGCACGGTGCCAACACTCTTACTGCCACATAGAACCCTTTTGGTCCCGTATTTAGAACCCTAGATACAGAAAAGAGTTTCTATAAAAGATTCTTTATATTTTCAAGAACCACAGAAGGTTCCATGTTCAACCAATAATGGTTCTAAAGACCCCTTTAGAACCCTTAAAAACCTTTAATGGCTCTTTGAAGAACCTTTCAAGGTTCCAAATGTAGGACAAGAAAAGGTACTGATCAGCACCATTGTTTTCTAAGAGTGAACTGAAACCGTAACAACTGTAAAAGGAATTCGTCAACCTTTAACATGTTTAATCTTAAAGGTTCTTTGAAGAACCTTTCAAGGTTCCAAATGTAGGACAAGAAAATGTACTGATCAGCACCATTGTTTCTAAGAGTGAACTGAGACCGTAACAACTGTAAAAGGAATTCGTCAACCTTTAACATGTTTAATACTATTTTTGATAATCAGTACAACAAAGGGGGGGGGGGGGAAATAAATGAAAAATAATATATGTATGTAAATAAGTTTCTCCTATTTGTTTACAGGTTCTTCACATTAGTCCGTTATGAAATTATTGATCTTACGACCCAATGGTCTCCTTTGTCCAATTGTCCCATACAACTTGCTGTTCTTGCGTTCTGTTTGGGTCCTGCAGCCTATTTGTCCCAGGTTCAACTAGCCTGACAGATCACTAGTCCTCTTCCCATTGGTTCTGTATACATGTACAACACTCACTGGTCCTACATGTATATGCCTGATTCTCCGTTCCGTTGATCTTCCAACTTTATCATTCGATCCATGGGTCCTACATTTTATTATTCATTCGTCCTCATTATTCCTCGAGTTGGTAACATATTATTCTAAAAAATATTATGGTACTACAAGTTGTTTGCTGTCACCTGTCCCATGGTTATCATGGTGCAACGACTGGTGAAACTTTGCTTGTATTGGTTGACGGCACACTGTCAACTTACAGTGGTATACCGGATGAAACTGTGCTTGTACCATGGTTGACGGTACACTTTCAACTTACAGTGGTATACCTGGGGAGCATTTCATCAGCATTTGTTGTCTGACAAGTTGTCAGATCTGACATCTTTCCTTGATTTTGATTGGCTGAGAAGCATCGTTACTATGGCAACTGTCGGATAAAACAGACTTTGTCGGATAAAATATCCGACAAGTCCTTTCATGAAACGCTCCTCGGATGAAACTGTGCTTGTACCATGGTTGACGGTACACTTTCAACTTACAGTGGTATACCAGATGAAACTGAGCTTCTACCATGGTTGACGGTACACTTTCAACTTACAGAGGTATACCGGATGAAACTGTGCTTCTACCATGGTTGACGGTACACTTTCAACTTACAGTGGTATACCGGATGAAACTGTGCTTCTACCATGGTTGACGGTACACTTTCAATTTACAGTGGTATATCGGATGAAACTGTGCTTCTACCATGGTTGACACTTTCAACTTACAGTGGTATACCGGATGAAACTGTGCTTGTACCATGGTTGACGGTACACTTTCAACTTACAGTGGTATACCGGGTAAACCCTGTGATTGTACCACGGTTGACGGTATACTGTCAGCTTACAGTGGTATACCAGATAAAACTGTGCTTGTACCATGGTTGCCGGTATACTGTCAATTTAATGTAGTATACCGGGTAAATCTGTGCTTGTAACATGGTTGACAGCA
Source organism: Echinometra lucunter (assembly GCA_029962745.1). Taxonomy (NCBI): domain Eukaryota; kingdom Metazoa; phylum Echinodermata; class Echinoidea; order Camarodonta; family Echinometridae; genus Echinometra; species Echinometra lucunter. The sequence goes on from CM057170.1 coordinate 17,956,528, forward strand.
AAGGTTGACAGTATAATGTCAACTTCACGTGTATATACCTGGTAAAACTGTGCTTGTACCATGGTGACCGCGGTGACTTTTCTCTTTACAAGGGCGCTCACATTCATACACGTTTTCTTGTACCACATCAAATTCCTTTTAGGGATCACACTTTCTAACGGAAAAGTTTGGGAGGAGCAGCGGAAGTTCACCCACTCTGTCTTCCGCAGCCTCGGGGTTGGCAAGAAAAGCTATGAAGACACTGTCCAAGCTGAGATGGACCAGCTCAGCACAGCTATCGAGGAGAAGAATGGGTCTCCATTTGACCCGAACGCCCTCTTTGGACAGGCAGTAGCCAACGTTATCTGTACCGTCGTGTTTGGAACACAGTATAAATACTCTGACGCCGAGTTTAGACAGGTAAGGCGCCATCCACACCGACTCAACGCCGACTCCAGAACTAGTCACTGGTGATAATGTAACTTTTTGTTCGGTCTTTGGTCGGTCACGTTGGCTTGACTCCACACTCAAAAAATCCCGGGTCAGGTTGACCCGGAAAAAGAGTCAGTTAGGTCACACTCCGCCGTTCCGGATCAGTCTGACCCGGCAGTTTTTAGAGTGCGTCATTACATATATACATTTGAAACACAATGATTTACATGTATGTATAGATGACCGAGCTCACAATATGTTTTTGAAGCTCAAGAACATATTTGCCAGATTTCATAGATTTTTGTCAATATTTGAAATTAGAAATTAAGTACATCATTAAATTTACTTAATTTTACACATCTTTAAATCTGCACAAAGAAGACCCGAGTTTTGTCGACGTATAGCTTTGAAAGAAAAACATATGAATATGCATATATATAGAAAGAAAATCTTTTGAAATCTTCCTCAGATTTCATAGATTTTTTGAAAATTGACAGAAACTATCAAACATTTTCTTAGTAGATATAATTTGTAGTGCTATGGAGCTATATTAAAACAGTTTATTCCATTTCCGTTTTTGCTACAACAACAAAATAATCATTGTCTTCAATTTTTCACAAATTTCAATAAGAAATCTGACAGGAGTGGCCCTCTTGCATGAAATTACGTTTAAATGCCATTCGAAATTATACGCAGCTTGTTTTTCAAACACTCATGACTGAATATTTGTAACTTGCAATTTTCTGATTGGAATTTACGAAACATTGAAGACAACTACTGATTTATTTTGCAAGAACGAAATTTGAATGAACTCTCGGACCCAAATAATTCCATGTGTATTTTTTAATAACACTGTCCATCTTAGTGATGAACTCAATGTAACGTTTCTATCACTTTCCTCAGATTCTGGATCTCATGAACGCTAATATTGAGCTGTCTGCCGGTGGAGGCGCAATTCTCTTTCTCCCTCTACCCGGTATTTCAAAGATTCCTTTTGGGGCGCCAAAGAAGCTGGTTAAAAACATGAAAGAAGTTAACAATTTTCTTTTGAATCAAATCGAAAGCCATGAGAGGAATGCAGACCTAGACAATCCAAGAGACTTCATTGATCTCTATCTGAAGAAGATGGCGGAAACGAAGGTAGGTCTAATTTTTTAACTTCACAGAGATTATCATGGGCGTTAATCAGGGGAAAGACAGGGGGACACCCCCCCCCCCCCAAATAAGGGGACACAGTAGGGTATGTCTCCCCCAAAAAATTAAGCTGAGGACCTTTTGTATGTGCGTGTGTGTTTGTGTATGTCCCCCTAAAAAAAAATTTGTGCCCCCCTCCCATTTTTTTTTAGAGTGTCCCCCCCCAACAAAAGTATAGATGTAACCGATTGACGCCCCTAGAGATAAATATTGCGCATGAATCCATTCCTTCCCCAGAGGATGCTCAAGGCGCATACAAGGTGCTATCATTACCCCGGCTTTAGCCCAGCTGCCTTAAGGAGTTAAAAGCATACAAGGAACAAGTAATGTCCATGGAGTCCATTTACCTACACCTGTGTGGAGAGTGGTAAATGTATATTGATGTCTTGCTAAAGGACATTCGGGCCGTGGCGGGATTCGAACCTTGCGATCCACACTCCGGTGACTTATCTACAAAACACGACACACCTACACTAGAGAAAAAAACAAAAACAAATTTGGTAAGGCAATCGCTAAGCCTAACCCTTAGGACTATATTTTGTTTATTTGTATAAAGGCTGTCCCGTGAAATTTGTGGTATCTAATTACAGGGTGCACGTTACTATATATGGCATGTGTGGACTTTTTAAAAATCTGTTTTCCTGGCTGCCCTCAGCCTCTCCTCATCGATCATTTTCATAGCTACGAACCCTGAGACACTGGGCCAGATTTTAAAAAAGATACAACATATAAATAAGTAATAAGTAATGAGATCAGTAGAGTCAGGCCGGCCTTGTTATGTCAGAGACCACGATTATCCTTTTCCAACATCTTTTTATGTTTCTTTCAGGATTTGAAGACATCTTCCTACAGTAAGATCAATCTGAATTCGGCCATTGGAGATCTTTTCTTCGCTGGCACGGAAACGACAACCACCACTCTGAAATGGTGCGTCTTATACATGATGGCCTACCCCGAGGTGCAGTCACGTGTTCAAGATGAACTTGATCAGGTGGTAGGCAGAGAGCGAATTCCGAGGCTGGACGACCGTAACAATCTTCCCTTCACCAATGCTGTTCTCATGGAGGTAATATATCTTTTGCAGGATATCCGGAGAAGAGGACGTCCTTGTACTCCGATTTGTCTTTAATCTTTTGACCTATCGGAATATGGCTTAAAGATTTATTAGCGTTTTGAAATGATGAGTGGTTTATGAAGTCCTAGTTTCCTCTGGCCATGTGCCTGATCAGAGTAAGGAGTCGTAGTGCTAAAAACAGATAATTACTATGTAATTACCTTGTCATCTCAAGGAATATCCCTGTAAGCCTCCGAAGCTCACCCTGATAGTACAGTGTTTGTGATTACGACTAGGGCCTACAGTTGTGAATTATGTAGGTGCAGTCATAAAGTACGATCATTGCTAGTCATTTTCAAGTTCTTTAACTGCATAAGCTCTTTGGTGAGACCGCACAACCCTAAAGTTGATCGAACACTTTGTCCATAGATCACCGGTTTTCACGACAAAACACCGACGGACTGCACTACGATCAAGATCCATGTTGTCTTTATTGTCTCTACCATGCAGTTTGCCCTTAAATCACCCCTTATCCCGGAAGGTTAATGACTATGTTATATTCTGTCCCAGTAGGTCCAACGAAAGGGTGCGGTAGCTGCATTGGGTGTGCCACACGTAGCAGCTGCTGATACCACGTTCAGAGGTTACACTATCCCGAAGGGCGCCACCATTTTGTCCAACATCTGGAAGGTGCTGAACAGCGAGGAACTGTGGAAGGATCCTGATGCCTTCAGACCTGACAGGTTTCTAACTGAAGATGGGAAGCTGATCAAGAGAGAAGAATTGATATTTTTCAGCATTGGTAAGTCACGATTAGACATTAGAGACATGGAAATTTACTTTTAAAAGATTGCCAACGCCAGGTCTTTCTTCATATCCATCTAAAAGTTTTGTACGCCTTAAAGTTGTGCAAAGGTTTTAGATGGATGGTTGCAATTAATTGCAGTTAGTGATATATATTTCATTTCGTTGTAGCAACGCTTCGCAGTAAGCCTAATGCTGCCAAACTGAAAACAAGCTAGCCAAAATGCTTATACTAAAACGTACTTTGTCTGAGCTTTTTAAATTATTGTCCAGCGCCCTCTATCCTGTTATTGGTATTTAAAAGGTGTGTACAATGTTGTTTAAAGGGCAAGAAATATTCAGGCCAACATAACAGAGACTCCAACCCCAAGCAGCTCTTAGGCGGGAGATTCTCCCGCCGAGACCCCCCTAGCAAACGGGAGACTCTGACTCAATTTGCGCGTAGCCCACATCACCAGCGCAAAGCACGAAATTCCTTGTGGCTGGAGGCCACTTAGGGTCATAGAAGCTCTCTGATGCTATCTTATACCGCATTCACACCAAGGTACGGTCGCTGGGTACGGTCGCAGAGACCGTACCCAGCGACCGATCGGACGTGCTTTCACATCGCCGTCAAAATTTGGTCAGGCCCAGAGCGATCGGTCGCTGTATAGCTGACCTAGCCGGAAGCGGAAGTAGAGATAGCGCTTGGGCATGTATGGGGGGTCATTGCATTTCGATCGGTCGATGAGTACGATGCGCTTTAACATCAAGCTTGCATCGGTCGCGATCGGTCGCTGAAGTACCTCTTAGGTCGGACTCAGCGACCGATCGTTTTTGACCAAAACGATCGGTCGCTGAGTACGATGAAATGCTTTCACACCATGGTTTCATCGGTCGCTGGGTACGGTCTCTGCGACCGTACCCAGCGACCGTACCTTGGTGTGAAAGCAGTATTAGGCCTATTTTTTAACATATGAGAACACTAAATCAGGTAAAATCCAATGATTCAGATTCATTTTTTCCCAAAAAGGTGGTTGGGCGGGAGAAAACAGGAGAAACACAGCTAGGGCGGGAGAAATTCAAACTCAAGCGGGAGAGCGGGAGATTTTGTGAAAATGGGCTCAAAGCGGGAGATCTCCCGCCGAAAACGGGAGAGTTGGAGTCTCTGACATAATCATGATAACTGTGAGCAACTCGTTAATGATTATGATGGCCTTAACCGATTAACTGCCAAATTTCCGTTTGATCATCTTCAAGAAAGTCGAAATTCGTTCGGTGTTTTAATATAAGAGAGAGAGAGATGACAAAATTACTGAAGTAGTGAAAAAAATAGTGCGAAAAGATAACACTATCTATGAAACATATCTTAATCTTTGATTCGGTAACAAAAACTGAACAAACGACCTCGTGAGTCAATTTCATTTTCATTACAGAATCCGCCCAATGCTATTATTAAAATCAAATATGTCCATTGCAAAAGTTATGTATCGTAATGTTTTGGTAATCTGTTTTTGTCCATGCGTTTAACAAATTGCTTGAGCTACTTTCTTGTTAATGATTTTGATATATACTTTGAAAAAAATCAAAGAAACCATTATGGTAAACTTTGAAACCTTCGCTGGATTAGAGAGTACAAATATATGAATCAAGAAATTAATTTATTGACATTAGTTCCTATCATTTTCCTGTTTCAGGTCGTCGTGTGTGCCTGGGAGAGCAGCTGGCTCGGATGGAAACCTTTCTTGGTTTTACCAGTCTCCTTCATAGATTCACCTTCAAACAACCAGAGGATTCACCTCCATTGTCTTTCGAGGGCATCCTGGGTATTACGAGGAACACAATGCCTTATTTGACATGCGCAGTGAGAAGAGACTAAAACTTGCGGGCATCGAAGAAACCAAGTAACGGATCGAGGTTACGTGCACTGAGACGAAATTGAATTGACTGAAAGGGCCCTGTTGCATAAAATTTTGATTTATCATGATGTCAGAAGCAGGCATGGAGAGGAACAGAGAAAGATGGAAGAGGGAGAGATGGACAGATGGACAGAAAGAGGAGGAGATTGGGGGTGGAGAGAAGGGGGGGGGGCAGGGGCGGGGGGCGGGGACCGAATGGGAGACATCCCCAAATTGAATAAAAATTGCAGTTTCAATCTGTTTGGTTGTTTGTTTCGGAGTTGTTTTGTACTATGGGTTAAAACAACGAAACGTATTTAGTGCTCGGAGACTCACAGGTTTGGTGCAGTAAGCCCTTCTAGATCGTTCCTTTTCTCTTTGATGTGAATACCTTCAAAATAGCTCTTTAATGATCTCAAATCTGACACTCTAAATCAGAGACTGCACAAAGCCAAATTTATGAGGATCCCAACCAATAAGTACGGGTATCAATAGTCTAGGCAGAAAATTGTGCTTGGAAGGAAGGCTAAGAATGCGACCTGGGAAGAGAATGAGGATGTCAAGTTCATAAAGGTCATCCAACTCATATTTTGGGGAGTCAAACTGGTGACCTTTCGTGACCCCGCACGCGCCAGGTGGTATACGCAGATGATTCATTGCAAGAGAATGTTAAAGCACTGTGCTTGGCAACCGGTCTGGAACACGGTGGTATCACGGCGGTTATAGTCCAATGTCTGACGGACTAAATTCGTGAGTGTGAAGAAGGAGGAGGAGGAGAAGGAGGAGGAGAAGAGAAGAAGAAGAAGAAGAAGAAGAAGAAGAAGAAGAAGAAGAAAAAGAAGAGAAAGAAGGAAGGAAGGAAGGAAGGACCGAAGGAAGAAAAAAGAAAGAAAGAAAGAACGAAAGAAAGAAAGAAAGAAAGAAAAAGAAAGAAAGAAAGAAGGACAGATGGTTCTCTGTTAGAGAATGTGAAAGCATCTTGGCAACCGTTTTGAAAGTAGGCGGCGACGTAGCTGCTCTGGCCCCATATCCTCCGGACAATAGTGAAATGTGTCCGGACGCATTCCTTAAATGTGAAAATCAAAATTTATACATATTTCCTTGCCTTATCAGAATGATCCGATAAGTTATGGATACGCACACAGACAAATGCACAGCTGAAGGAAAATAAGATTACCCAATGTCTTTAAGGCAGGTGGTCTTTATGTAGGTTCATATAATGATGCATCCTGAATAAAATTAATAAGGAGGCAACAAAAGTGCTGTCTTCATAGAAAGATAGTAACAGGGGAAGGGGTTGCTATAAAGTTTAGATGTTAATCTAATTGAATAGTTTCTGTTGTACCGGCCTATATGTTAATAACAAGAAATATTGTTTACAATAACATTGCATCCTTCAAACTGTGGAATAACTGTATCTGGAGCTCTTGCAGCGCGCGTGGTAGAATACGTAGATCTGCGCTTTATGAATTGATGTATAATTGTTATTATTGTTGTCATTCATTTCATCAGGTAGTAGTAGTATCGTCATCACCGTCGTTACTATTACATAGAAATGGTCGGCAGATGTACATTATTACGGCGCAGGACTCATAAAGATAAAGGTATAATCCATTTCTACTGACGAAGAAATTAAAAAAATAAGATTGGTCACATTGCATTACGAACGCTCCTAGCAGTTCTCTTTTGATTTGTTTGAGCCAATACGTGAAACCTTTGTTCATACATGTATGTATGTCCCAACGTATACCTCATTTCGTGTTGAAGTCATTCAACTTTAATACTGACCTCAAAGCAGTAATTATATGCTCTGAAGAAAATCTTTGTTTATTATATATAACTATATATATATATATATATATATATATATATATATATATATATATATATATATATATACTACCAACTCTGATTCTTATATATATATATAAAGATGCCAAAATTTGACCATTTTCTCTCGTAATAGCGTGTTACTTTATAAAGAACAACAAGCATTTTTAAACCACAACATGACCTAATGGGTTCAAAGTCTATTGTCAAGACTGCACAGTGGAAGGAAATTGTAAATGTACGGGTAATAGATTATAAATTGTTTGCTTTGTTTTGTTTTGAATACCAGAATACCAGATAGAGATTTTTTTATTATTTCAATCTCTATTGCTGTCACTTCACACAACGAATATTCCAAAACAAACCATGGGGATGTGTAAACATTTAAAAAAAAAATCGTGTTAGAAATACATTGAAATCTATTAACCGCATTCTTTGACTCAAGGCCTCTTATTCCCCCCCCCCCCCCCTCTCTCTCTCTCTCTCATGCTCTCTCCCTCCCCCTCTCCTTCTCCCTGTATTTCATACATAGTACTTTCTCTCTTACTTTCAATTCCTTTCAGTTCATATGACGAAGGTCGTAAGCAAAGGTCGTAAATCCAATACTTATATTTGCTATAAGACATAATTATGAACAATAGCATAAAACACATTTCATAACGAGTAAATGATGATTATGAAAAATGTCAAAGAAAGTATAAAAAAGGGATATATTCGGAAAATTTTCTTAAAATGTATAATCCAGGCGGTAATTGATTTCAAAAGAAAATCATATTACTGAACGGTATGGTCTATTTCTCTCTCTCTCTCTCTCTCTCTCTCTCTCTCTCTCTATCTATCTATCTTTCTGCCTCTATCTCTCTCTGTATTTATCTATCTCTCTCTCTTTCTGTCTCTCTCTGTATCTCTCCCTTGTTCCGTTATATACCAACAATTATTGCGTGATGACAGAACGCTGCTGATTCATATCTATCCTATGATGCCTCGATCATTTCTCTGAAAATGGAGAATTTTTTGCCAAACTAGGAAAATTTCTGCCACAAGGAGTTTCTGAGCCCCAAGCATACGCCCCTAAAAATTGTCATACTTTTCCTATTAACCGGAGTTCGTAGCTTTGCGATTTTGCTTTGCTTCATGAAATGTAAACACGAAAATTTCCTTCACAGAATTAACTTTTTTGAAAATCTTAAACCCATCATCTTCAGCATCAACGTCACGACACCAGCTCGTCCCCACCGAACCCTATTTCGCTGCACCTCTGGCTACCGATGCCAATCAGTCACTGAAGGCCGGTAGAGGATGTGACTCACCGAGGAGCATCCTATTGTCTACCACCGGTATAACCTCATTCTGACCAACATTCTCTCTCTCTCTCTCTCTCTCTCCTCTCTCTCCTCTCTCTCTCTCTCTCTCTCCTCTCTCCCTCTCTCCCTCTCTCTCCTTCTCTCTCTATTTCTTTATCTCTCTCTCTCTCTTCCTCGCTCTATGTCTTTCTCTTTCTCTCTCACACACTTCCCTCTCTTCCATTGTCATGTAAAACCTGAAACCTGACTTGACAAGTAATTCGATATCGTGCTATTATTGCATCAATGTACGTAAAATTGTCGCAATGAGGAAATGATTTATACATACACATGCTTTCTAGCAGTCAGGTAAAATAAGAAGTCATTTTTGCCATTTCAACCATATACTTATTTCTAGTTCTGGTAATTTTTATTCATTTTCCTTTTTTCCTTACATTTTTTTTTTCAAAGGAGACAATAAACTTTCGTGGAAATATCATACAGATAATACATGTAGGATTATTTCACGGAATATTGGTATAATAAACAAACTTAAATTTCATTTTCCGACATCATCCCTACTGATACTTTATTCATCTTTAATTTTACCATACTTGAATTATGGGATACTTGCTTGGGGCAATACCCACCAGACTCTACTAGACAGACTACTTTTATGACAAAAGAAGTCTCTCCGTATAATGTACAATTCTGCTGTTCTCTCACATACAGACTCGTTATTTGTTGACAGCAGATTACTAAAAATAAATGACCTGTATCTATTCCACCTAGGACAATGTTTAACCACAGTAGAAACACCCTTCCACATATATTTGATGCCATGTTCCAAAAAAAAAATCTTTCATTTTACGATTACCTACGAGGCGTCTAACGAATTTCACCTACCACTCTTTAGAACTCTCTTAGCGAAGAAAACATTTATGTACGATGGTCCAAAATTAAGAATTTTTTAAGTGATGATATTAAAAATAGTCCATCTCTAAATTCTTTTAAGAAAAAATAAAAATATTCTTACTCAAATCTTATAGTAACATACCATCATAACCTGACAAAGTTTGCAATCACCGTGGTTTTCTATTTACACGATTTAGGTCATCATCTACTCGATTGACTGAATATTTACTTTGTTTTATTTCTGTCAGAATCACTTTCAACTACCTCCTTTTTCGGTCATGATTCGTCCTACTTTTTCCCTTTATATGTTCCTTTTCTCTTTTCCTTTCTTTTTATTTTGTTCCCTTTCCCCGTTTCGTGTTTTTTTCGTATTGTTCTTGTTCTATGTGTGTGCATCAGCACTTTATTGTTCTTTAATCGTTGTTTTTGTTTTTGTTCTAAGTCTTGGTAGGCCCAATTTGAAACAATCTTATTTTTTGTGGGGGGGGGGGGGGGTCCACAAATTACAAATTACAAGCATTGCTTCTCAGTAGATCCCCTCATTTCCTCGGAACTTAATATATATATATATATATATATATATATATATATATATATATATATATATGGGTATACATGTATTTATAATTCATTACGATAATTCATTTATATGTACATTATATACTTATATATATATATATATATATATATATATATATATATATATATATATATATATATATATATATATATATATATTGAAAGAAATTTGACACATGCAAACAACTTTGTCAACTCCCTTGTAAATAATAATTCAAAATGGATGACAGCTCTGGGGAACATTGAGGGAGCTACGCAATTATTATTCTCCCAATTTCATTTTCTTTCAATATATATATATATATATATATATATATATATATATATATATATATATATGCATTCATCTTTTTTCTTGATAAGTATACTTATCAATAAAAAGATGAATGCGTACATATATTTTCTGTTATGGTATTGTAATACTATTTTTTTCTTTCTGTTGGAAATGAAATAAATACGAATTGAATTGAATTGATTGTTTATTCTATGTGATACACACACACACTGATTTATTATAAAAAGATCACGGCATTTATGGTTCTGAAAAGGATATTTCTGTTTCCTTAAACAGAAGTCTGAGTTACCTTATAAGGTGAAAAATAATTTTGTGAGCTTTTTATGTCAGCTTAGCAGGATGTCATGAAATGTAGTATTAAACAAACAGACAAAAGGATAGCTACACTCCTTTCCTCTTTTTTCAAGCTATTTAGAAGATTTTGTTTAATCCATAATGACTCAACATAACAAAACCACGATTTAATAGCGAAAGTAGTGAAAACCGCAAATAGATAGTGATGGTGACCGATATCCAAAAGTCGAGGTACAAAATTTTGAAGTTCGGAGTGGACGCGCCATGAGTTTGTTTACTCAAAATTAGGAATGATTTAAGGTGAATATCAAGAAGGGAGTTATGTTTTAGAGGGGAGAGTGAGAATGATTGATTAGAATGCAGATGGATCAATATTTGGAGAACATTATGTCTTCTGATAAAATAAAAGATTTTGAAGAAGATATAAGGAAATATATCTATGTGAGCAAAGCAAATTTCCAGTGGACATTAGTTTTGTTTTAATTTAGTAAGAGATTCACATGAGAGAGGAGCAAATGATATTTGCAGGCCCCTGGGAACGATTTTTTTTTTCCACAGGGGTGCTGAGCCCCTGAGCCACAATATGTTACCGCGCATCGTAAGCAAGCAGCGTTTCAGTATTGGGGAACATGAAAAGGGGGGGGGGCGGGGAGCTGTAAGACTTAAATTTGCCGACAGTCATGTTGCATTATGACGCCCATTATAATATTCAAAATATCGAAATTTTCTAAAGGCAGAAGGGAGAGAAAAAAATACCAAGGCATGTTTGGAAGCCTTGTTTTCAGTTTTCTTGGAAAATCGAGAATATTCACTAATACCTTTCAAGATTTCAATGCTGAAAGCGAGAGCAGTGTTATCAAATTTCGAAAGCAAGAATTTAACTTGTATCATAACGCCCATTATTTTTTTTCAAACACGTGCACACGTTGGTATCAATAATGCCTGTAGCATTTTCATTTATTTGATATACGATAAAAGAGCAATGTAAATTAGATGAAATGCCTTGCTCAAGGGTATAAGTGCCGTGCCGGGAATCGAACCCCCGACTTTCGCGTCTCCAGTCAAGCGCCTTAGACCACTCGACCACGGCACCTCCACTTATTAGTTTCCAACTATCGATAGCCTTTAAATGAATGCCTTTGGAAACTTTGTTTTCATTTTTTCTTTAAAAAAGTGAAAATAGTCGCAATGCCTTTCAAGATTTTAAAGCTGAAAAGTGAGAGGAGTGTCATTTCAATCATTTTTCAGAAGCAAAATTTAATGTACATCATGACGCCCAATATTAGTTTCCAAATATCAATAGGGAGAATAAATACCTTTGGAAATTTTGTTTCATTTTTTCTTGGAAAAGTGGGAAGAGTCATTTACATTACCTTTCAAGATTTAAAAGCTGATAAGGGAGATGAGGGAATGATACCTTTCAGTTTCAGTGCTTCAGTAATCAATACCCAAAATTATTTATGGAATTGATCTACATAATCATTTTTAAAGGAAATAGTGTCAGAAAATAGGTCAAAATTAGAAATAATGTCTCGCTCTAAAAAGCGGCTCCTCTGGAGATTTTTCAAAGGACGCAAATTTTGAGAAAAAAGATGTTGAAAATAATGAGTGAAGGCTACAACAGATGGGGACATAACAGATAGTGAAGACTTTCCTAAAGTGCTTTAAAATATATTGTTTGACTAGGGCCTATTCAAAACAAAAAAAAATTGATTGTGGGAAGGAAGTAGATGCATTTTTAAATGAAACAGAAACTATCTCCTAAAATAGTGAGGGTATATTCTGTAACACATATTTCCTCTTTTTTTTTTTTTTGTCTGATTTTTTTTGTATGTGTGTGTTTGTGTGTTTGTTTTTGCTTTTCTTTCTTTTTCCCCCCTTTCTCTATTTCTTTCATTTTTTTTTTGTTCAGTTATTTTATTAAAGTAGGTCTATGTTATGAGTGTTATATACACAAGCCACATGTTTAGAGGAAACCGCTCCTCCTCCTTCCACCATCTTTCCTTTACAATTTAAATTTTTCATTTGTATTTTGATAGTGAGAAGGAAGTAAAGGTATTTTAAAAATGAATCAGAAATTATCTCCTAAAATGGTCAACTTTTTGATGTATAAAAAACTATATGTATCTTAAAATGGTCAACTGACCAAGCGACATACAAGAGGGCAAATGAGATAGGAAAAAACACATTACCAACTCTTAAATAAAAATGATGTAAAGTGAGTGTTACAACTCTTATGTTCGATTATTAAAAATGGGTGAATTAGTCAAGAGCTACTTTGATGTAGAACATTACTCACTGCATGATTTCCTTTCTTCATTGCTATTCGTCACGCAATCACATATATCCAATAATATTGTTCCCATCATCAACCATGCAATCTGTAATATCCCTCCAAATGTTATTGCACTTTCAATTTACACCGGTAGGAGATAATGGTCACCATAAAAGGAAATGTATACAGGTGCATTATGAACAAACAATGACAAACCGTCAGAAAGAAAACGGTGAATTATATCATTTGGCCAAGAAAAGAAACAAACTTTCCATCTACTTCAAAAAATGGAAATTTGAGGTGTAATCCTAATTTTTGGAAATGTATATATAGGTCTATAATGTGGTTGCATGATAGAAATTCTTTTGCATGTATAGTACATGTTATTAGTTTGGTTTATTTATGCTAATAAAGATCTGTTTGTTTGTTTTTTTTTGTTTTGTTTTTTTTTTGTATAAGACTCTGTGGCACAATAATTATGGAGTCTTTTGGGGAATTCCCCTACATGTATTAAGCAACTGTACAGTATTGTATTGTACACAGTTTTTCTGCCTTTTTTTATACTCGATTTTTCTATCTTGTTTTGTTTGTTACAATATCCTGATCTGTTGTAATCATTTGTAAATATTGTAATTTTTCGTAATTTTGGTTTTATGTTTCAATAAAACATGCAAATATGAAAAAAAAAAGAAAACGGTGAATTTGTTTTCCTGAATATACCCCCCCCCCCTCTTTCTAACGCCTCAGTCCGCAGTTCGTGTGTTCGTGTGTTCGTGTGTTCGTGTGCCCCTACATCCTAGGCCCCGTTGCATAAAACTTACCATCAATGGTAACTCTGGTATAAATGGTAACTTACCTTGGTAACTTTGCACAACAGCCAATCAAATTCAAGGTTTCCATGGAAGTTACCACTAATGGCAAAGTTACCATTAATGGTAATATTCAACGTGGGCCCTAACGTCATGAACGTATAATGTGTTTCTTTAATACTCTCTTTACAAAAAAGTGAACACATTTACTCTCTTAGGGGTGAATATAAAAACAGAGTGCATTTAGAGTGAATTAAGAGTGAATTAAAGGTAAACATTCTGATATCCACTTTTTTAAGGGTGACCTCAGTGATCACTTCAGGATTTTGAGTGATCACTGAGGTCACTCCAAAAAGAGTGAATAAAGAGTGAATATCACTTTTTTTTTTTTTTTTTTACTCTAAACTCACTCTTTTCTTAAACTCACCCCTAACAGAGTGAATGCGAACCGAACCTTCTGCAGCTACAAGTTATCAAATAAACATAAATATATCCCTCTGATATAGGGACAAACGAATTATGACAATTTTAAAACAGCAACTTCGAAAGTCGAAAGAGATTTGTGCAAGCGATTATTGATCAGAACAATAAAACGGCAATTTAAACTTGTCTTTCATTTTATTTTAGTGAAGAGGGGGGGGGGGGGAGGGGGTGTCATGTGGAAGGATTTTGAGGTCACAATGGACTCTAATCTTTCAAACTGCAAATATGTTGAAAATTTAATTGAAGAACATCATGCGAGATTACCTAACTTATTTCTTTATCTTTGTGTATTTCTTTATTGTAATCAGAAGTCATCAGATTATTCATTGCGTCTGTGTGCTAATGACTTTTGAAGTTCACCTTTCTCAATTATTTTATGCATGTTGAAATCTTTATATAAATTAAGTGTAAAAGGATGAATTGATTTTACCATCAAATATACACATTCATCATGATACAATCATTTCTCGAGTAACTGATAGAGAAAGCTCGATTTCCTTTTTTATGTAAGAAACACATTGTATGAGATTAGGTTTATCAAAGGAAGGCTATAATTATACACTCTTAGAATGAGATGTTCAATTTTGCACCCTAAACGCAACACTGGCAGCACCTTTTGGGTGCAATCTTGCACCCTACCCGAAAAGGGTGCAAAGATGCACCCCTTTGTACTTGTTTGCACTCGGAAATGCCGGGGTTTTTTGTTTTTGTTTTTGTTTTTGTTTTTGTTTTTGTTTTTGTTTTTGTTTGTTTTTGTGTTTTTTTTGTTTTTTGTTTTTTTTTTTGTTTTTTTTTTTTGCATTCAAAAGGGTGCAAATTAAATTTGCACCTTCCCTAGAGGGTACAACTTTGCACCCTTAGGGGTGCAAAAATGTAGCTCACTGCACCCTTAAAGGTGCAAATTGCTTCTTTGTGCGCAAAGTTGTACCCATAAAGGAGCTCTCAGTGTTGCATTTGAAGAGTGCAAAATTGAATCTTTTGTCATGTTTATTCTTAGTGTTTAGAAGAAACTGGGGCAGGGAGGATGGCGGATAGAGCACATGGATCAGCATCTCTTTCTCTGTGAGAAAAGCTACCCTTTCCTCTCCAAACAACCAAGAACCCTTTCATTTTTCAATACCAGATGTCAAATTCATCTCGTGCTTTAATGCCCAAAGTTCACTTTCTTTGTTCTAAGTTCACTACAGTGGTTGTAGTTTTAATTTAATCAACTTTAATGTATATTGATTTCTTTTAATTATTTTATATGCGCCTTTTATTAACATTTCTATTTTGTGCGCTTTTATCTACTGGGGAGCGTTTCATGAAGAGTTTTGTCAGTGATTTTCACTGACAACTGTTATTGAAAATCCTCACATCTGATTGGCTGAGAGCAAATCAGTCGGTGAAAATCACCGACAAGACTCTTCATGAAACGCTCCCCTGGAAATGGGTGGCCTCTGGCTATACGAGAATTCAGTAATTAGTGAATTAATGAATATGGGGAAATTTAATGAGGGATGACGAGATGGGTAGGAGAGGGAGAGGGCGATTCAGCAAGCGCGACAATTCAGTTTTTGCGGTTTTTCTTTCAGCAAGATACGATTTCAACGAGTAAACTTAAACGAAAAAACTTATTGCCAATCAGGAATGATCTTTCAAAGAGTCTCAAGTTAAATCTCGATCCTGATCGGCTGATAAGTGAACTCTCCTGCAGCCAATCGCAACGCTTGCGCAACCGAGCCCATGATTAATGACCAAATTAATCAAATAGATAAATGTGGAAAAGAACTCACGTGCATCTGATTATCTGTGAAAATGTTCTTCATAATTTCATCTAGAAACAGGAACTGCAGAAATTATTATCTCGGAGAAGCGTATAGTTTCATTCTGTTCTAGTGAGGCGCACAAGAGCCTGGCATCGACACGATTTAAAGGGGAATTGTTTCACTCGTTCATAATCATCATGATCATTGCTTGCTCAGGGTCAAGCACGTAACCAGAAACTGAAACCATACATTTTTTTTAAAACTCAATGACATTTATCATCTGATTTTCTCATAATTATATTTAGAATATCAAAATACCAACTTATCCTATGACCATTTGCATCACACATTCAAAAACTAGATAAGTAACATTAAAAACATAATAAGCCTAATTCATTGCATCGACCACGTTTTCGCCAGCTCGTTTATAAAAGGTTGGAACTCTAAAATGACTTCTATAATTATTAAAAGTAGAAAAAAAAATTCTTCTGCTCATTTGGATAGTTGCTTTTCAATTTCTGTCGTTTCGGTTTAGGTAAAAGTGAATCACTTTGCCCTAAAATAATGATAAAAACAAGTGGATGCACAAAAAAAATCAAAATTAGATTCAGTTCAAAACAAATTCATTTCCTCCTCTTGAAATAAAATTCACTTTCGCAATATAGTGAGAGCAGGCGTACTCTCCCTGAAAGCACATGGCTTGTTTTATTATCTCCTTAACGCAATATGATTAATGTCATACATTATACTCTGAGGAGTGATCACTGACTTAACCCCTCCCTCCCCCCCTTTCCGGGGGGTTAGGTTATGGTGAAAATTCTCTGTCCTTTTTAGAGGACACTCATTATTCACTCGATCTTTACTCCTGAACAAGTGATCACCGACGTGGGCAGTGAAAATAGAGAGAGTTCAATCCTTTTTAGAGCATTAACAATCATGACATACTTAAAAACTCTCAAAAAAGAGGGTACACTGTAAAAAAAAAATATTGGGTAAAATTTTAAGCAGCACGAGGGCAATTATATGTCCAACCAACTTTGGGAAATATTTTTACCCAATGCGGGAAACATATTGTCCAGTTAGTGTAAAACTAAGCACTAATTACATTAGAATGGGCAAAATTTCCATCAAACTGGAGAAAAACAAATGCCCAAAGAAATGCCCAAAGTTGGTTGAACACATAATTACCCTCGTGGCACATTTTTACCCAATATTTTTTAGAGTGTAAAAGGAAGGGCAGGGGGTAACATTTGCGATACGTGATGGGCTATGGGCGGCTATTATACATTATGTATATTTTTCGAATGACGATTTTTGTTTTACTTGACTAGAAGAGAGAATAGCATTAAAAAAATTTTCCCTTGATCTGGAGCTAATGATTTTTCCTTATCTTTTTCTTTTATCCCTTTCGAAGAGGGGAAAGTAGTCTGACTGCAGTATAATTAATCATTTTCAATTACCCTTCACCTCTTATTCTCAAGTACGAACACGTGTCTGCATCCTGGTATCAGCCTCTTTGCTTTTGTCTTAGAAGAGATATTTCCTGATTTTTTTTTTCTCGTGTAATTCTATTTTTAAAAAAAATTTCGCTCTTAAGTAGTGATAATAATGGGTAATGATAATAATAATGATAATAATAATAATGGGTAATGATAATAATGATAATAATAAATAATAAAAATAATAATAATAATAATGATAATGATAATAATAATGATAATAACAATAATATACCTTGGTCGAGAGGGAAAAATGCGGGCAAAACACCTTGTCCACAGAGGTAAGCACTGAGCCAGGTTTGAACCAATCTCTCATATAATAGAATAGAGCATTCGCAACAGTGCTCCCATTGCATATACCGGTAGTATGAATATAAACAGTGACTTTTGACTTTGTTTTTGAAAAGAAACTATACTGATTTCTTTTGTTCGTTTTCCTTGTTATTATGTTGATAATTTGAACTGATATCCATTTTTTTTTCATCGCCTCACCCCTTTTTCGATCAAGAGAAGTTACCTCACTGACTCATCATTTTTTTTTGTTTTTTTTTAATTTAGATGTTCAGTAAAGAATTTATCATTTTCTAGCAGTTGCTTGTGAAAACAATTCGTCATAATCATGACAATCTATAAAAAGAAAAAAAGGCACAAAAACAGAAACACTTTAATATTCTTAGTTCGATATCAATATAGTTTCGGTACACATAGGGTTTCCGAAGCACAATAATAGCCATTCTAGAGTAATTATATTTGTTTCATATAAGCAAATTTTCCTCTACTTAAAAAGAAAGACATATTAGAGTATAATAAATTGTTTTTCATTTTCTTTACTTTTCTGTCTTAACTATAAACAGATGAACATGATAAAGATACATTTGAGAATCGGTTTTCTATATATATAAATACACTACTTTCGATATAATCTAAGTTAAAAATCAGTACATGCTAGCTGTATCAATTTCGTCTGCACAATGCATTTTTCAGAGTTATGAAATGTGCTTTTTTTCCCGTCTGATGAGCAAATAATTTTTTCTCTTTTTTTAAAGACTTTATCGTATTACCATATTTCAGAACGACAATTGGCCATTTCTACACCTGTCCTTGTTTCTTGTAAAAATGCAACCATCACATAAAGACAGATCTAAATAGCACCGCTATTTATAAACAAACAAACAAAAGTTTTAATAAACAAAACAAGACACAATATCACAAACACAAATAAGTAAACAAAACAGATCCCGAAAAAGAATATCTAAGCTGTTTTTCGTTTTCGCAAACACTTAGCAAACACATGCAAAACATGAGCAGAGAAACTCATCTCAATTACTCTTTCTTCCTATCTCCCTCTCTCTTTCTTTCTCTCTCTCTTTCTCTCTCTCTCTCTCTCTCTCTCTCTCTCTCTCTCTCTCTCTCTCTCTCTCTCTCTCTCTCGCTCTATCTTTCGTGAAGCTTATGAACATGCATTGGTCTAAATCGCTTAAGTTTCCATATTACATATGGACTGATTTTTTGTCAGTTAGGCCTGTAAGACAAGTCACAAGTACGCATGTCTGTGACATTATATCTATTTTTAACGTGCATGTCATTAACATCATATGTAGGAAATTTTGAAAAAAAAAGATCAACACATATATCTCTTAACCCGTTGACTACTGAATTGTGTCATTCCCTAGGCTTAATACACGGGCCAACCGGTTCCAGTAGCCAATGAGTTAAGCCATTTAATGAGATTTTTGTTTGAAACTTCCCCACCAGGATCATTCCAGTGATAATGTATTAAGATTCAAGGAAATTCAAGGAAAGTATTGAACAGTGGTTCAGAGGGGCCTATTCGTATCACTTACTAAAGCCGCAGTTGCATCGCCACACATATTCGATACTGAGTCCAAACCGAATATACTATAAACTATTATTGGTAATGTAATTTGGTGATGTTTCGGTCTGATTTCAGTCTGGTGTTTGTTTCCTTCGTGTGACGGGGGTATGATTCTTATATAGTCCCATCGAGCATCTACATCCCCCCGCACCTCTCCATTTTACCGTCGGGAACTGAAAGAAACATTTGTTAATTGATAACTGGAGTGATATCACAAAATATTGAAATGTGATGCAACCAGTAACGTAACACTCACAGAACTTAATCCTCTATAACATGTTTACTTTATCATGCCCCCCCCCTGCATCCCACCCCCAATCTCACCGGCGTAGCCAGGGGCGGTGGGGGTGGCGCCCCAAAAAGACCCCCCCCCCCCCCCCCCCCAAAAAAAAAAAAAAAAAAAAGAAAAAGGAGAAATGACAGACCACCTAAAAAGCATGAGCGAGAAAAGAAAGAGGTAAGAGGAAGAGTGGGAGTAGACAAGGAACAATGACAAAGAAACGTTGGAGCTTCCGCGCTTCCGAGGAGGAAACTCCCCCCCCCCCTCCCTGCACCCTCCCCCATTCCCCTACCGCCCCTAAAATGAAATCCTAGCCATATACGCCATTGCTCAGTCTTTTCTGAGGATGATCGAGCTTGGCAATAATATTTCATTACCTAATAATTCAAGGAAATCGATGATTCAGCGATTTACGATGCGTTCACATAGTTTGATCCCATAATCCCTTTACACTCTAAATCTCTCAGATTTGAATCAAGAACAACTCCAAAATTCGATTGAAAATCTTAATCTAATGGATTTAGAAATCTATCTTATTGATTATGATGAATTTTTGTAATAATCACTTCCTACAATCAACTATTGGTAAGCTAAGAAATTTAGCGTGTATCCGCCCCAGTCTTTTTTATCTCATCGAATCGAGTTTCACAATAATGTGTGATTTCTTAATAACCGAAGGAAAAACGGTATATTATGATAATGAGAATTCCCAGGATAGCCTCTTCAGTACTATGTACTGTTCTCCCAGAGGGCCCTGCAAGCATATTATTGAATAATGATATTGAAATGCTGATGTGAAAAAAGGTGAAATACTGATGAAAAGTGATTTCAAATATTCATAAAACTTAATCCCTTCTCCGCCAAGCCTGTACACACCCCCCCCCCCCCCCCGCCCCCCTCCAGCACCTTTCCACTTAATCCGTGGGGGAAGGAATATGACTTGATCCGTCATACCCAGCTGTCAACCACCAAGTCTCGCTGAAGCTGAAACCCCACTGCCACATGACCTTGGTTCAAAGTTAATACCAGGCTAGGATTTTGAGCATAATCATTTTGAGATTCGGTTGTCTGCCTCAGCTCAGTGGTGCTTTCCCTGTCTCTATCAGCGCGCGCGCGCGCGCTTTTGAGGTCGATGCGATTTCATTTTTAATGCCATTTGAGCGATTTATATAATCACATCCACGAGTTGATGACTGCAAAGTGCTCCAGATAGCCCGTTGAGGTAGCCGTCGAATTTGAGGCGAATGTATCGCTCTTATTGAGGATAACTCAAGGTGTATCTTGTATGCCGACGTGAATGTTAATACACGGGATCATTACAGGAGAGAGCGGCACGCTCAGGCTCGCCGTGAACACCCGCACAAGACTGGTGTATAAAATTTCATCCACTCTCATAATATTCACGTTTCCACGTCTGGGAATTGGGAGCGCGTAGGTCTCGTTGTCTGCTGCATAAATTTTGGAATACATCACGTCCGTGGGAAAAAATTCTCCGTCGTCTGGCTCTGTGCGATTACGAGCCTTGGTTAAGAAAAACACAAATTTTGTCGGTGTTTTAGGTTGTTTTTGACAAGAGGGCCATGGTTTTTAACGGGTTCGTGCTGTGTTGTGTCCTGGCTTGCAGCCTGTGTCGGCTAGCTACTGGGGGAGTCCTCCAGGACCAGGGTGTGCTTCGGGGGGATCATGGAGTGGATGTTGCGAGGATAGATGGAGTCTCTGAAGTTGGAGGGATGGTTTTGGTGAGGCATGCCAGGGCACCAGGTCCAGGACTTCAGACGCCCAAATGCAGCGGAGGATTGGACCTATATTTTGTCCTGGATAAGTAAGTAACCACATGTCGAGGTTTTTTCTTCTTTTTTTTATCACTCTTCTGCATTAGCATCTTCTGAGAAATAGTTAAAAACAGGTGGATTTTTTTTTTCTCCAGGAAATAATCGCTACGGACTACCTGTTCTAAACTTTGATGTTAAAAGAAATTTGATGATGATGATGATGATGATGATGATGATGATGATGATGATGATGATGATATACCATGAGTTATTATGGTAAAGATGATAATAGTGACGATGGTGATGGTGGTGATGATGATGATGATGATGATGACGATGGTTAATTTGTTATTACGGTGATGATTAGGACAGTGTGACTGGATTGGTGGTGAAATAGTCCCTATAGGTTAACCTTTCATGTTCAAGGAAACTTGATGACGATGATGATGACGACAGATGATACTAATGATAATAATTAGGATGATATGAGTGATGTTAGTGATGATGGTGTCGATGCTGCTGGTGATGATGATGATGATGATGATGGTTAATCGGTTATGGTTATGACGGTGACGATTACGACGTAATAGATAAGATAATGATGAAGCTATTTATTAAAGCTAATGACCATTTTAATGTAATATCTGAGCGGAGATTTTAGAAGATTTGTATCACACTAGACAATGTCTTATCTTTCAAACATTGTATATAGCTAATATGTAGTGATTTTATTTTGTTAATATTTGTAAGACAACTATACTTGAATGATATTTATTGGTTTATCATGATTTTACGTAATTTAAGTGATCATGTAGACTCTAGACATACATGACATAAGAATCTTAGGCCGTGTTAAGAGCTAGAGCCATCCCTTTAAAGCGTTCGTCAAGTCCCCAGATTACACTGCATTAATTCATGCGTGCCCGTTTCCGTCTTGAAATTGCGTTATTTTAATAAATCATATTTGGCATTAATGAGTTATCCATCCCTTACCCAGACGACAGATATCGGCTTGCTCATCAACTTGATCGGTATTCACGATTTTTCGCGCGCAAATAATTAACATACGATTTCTCACATAAAACATAAGTTAAGCATCCTACATCGTCTCGGTAGTCCTATGTGACATTTTTGCAGGGGAATGTAACTATTTCTCCTTGATTTTTGTCTCGCCCACCGGAGGTGAAGGTGAGACTAAGGGATCCAAATGTCGTCCGTCCGTCGTCCGTCCGTCGTCCGTCCGTCGTCCGTCCGTCGTCCGTCCGTCGTCCGTCCGTCCGTCCGTCCGTCACAAACGTTATGAAAGATAACTTGGCAACCGTGACTCACTTTTCAACCAAACTTGGGTTGTAGATGCACTAAGGGGACCTGCATGTTATGGTCCAGTCAGAGGTCACATGGTAAGGTCAAAGGTCATTTCAGGTCAAACGTTAAAGTTTACGTGCAAGACTCTCTTATGACACAAAACTCTGCAACCGTGACTCACTTTTCAACCAAACTTGGGTTGTAGATGCCCTAAGCGGACCTGCATGTTATGCTCTAGTCAGAGGTCACATGGTAAGGTCAAAGGTCATTTCAGGTCAAACGTTAAAGTTTACGTGCAAGACTCTCTTATGACACAAAACTCTGCAACCGTGACTCACTTTTCAACCAAACTTGGGTTGTAGATGCCCTTAGCGGACCTGCATGTTATGCTCTAGTCAGAGGTCACATGGTAAGGTCAAAGGTCATTTCAGGTCAAACGTTAAAGTTTACGTGCAAGACTCTCTTATGACACAAAACTCTGCAACCGTGACTCACTTTTCAACCAAACTTGGGTTGTAGATGCCCTTAGTGGACCTGCATGTTATGCTCTAGTCAGAGGTCACATGGTAAGGTCAAAGGTCATTTTAGGTCAAACGTTAAAATTTACGTGCAAGACTCTCTTATGACACAAAACTCTGCAACTGTGTGACACTGTTCAATCAAACTTGGGTTGTAGATGCACTAAGGGGACCTGCATCTTATTGTCCAGTCAGAGGTCACATGGTAAGGTCAAAGGTCATTTCAGGTCAAATGTTAAAGTTGACGTGCAAGACTCTCTTATCACACATAACTTTGCAACCGTGACTCACTTTTCAACCAAACTTGGGTTGTAGATGCACTGAGGGGACCTGCATGTTATGGTCCAGTCAGAGGTCACATGGTAAGGTCAAAGGTCATTTCAGGTCAAACGTTGAAGTTTACGTGCAAGACTCTCTTATGACTCAAAACTCTGCAACCGTGTGACACTTATCTATCAAACTTGGGTTGTCGATGCACTAAGGGGACCTGCATGTTATGGTCCAGTCATAGGTCACATGGTAAGGTCAAAGGTCATTTCAGGTCAAACATTAAAGTTTACGTGCAAGACTCTCTTATGACACAAAACTCTGCAACCGTGTGACACTTATCTATCAAACTTGGGTTGTAGATGCACTAAGGGGACCTGCATGTTATGGTCCAGTCAGAGGTCACATGGTCAGGTCAAAGGTCATTACAGGTCAAACGTTGAACGGTTAAAGTTTACGTGCAAGACTCTCTTATGACACAAAACTTTGCAACCGTGTCACAGTTTTCAGTCAAACTTGGGTTGCAGATCACTAAGGGGAAGTGCATGTTATCATTCTGTTGGACTTCACATGATAAGGTGAAAGGTC
Source organism: Echinometra lucunter (assembly GCA_029962745.1). NCBI lineage: Eukaryota > Metazoa > Echinodermata > Echinoidea > Camarodonta > Echinometridae > Echinometra > Echinometra lucunter. The sequence goes on from CM057170.1 coordinate 17,980,484, forward strand.
ATTGGAGGTCATATGTTACAGATGTTTTCAAATTCTTGAATTTGCTTTTCCTCTGTCATTTCTTGTCCAGTGTTGAATCTGATTGCTCCACTGATAATCATAGGTGACGCTTCTGAACTTGTACACAGATGTAAAATATCAATCATACAATGTTACTCATAGCAGAGGGATGAGAGTAGAAGCAGGGAAAGTACATGCACGTGAAAATGCAGTACCATTTCATAAAAAACCCTTCTCATATTTTATCAAATGTTATTCCATCCCAGTTATTTCACAATGAGCTTTCGATACAGTTCTGTTGTGTGCCATCACAGATCGCGATATTTCTAGTTATTTTCACAAGTGGGCGAGACACAACATCGCAAACGCCTTGTTAAGTATGTAAGTGTCCAAACATGCGGTTGTCACATCCGGTCGTGGTTGTCTTATTCATTCAATCAATGAAAACACTGAATCACCTTAATTAGTGGTCAAAGTTTCCGTTAAAGTTGAAGGAAGCCAATAATGTATGACAGAGATTGGCAATCGGCCAGTCCACAGCAGTACCATTAAATTGGTCGTCTATCATTCTGAGTTTTATTCCACTACACTTTACTTTGCAATAGTTGTTATATGGATATATAAAATTGGATATCTGCTGAGAAACGTTTGATTGTTTTGACAGGTGTGCATTACAAACACACGTTATAAACCTGATATGACTTAGCATATGTACAAAGATTGTCATTTGTTGATTTCCTGTAATTGTGATATTCTGAATAAATAATGACGTTTCCATCATTTTGAAGGTATATAAATACATGCCTTATGTAATATTTCATGATGGAAGCTTATTTGGCAAAGCTTCTTTTGGGCCCGTTAATCCTCCGATTAACAGGCCTGAAACCTGTTAATCCTCATTTTGACCATACGTCCCCAAATACTTGATTGTAATGAAGGTTGAACTGAGGAACATGACCCACCGTTTCCAAAACTGGTGTGTTTGGGTTATGTTTGTTTGTTTGTTAGTTT